>CM074434.1:5277500-5877500 GCA_037101425.1 Elopichthys bambusa
AACAGTTATACTGTAAAACGTTTTCACAATTTAAAATAACTTTTTTCTATTTTAAAATACTTAAAAACATGATTTATTTATGTGATGGCAAAACTTGGAAAACAATTACGCCACTAGATGGCGACAAGTGAGTGTCTTTTGAGTGTCTTTTTGACATTTAATACCAAGGAGGATACATTTATTTGACCAAATATACAGTAAAACAGTTATACTGTAACATTTTTTCACAATTTAAAATAACTTTTTTCTATTTTAAAATACTTAAAAACATGATTTATTTATGTGATGGCAAAACTTGGAAAACAATTACGCCACTAGATGGCGACAAGTGAGTGTCTTTTGAGTGTCTTTTTGACATTTAATACCAAGGAGGATACATTTATTTGACCAAAAATACAGTAAAACAGTTATACTGTAAAACGTTTTCACAATTTAAAATAACTTTTTTCTATTTTAAAATACTTAAAAACATGATTTATTTATGTGATGGCAAAACTTGGAAAACAATTACGCCACTAGAGGGCGACAAGTGAGTGTCTTTTGAGTGTCTTTTTGACATTTAATACCAAGAAGGATACATTTATTTGACCAAATATACAGTAAAACAGTTATACTGTAACATTTTTTCACAATTTAAAATAACTTTTTTCTATTTTAAAATACTTAAAAACATGATTTATTTATGTGATGGCAAAACTTGGAAAACAATTACGCCACTAGAGGGCGACAAGTGAGTGTCTTTTGAGTGTCTTTTTGACATTTAATACCAAGGAGGATACATTTATTTGACCAAATATACAGTAAAACAGTTATACTGTAAAATTTTTTCACAATTTAAAATAACTTTTTTCTATTTTAAAATACTTAAAAACATGATTTATTTATGTGATGGCAAAACTTGGAAAACAATTACGCCACTAGAGGGCGACAAGTGAGTGTCTTTTGAGTGTCTTTTTGACATTTAATACCAAGGAGGATACATTTATTTGACCAAATATACAGTAAAACAGTTATACTGTAACATTTTTTCACAATTTAAAATAACTTTTTTCTATTTTAAAATACTTAAAAACATGATTTATTTATGTGATGGCAAAACTTGGAAAACAATTACGCCACTAGATGGCGACAAGTGAGTGTCTTTTGAGTGTCTTTTTGACATTTAATACCAAGGAGGATACATTTATTTGACCAAAAATACAGTAAAACAGTTATACTGTAAAACGTTTTCACAATTTAAAATAACTTTTTTCTATTTTAAAATACTTAAAAACATGATTTATTTATGTGATGGCAAAACTTGGAAAACAATTACGCCACTAGATGGCGACAAGTGAGTGTCTTTTGAGTGTCTTTTTGACATTTAATACCAAGGAGGATACATTTATTTGACCAAATATACAGTAAAACAGTTATACTGTAACATTTTTTCACAATTTAAAATAACTTTTTTCTATTTTAAAATACTTAAAAACATGATTTATTTATGTGATGGCAAAACTTGGAAAACAATTACGCCACTAGATGGCGACAAGTGAGTGTCTTTTGAGTGTCTTTTTGACATTTAATACCAAGGAGGATACATTTATTTGACCAAAAATACAGTAAAACAGTTATACTGTAAAACGTTTTCACAATTTAAAATAACTTTTTTCTATTTTAAAATACTTAAAAACATGATTTATTTATGTGATGGCAAAACTTGGAAAACAATTACGCCACTAGATGGCGACAAGTGAGTGTCTTTTGAGTGTCTTTTTGACATTTAATACCAAGGAGGATACATTTATTTGACCAAATATACAGTAAAACAGTTATACTGTAAAACGTTTTCACAATTTAAAATAACTTTTTTCTATTTTAAAATACTTAAAAACATGATTTATTTATGTGATGGCAAAACTTGGAAAACAATTACGCCACTAGATGGCGACAAGTGAGTGTCTTTTGAGTGTCTTTTTGACATTTAATACCAAGGAGGATACATTTATTTGACCAAATATACAGTAAAACAGTTATACTGTAACATTTTTTCACAATTTAAAATAACTTTTTTCTATTTTAAAATACTTAAAAACATGATTTATTTATGTGATGGCAAAACTTGGAAAACAATTACGCCACTAGATGGCGACAAGTGAGTGTCTTTTGAGTTTTTATTTACAGATTTTTAAAATTGCTTACAATTTCTGAAACTGGCTCCTTGTCTCAAAACACATAAAATACAGTAACATTGTGAAATATTATTACAATTTAAAGTAACTGTTTTCTATTTGAATATATTTTTACATTCCTGTGATGCAAAGCTGAATTTTCAGCATCAGTTTTCAGTGTCACATGATCCTTCAGAAATCACTGATATGCTGATTTGCTGCTCAAGAAACATTTTTTATTATTACCAATGTTGAAAGCAGTTGTGCTGCTTCATACATTTGTGTAAACCATTATACGCTTTTTCAGGATACTTTGATTAATAGAACATTTATTTTACATTAGCATTTATTTGAAATAGACTTTTTTCAGAACCTGAAATACATGTCTGACATTGAGAGAGAAATGCTCTTAAATGCTTCATATTGAGGGGATTTATTCACTTTCAGGCCACTCTGACTACATATTTCTCTGGGCAAGCGATTTTATAGAATATGGAAGTTTGTTGTGCATAACCCCCGTTGATCTCGACGTCAGATCAAATAATTCTAGTGGCTGTGAGTTTTGTGTGTTTCTTACACTTCAAGCATTTCACAGTGTTTGCACTGCCTCAGTTGCTCTGAAAGGAGAGTTTCCTGGTCTCTGAGCCTTTTGTGCTCTTCCGGCGAGGAAAGCGGATATGAAATCTGACTGTAAATCATAGTGATGTAAACCTGTAAACCTCTAAAAACCAGGGTATTTTCAAACCAGCAGCTCTGTGTAGGTTTACAGTTGTATTCTCTGAGCTGTAGTCCATATGCCGAAGAAGCCTGTCTACTAGCTGAAATAGGACGCCTTGGCGTGACGTAGTGACGCTGTTTGTCATGTGTAACGTACCCTTCCCCTGCAGACAGTGCAGACCCTCCCCCACCGGCTCTTGTGCTCTTCTGTGAGGAAGGCGTCGGCCCTTTGGTCCCTGGAAGGTTCTGCGCTGTCTGCGGGGGAGGGTGCGTTACACGTGACAAAGAGCGTCACACCATGGCGTCCTATCACAGCTAGTAGAGACAGGCTTTTTTTGCATATGGTCTACAGCTCATATTATCCTACGGTAAACCTACACAAAGCTGCTGGTTTGAAAATATCCTGCTTTTTAAAGGTTTACAGGCTTACGTCACCATGATTTACAGTCATATTTGATGTAAGTGAGTAGAATAAGTGGTTTATTCACTTACCACCACTGAAATACATACCTGGGGGTCCTGGGTATATATAGTTCTCATCAAATCTCTCTGTTCGTGCTTGCTTCGGCAGCACATATACTAAAATTGGAACGATACAGAGAAGATTAGCATGGCCCCTGCGCAAGGATGACACGCAAATTCGTGAAGCGTTCCTTATAGATATTTTGGGTTATTAATTATGATTTTACTGTAATTTTTCATATTTTATACTGTACAGAGTGATAAACCTGTCTTTAGGGTGCAGTACGCAGCCAGAACGCCAGAGCGCAGCACTGCACTGCAGCCTCGCGCTAGAGCGTGTCACTGGAATCTACTGATTTAACATCTTCAACTCGGGTTTAAAGAAATTACAGGAACAGAAATATTTTGTTTCCAAGCAAAAAATGTTGTAAGTATTCGCAATAATTGTATTTACCATCCTAAGACGATTTAATTTATCGTATCTTAATCTGACAGCTGTTAATGTATTAGCATCGTCAATGATAACTCCGAATCTTCGTTCCCTTCAACTCAAACCAGCAGATATCGACACGAATTTAATCAAATATGATTATATTGAGTAAATACTAATGTATAAAATAATTGAATTTCACTTACCATAGCTTGTCTGACAAACTTGCGTCGTTTTCCTTGGCCTGTGTTTTTCTGTTGTACCTGAAAACGCAGAGCGAAAATGATCATAAGAAACACTAAATGTGAATTTTAATATCCACCCACCACAAACAAAACTTACCAAACGGTGTTACTAAATAAATGTTATTGAATGATCTTGTTTCGTAATTCAGAGGAATTGCGGGACAAACGCCCTTCGCTTCATTCAAGACCAAAACTTTTTTCCTTTCGATCATCATCTAACGGATCAGACTGTAAAGTTTAAACGAGTAACATATCCTGAAATTCAGTGTTAAAAACAAAGTTATGCTAGATTTGAGAGGTTGTCTAACTTGTTGTGTATTGTTTAAACATTCATGACTATTTTCTAACATTTTTAGAGAGTATAGTGAGTGAAAAGCAAACAAAAACACATACAGGTTAATATTTCTGAGACTTAGTAAAAAAAAAAAAAATGTAAATTGATTTTAAATTGCCAGTGTTTTCAGTTTTTTTCCCTGTTGGATCAATATTTATGAACAATTATTACTAATTTTAATGTATACTTTTATTTAAAAAAAAGCAAAATAATCACCATCATTCTCATGTTTGTATTATATGTGGCAAATTCAGGAGAATTAGAGGTGAGTTTGAACCAAATATTTACACCAAAGTAGCTGAAATCATCATTTGTACATCCACTACAAAAAGGACAAGAAAGACAACAGGGAAGGAAAGAGAATGAGATGCATAGAAAGACTAATAAAACATTCTTGACATTATCATATTTAAAAGAATTCAACCACGGTTTTAGAAATATATCACCACCTAAAACTAGATTGACAACATCTCATTCACACTCTTAATGAAATATGTTAGTCATGTAACAACCCTCTACACACACCTTGGCCATTGGCTAGTACATTTTTTAGTTTACTTGCCAGACTGATATACTATTTTATTTGTGTATATATCTATATACAGTTGAGCTCGAAAGTTTACATACTCCTTGCAGAATCGAATCGTTAAACAATGCATCGCGTTTCTCTTAATGCATCGTGTTTCCTTCTGGAGCATCAGTGAATGTTTGAACCTTTTCTAACAGTTGTGTTTGAGTCCCTCAGTTGTCCTCAGTGTGAAAAGATGGATCTCAAAATCATACAGTCATTGTTGGAAAGGGTTCAAAAATGCAGAAGATGCTGGAAAACCAAAGAATCTGCAGGACCTGGAGGATTTTTCTGAAGAACAGAGCTCAGTTTAACTGCTCAGAATAAACAAGAGACTCATGAACAACCATCACAAAAACAAAAAACAGTCGTAGATCATCCAGGTGACCACAGAATCAAGGGTATGTAAACTTTGAACTGGGTCATTTTTTTGTGGACTTTATGTAAACATCTGTTATGTGAAACCACTTATTCAGGACAGTACTAAATAAAAAATAACATGCAGTTTTTATGATCCTTAATTTGTTAAAACAATTAACATTTTTGCAGATTCTGCAAGGGGTATGTAAACTTTCGAGCTCAACTGTATATATTCCACCAAATCATCTTATCTTTATAAAATGGCACAGCTTTATAAACATCTGAACGTACACTCTTAACATCAGTTAATCAAGAATTATATTATGATAATCAAGCACTATTTAATGATAGGACTTTAGTAATTAGAACTAAAACTTGGTAACCATGTATGAATGTATATTTGTTATTTTAACTGAACTTAGGAGGACTGATGGTGGTGCTTGAGATGTTGTTGGTCATTCAGTGTTTCTTTAAAAAAAAAGATAATAGTAATTATTATTAAAAGATAATAATACTACTACTAATAACAATATACAACGCACTAAGGATTGATGAGCTGCTGGGTTCATGATTATTAATCAGGTTGTCAGCATTCGCTCGAACTGATTTGCTGAAATCAAAACAGGGACGGTAATACATAAGCGCCAGCCAATGAGATTACCGTTTGCGCATTAGTCCCGCCCACTAGCGGAGAATCCGGCACCTCTTCTGCATGTTCTTAAAAGCTGAATATTTCCAAATTAATTCACTTATTTTAAGTGGAAAATACAACAAATAATATCGTTTATATGTAGCGCGTCGATTCTGCGTGGTATGTAAGACTCTCGCTCTCTCCCTCTCTCATTGTGTATAACACATCGCTCTCAGCAAAGCGACGGCGAGTCGTGCGCCTCACACTAGAGTTTGCGGTACGTCAAGTACAGATAAGCTGCGCATCCATTGAGCTGAATTGAAATAGTACAGATCGCTTGACGGAAAGCGGAAGTCTCAAGCGGTCAGTCAGAATGTTTAGCGCGTTCATTTATTTACTAAACCTATACTTAGCCTCTAACACACATTGGCGAGTAAAATCTTTGTTTTTTTCAGTAATGACGAATGAAATTGGCTAATTATTTGACCAATCGTGGCAATACACACATGTATTTAAACTGACTCGTCAGGTTGAGGGTGTCTGTATATTCTGCATGTAAATAGCAATCCGCCTGGCTTTTAAAGGGAGTGGAAGATGACACTCTGATTGGTTTATTGCACGTTACACCCAAAACACACCCATAAGAGACTAGGTACTGACTCGTCAGGGGTACAACCAAGCGGCAACCTTCCCCAGTTTCTCGTCAAGGCCAATACGGAAGTGACTTAAACTGCAATTCATCGACTGGCCGCTAGGGGCAGGCTCCAAAAGAGAGCAGAATCTCATTGACCCACATGTTAAAACGGCCAACTTTACAGCAGAAAAAAACATGTTTACAGGTTGGTACAAATTGTAGTTTTGGTCTGTACTGCTAATTTTGCTCTTCATGACAACTCTGAAGGGGGTAAAAAAATGTATAACTCACCCGTTTAAATTATATTAAGCCTTAAAGTTCTGCATAATTAAGGGCGTGGTCACTTGAGTGACAGGTAGATTGCCGCTGCTGTCTGTGAGCCATCAAGTCACCTCAGCTAATTCCAGCCGCTGAATTTGGCACCTGAGTCGTATTTGTGCTTTTTTTTTCTGGATTATTTTATACAGTTATAAAATAATATGGCTTGCTGCGTAAATGGTCGAGACTCAAGACAGATGTGCACACTTGTGGATAAACAGAATACATGTTGTTGGATTGTGGCATTGGCTTAAAGTTTTGTTTGTGAGATTTACTACAATGACAATGGCGGAAGGATATAAAACTGACAGCACTGCTTGGATATTATAACTAAAACGGCTGCATTTTAAAAAATTATACTTTGGACGCGTACTCATTTGTGAGATATATACGATCATATACAGTTTTACAACATAAACGCTGCTCAGATTGCATAATTTCTTGAAGAACGATGATGGAGAGCAGATCATTCAGAAGAAATGTGATGCAAACAATGGATAATATATCAATATTTCATGGATTTAATGCTTTTGTAGACAAGTACTGTTTTTTGTTTTGCAATCTTAGATAGATAGATAGCTAACACGATCACGTCCAGCCAGGCGGGCGTGGTTTAAGCAACCTGCAGTCACCTTGGTTCCATCCACGTCCCGCCTCTTTGCCCATTTTCAGTTATCCGTGAGTGACGTGCGGTGACGCACTGCTAAGATGGCAGCGGTCATGTCCGTGACGTCACCCGTTGATTTCTGAAAAGCATTTTTTAATTTGTGTCGGGTGTGCAAATAACAACACGAAAAATCAAACCGGACTTCATACCTTTATAATGAAATAGTGATCGCGAGATGAATCCAGTCTGTGGCACTTGGGTAAAATGTCCATGAGTGTCCATTGCAAAACAAAAAATGGTACTTTTTGTCCACAAAAGCGTTAAATCGATGAAATATTGATATATTATCCATTGTTTGCATCACATTTCTTCTGAATTATCTGCTCTCTATCATCGTTCTTCAAGAAATGATGCAACCTGAACAGCGTTTATGATGTAAAACTGTATATGATCGTACATTAGACTCTTACAAACCAATGTCCAAAATATAATTTTTCAAAATACTGCAGCAGTTTTGCTGTAAAGTTGGCCGTTTTAACAATGAGATTCTGTTCCTTTTTGCAGCTTGTCCCTAGCGGCCAGTCGATGAATTGCAGTTAAAGTCACTTCCGTTTTAGCTTCACGAGAAACCGGGGGAGGTTGCCGCTTGGGTACAACCCTTTTGGACCATGCGCCTGGCGTTAAACTAGCAAAAGTGGACCCTTAAGTGCACCTGCGCCATGCACTTCAGACCATATGATTAGATCGATAAAATTAGGCCCTAAGAGTTTATTAGCCAATGATAGCTAATGATAGATATTTAGTCGCCCTCTACTCGTATTGTAGAGTAACCATTTTGTGGTTTCTCTGTGATGCCTGCAAAGTTGGTTATTTTTCTTTGTAAACAAGCTGGGAATGGTCTGTCTCTATAATCTGTACTTTTTTAAATTCTTTTAGGAAAATTGCTGCTTCTATAGCTGGTACAGATGTGTGGACCCCAAATGTGGAAACCAGCCTCACTTGCTCATGTACATAGTTTCAGCTTTACATGCAGGAAGAACTGGTGCAGTTGAACAAAACCTTTGCAGATGTCTCAAGCAAACCTGAAGAGCCACGGTTTATAGGCCACAAACTCTAAGGATTACACTAGTCTGGTAAAGTACATGGATAATGCATATACACATCTCTCTCTGAGGTGGTAACAAGTTGCTATAAAGACTACTTGAATTCTTTTGTAATTTTAGTTACCCACTTCTTCTTAAGATCCTACATTAAAAAAATCAGCTACAAAAATCATGTTTGAGTGTGTATGATTGTATTTTATTTGTTGTAAAATACACCTTAAAAAGTCTCTTCAATAAATATTAACCACAGACTTTATTTTACTCCTAAATTGAAAATGCCCAATGAAACCCATGGCTTAAAAATGCTAATTCTCTTCCAGGTTTTGGTCCAGCAGGTCTGGTAGCAGGTGTTGCTGTCGAGCCTACTTGAGAAGTTTGGCCTTGAACATGCTGTACTGCCTGTCCGGATGCATCCTGCTGTATGGCAAACTCAAAGGTTGAGTGGCCGCGCCGGACCGGTTTGGGCGGTTTTGAGAGCACAGGTGGGAGGAGTTCAAAGGCCATTGACGGAGACCAGAACCACCAGAAACTTCTCATTGTGGATGGGATCTAGTTGGTCCAGTATATCCCGTGACCAGGCTGTCAGCTTCTTTTTGCAGGACTGGCATTCAAGGTACTCAGTATCCATGAAATTCCAGCCGCTGACATCTAAGACCTTCCTGACGGTCTTGTGCATCCCGCATGCTGTCAAATGGATGCCAAGCTGTTGACAGGTGAAGATTGGAGGCGCTAATTCTGCCATCTGCTCAGCATTTCTTTTCCTCATACACTTCTGCAGAGCATCCATCTTGGTACCCGGTCTGGCATTCTGCTTTTTCACCCACTTGATGAAGCTAAAATGGAGGGACACAGAATTAGCTCAATCCCCAACATTACACATTCTCTACTGTCTGCATCCTCTGTTAGAAAAGGGTATGGTTTACATCGATGTTGAGGTCTGTCGCCTCATAAAGGTCCTTAAAGGACATGGTGGCCAAGTGGCCAAGACCTGGTCTTCCTGGGCTGGTGTGCCCAAGCCCTATCTGACCCGGCACTCACTGATGGCAGCCATCATGTCAGGAAACAGGCCAGCATGCCGCAGCAACGCATCCTTGTTGCTCCCTCACACTCCCTTTGATGGGTGACCAGCACCATGGCTGCGTACACAATGTCATTGGACAGCAACCATTTAAAGGTTTACCCCAGTACTGGCCAAACTGCTGGGCGCTCTCACTTAGCACAAACTGATGATTGGACGTGTAGCCTCCTGCTCCTGTAGCAGGCCACGACCATCCCAGGGTGGGATTTCTCCTGGCAGTCTTGCATTAGAGAGTCTCACTGGCTCACAGCGGATTTTACACCTTCAACTTGGGTTCAACTAACTGGAGACGTTTTGTTTCCAAGCAAAGAAAATATAAACATAACAATTAAAAATTATTAATATACCTACATTATATGCAGATATACTTTCGAGTTGAAAATATCATTTATTTGTAAAACTATATAGTGGCATCTTTCCCACAAGTTAAGCTAATGATTTATTTCTATTTGTAAATAATATTTATTTTTTTAAATATGCACACATTCACAAACACAAAACGTTTCTTTTCTCGTCACATTCAGTTATTAACTATGTGAATCATGTAAATGATAGCATATTTTAAATTCAAAATTTGTTGGTTTAAATTCAAAAAACTTTGCATTACTGGATATTACTGTCAGCCGTTCAACATTTCTATTGTAAAACATTTGTCAAGTATTAAATGTTTAGTTACTTCTTACCACACACTCTTCCACCGGTAAAACTAAAGCATTGCGTTGGAATTTGCACTAGTCCTCTGAAGAGTAAGGCCCGCCTTCAATCATTTTGACACTGATGAGCGCTGTTAGACCGCGGAGTCAGACCAGCCTAAAAGCAGAGTGATGCAAAGTGCAGCAGAGCAGCATCAAGAATATCAATATCAAATGTTGGGGGGACAGTTTGGCCATTTCTAATTATTGGGTTTATTATTGGGTTAACAACTTGTGTTTTGGCCCCACTGTTTGAAAAATTGACCAGTTTGATTTCAGCATCCTGTTATAGTTCAGAGAGCAGCATTATTGTCCATTCAATTATGGCTCAAAAAAGACTAAAATATCTAAAATAATTGTTTTATTTCTTTGTATTTTACAGTTCCTCCACATTGGCTGTGCTCCCTCCTCCATCTGCCGTTGCTGATGCAGACCTTAAACGGGTGCCAAGGGCCACGGCCTGGAGAAGAAGCAGAGGAGAGCTGAAGAGGACAAAAAGGCCCAAAAGCACAGCAAAGCCATTGAGCAGAGAGCAGATTCAAAAGGATATCCCCGCAGATTGTGAGTTGGACACAGTTTCTTCTAAGTAAAAAGTTTCTCTGCCACTTTAGCAGGAAAGACTGTTTCCTAATGGCAACTGCCTGGAAGAGGAAGAATAGAGTAGAAGCCATTGCTCAAGGCCTGCCTCAGAAAAGGGCAAAAAAAAAAAAAAAGCAAAGCAAAGCATGTCTGAGGTCCACCAAATTGTTGGCTAACCTGACGACATGGTCATAACCAGGTCTCTCCATCTGTGCATTAAAGGAAATTATACACACTTACAAGTCTTATCATGCTTATTCTGTCACATCACTCTGAAACCTCTTAAAGTAAGGTAATTAAGGAACTTCTACTTCAAAATAATGGACCATTATCACAGTATTAATGCCTATATGGTAATTTAGTTACCTGGCTCTGAGTGACTGGCTCATCTCTCATGGGCTCAGGCAAGGAAGACTCTGCTGAATGACTGTGAACCCTCTGAAATAAGACAATGAAGTCATTTCCACTTACATTAAAAAATAAAAGATCATCATTATCACAGTATTAATGCCCATAATACCTGGCTCTGAGTGGCTGACTCATCTCTCATGGGTTCAGATAAGGAAGACTCTGCTGCATGACACTGCATCCTCTGAAAGTTAATATAATAAATATCATCAATATCGTAAATCCTGCAATGTTTTTTATATTTTCATTTTTTTTTTAAAACATAGGTACATTTATAACACTATACTTAGTATTATATTACCTTTGCATCCAATTACAAAACTCTAGTTAACACTGCTGTGAGGGTGTTTCTAATACAGCAGCTATGGAAGTGACAGTAAAAATGACATTTCTCTCTTCTGACTGCCGTTATCAATCATATTTCTCTATATAACTCTATTTTCTCTTCTTGAAAGTTGTGAAAACACTATTGTGGAGTTTTCCTTTTGCAAATGGAAACACACAAAAAATATATTAAATGTATTCTCTCATTTACCACTTTAGACAGGTTTCTTGTATACAAACAATACTGGATGCGCGCGCATCCAGGGGGCAAAACCGCTAACAGGTGTTATGCCGAGTTCTGCATGCACCTCACGGGAGGTAACAGTCTGCTTCAGAAAAGAGGTGGATGCAAATCTCTGCAGGTAGTCTACACATCTGTTATGCTGAATTATTTCACCATTAATGAACCCCACAAAGAACATTATATTGTTTTTAAACAGTAGCTACTTGGAGGTGCAATTAATTATTAAAACATACTGTATATAAAAAAATACATAATAATACAGTAATTATAATATAATAATATATTACTGTGATTATTAATATAATATAATATAGACCTAATATAATAATATAATATATAATAACAATTTCCTTCTGTTTTTAGAAAAGGCATGTGATCCCGTCGGAATATTGACCATTTTAAATCCATCTTTTTGGCGGTTAGTGCAGTTTTCAGTACAACAGCTCCGTGTCATCTCCATTTTTCTGCTAGATATGCCGTAAAGAGTGCTGCTTTCTGCCCCCTAGTTGCGCACCCATCTCTGTGATGACATTGCGCAGAAACCCGTCTATTGCTTACTTAACAAGTTTTAGGCATTATCGTATTGCATACTGCAAATCGCATTATTTAGCAAGTAATCAGATTGTTCTTCAATATTGTGCAGGGTCATTTTCAGTGTTAATATCTATATGAAATACAGTTACCTGGCTTTGAGTGGGTGGCTCATCTCTCACGGGCTCAGGCAATGAAGACCCTGCTGTGCCTGCCAGACCAGGAGGTTGTATGGCTGCTGCCTGCTGTTGAATGGGTTCTGGGGGATTGAAGCTTGTAACAGCCGAAACAATGTATTTACATGCATCACATTATTGTGCGTTGTGCAGATCAGATCACTCAGAAACTGACCACACTATGCGGTGATGACGTAGGAGAACTATGTGACTGTGTGGTAAGAAACCACAGTAGATGATAAATGTGCTCTCCCATTTTGTTATAATTTTGCTTTATTTTTATTTGTAACGCCAACAAGTCAAGCTCTCATGTATGAGAGAAGCACGTTCCTGTAGACCTGCCATTAAAACTTGTGGAATACAGACTTTTTCGCCTTCAAGCTCTTTCATTCTATAGATTTAATTAGTGTTATCTGGGCCAAAGCGTTACAAGCTGAGCTCCATAATTTCGAGGGGCTCACCATCGAAATCCAAATCCTCAAATCCCTCATCCCCCTCCAAATCACTCTCCAGGTCTTCATCCTGAATCCCATCGGGAATATCAGGATCAGTACCAAAGTCTTCCTCAAATGTTACTACTACACAAAGGTTTCATGTGTGCCATGTTACCTGTGTATTCGCCAGGGCTGGTGTAATCCTCCACCAAATTTATGCCCATAAATTGCTGGCTCAGGGTGTTGGCATACTGCTGCAGTTGGCCACCATAGCAGACATCCTTTCTGCTGCCACCTTCAACAGCAGCAACTGCATGAACCTCATTCCACTGCACAAGGCCTTCCAGCAGGTACATCTGGAAGTGCAGGTCACTGGCACTTGTACCTAGAAAAGCAGGCAGAAAGAAGTTAGCACCTTGAAAAACACATGAACAAACAACTGCATTGTTTAGGAAACATGCATGCCTGGCACAAAACGATTTAGGTGCAGGTGGAAGGACTCCAGGGATGTTGAGCCATGTGCGCAAGGATACAGAGGCAGTAAAGTGAAAAAGCCTAGCCAGAAAGTTTGAAATACTTTTAAAAGCTTGAAATTTGAAGCTTTTCAGTTTGAAATAGTTTGTTTTAGTTTAGTAGTTTTAAAAGATAGATAGATTAAATGAGTTTATGAGTTTAAATGAGTTTAAATGGATTTGGTGGAATATATACAGTTGAGCTTGAATGTTTACATGTTAATAATTTTAACATTTTTTGAACTTGAAGATCAAAGTAAATTGTACTTAATTTGTCTTCCGGGAAACATGGAAGTATCTTCTGTTGCTTCCGAAGGGCAGTACTAAATGAAAATATATATATATATATATATATATATATATATATATATATATATTTCAACAAAATAAGAAAAATTTGGACATAGGCTATTCATCTTGTTCAAAAGTTTTCACCCCCCAGCTCTTAATGCATTGTGTTTCCTTCTGGAGCATCAGTGAATGTTTGCAGCTTTTTTAATAGTTGTGTTTGAGTCCCTCAGTTGTCCTCAGTGTGAAAAGATTGATCACCTTTCAGTGACAACTCACCTTTTTGAGATAAAATTGGTCACCTATGGGATTTGCATAGATCCAATGAGAAAGTGTTTTTATATTCATCTTTTATAACATGAGATTTTGACCAAATGTATTCAGTCTTGCTTTTGGTAACAATATGTCATTTTTTACATGAAAAAAATTACAGTTTTGGACATATAAGGAAATAAATAACATTTGTTGTACATCGACAAAAATGGACAAATGAACTAGGGAAACTCAGGGCTTAAATACAAGGAACAAATAAAAGGGAACTAGATGAACACAGGTGAACAAAATCTAATAATCAGTGAATAACCATGGCAACAAACTAGAACTAATATGAACAGGCAAACAGGATCAGAGAAAACAGTGAGAAAACTAAACTAAATCAGAACATGCGTTACATTATGAGGGTGAAACTGTGGAACTTTGGCTGGAAGAGCAAAACGCTCTTGTCCCCATTAAATAAATGTCTTTATATTTGTATCTTTAATTTATCTTTTGTTTGATAAATGTTGTTAGACTGTCTGTTTTTAAATAGTTTCTGCTGTTAATACATTTTCTGTTAAAGATTTATTTTAATATTTGTATTTATTATTTTGTTTACATTTATATTATATATATGTTTTTAGTGTAAACTATTTCCTAAATAAAACTGTAAAAAACTTTTTGACTTGTTTTAAGGGTAGAATTTCTATTAAATGATTTCAATTTACTGCATACCTTTACAATCAAGTTTATTTAAAAAAATATATAACAATTTATTTAAAAAATAGGAACATTAAAATGCTAATGAATAAAAAAAAGAGCAATACAATTAAAAGAAATGGCTAAGACAATTTACATGACTGTTATGAAGGCAAATAAATGTTCCTTAATTAAAAGAAACGAAAGTTACTTAAAAACAAATAACTATTTTCAGTGAAGGATCTCTTCATTCCTCGTCTCTTGCAGCCACTCTTCTACTGTCTTTCCCTCTGCTGTGGTACAGAAGAAGAGGCTGCCCACCCTGGTGTGCCCAAACTCTTTTTCTTTCTGGGCTGCCCACATCGACTGCCCGGTCGGTTTGCTGGGGATGGGGCAGCCCTTGCACCTGGGCTAAAATTTCTGCTGCCTTCCTCTTCCTCCACAAAGTTGCTCCGCTCAAAGACACACACACACAGAAATTCTGGTGCACTTAACTGACAATACATAATTTGCAAATATCTAATACATCGGTTAATGTTTCAATCAAGTTTAGCTGCTTTAAATGGCGTTTAATCATTTTGAGCCTGGTTTTAAACAATAACTATATGTAATGTAATTTTTTATGTGTGAAAAAAGCGACAATTAAACAAAACTAAACTAGCCAATCAGATTTCTTTTCACCCATCCCCCACTCGTTTCTTTTCACCCTTCCCCCACCACATACGCACATTTGACTTTACAACACGCACCGCTTTGTTTATTCCCATTCTCTGTTACTTTCTAAATATGTCATGAGTGTACATTTAAAAAAAAGTTAAAAATAAAAACGTAATTAATTATCTCCCTCTCACTGTACGCGAATCACGCTTTGTCTTGAGTCAGAAATTAATTGAACCACAGAATCGGTTCTTCGAATCGATTAATTGAATCAAAAAAAAAAAAAAAGAAACCGCTAAATCGGCACGACGGCTTCTCTCGCTGGCTGCGACCTGTGCTGTTTCTGCAAATTATTTTTCCAAATAACCAACAAACCTTCGATGGGACACGCAAACAACTAGATAAACATGTAAACACTCATTTAAAGCTGTAATATAAGTGTGCATTTACATCGGATTACATTCGGTTTTACGTAGGACTATAGTGTTATTATTTTGCACTTGCTTTTTTGCTGTACGTTACGATGTTCAGTTCACTTGCTATTAATTTTTGTTGTGTGTAATATGACTCAAGACTGCTAGCTACCTACCATCCAGACATTATGAGTTGTTTAACTTATAATAAATATTCTTCTAACACGTAAAATAATCGAAAGCTATTCTCTTGAAGTGCTTTAAAATGTCTCCGCTGTGTTTTTCGAGCTAGCCCGCCGGATTGCGCTAGTCAAACGCCATTTTCCGCTTGTTATATATTGAGAAACGTTTCCAAATAACTGAATTTTATTTCTCCACTGTACAACAGGGATCCCACTGAGTTGGTAATGAAGATGGGAGACCCCTCAGATCTGAGTGTGTCTCTGCTCTCGTCGTCCGATAATGTGTCCAGTGATGCGACCTACAACGTATCACCATTATCAGACCTGCCAATCATAGATTCAGAACTGTGGCTAGACTCCATGTCTGATTCAAGTAAGAAAAATAACACGTTTCATCCCTATACTGTTCCTGTTTTGTGATTTTCTGAATGTTCAAACCAGAATGTATGCCTTTCTCATTTGATACAGAACGCAGAAAGACTTCCACATCCTGCCCACTAACCTCTGTCCGTCCTAACACAGAGGATGCTGAGCTTCTGACGCCTGTGGGCTCTGGGAAGAAAACCAAAGTCTCTGTGAATAAGTGTCATGTGTGCAGGAAAGAGTTTAAAACCACCTGTGCACTTAAAACACACCTCTTGATCCACAGACATGATGGGCCACACATCTGTAGCATCTGTCAGAGAGTATTTAAACACTATCATCAGCTGTAAGTATCACATGTGCTGGTATTTCAGTGATTTAGTTATGGTCATTTATCCTCTAGATCAGAGGTTTTCAAATGGGTTCAGGGGGCACAAAGGATGGCTGGGGTAGCTGGTTTAGAGATGAACGGTCTAAAAAAAGTCAAAAGTAAATAAATAAATAACTAAATAAACGTGATTAAAATAAATATTAAAATGATAAAAGGTTAATTAAAATAAATAATACATCAGTACTATATAGAACCAAATGTGGCATTTACTATGAAGTGAATAGTGAATGAGTAAAGGAGTGAGTGGTTTCGAGTGAGCATACAGTGGTATGCGAAAGTTTGGGAACCCCTTACAGAATCTGTGAAAATGTGAATCATTTTAACAAAATAAGAGAGATCATACAAAATGCATGTTATTCTTTATTTAGTACTGTCCTGAGTAAGATATTTTACATAAAAGATGTTTACATAAAGTCCACAAGACAAAAAATAGCCCTTTTTTATTAAAATGACCCTGTTCAAAAGTTTGGGAACCCTTGGTTCTTAACACTGTGTGTGGTTACCTGGATGATCTACGACTGTTTTTTTGTTTTGTTTTGTGATGGTTGTTCATGAGTCTCTTGTTTGTTCTGAGCAGTTAAACTGAGCTCTGTTCTTCAGAATCCTCCAGGTCCTGCAGATTCTTCAGTTTTCCAGCATCTTTTGCATATTTGAACCCTTTCCAGCAGTGACTGTATGATTCTGAGATCAATCTTTTCACACTGAGGACAATTGAGGGACTCAAACACAACTGTTAGAAAAGGTTAAAACATTCACTGATGCTCCAGAAGGAAACACGATGCATTAAGAGCCGGGGGGTGAAAACTTTTGAATAGGATAAAGATGTCCACATTTTTCTCTTTTTGTTGAAATATCATTTTTTTCATTTAGTACTGCCCTCTGGAAGCGACAGAAGATACCTACATTTTTCCCGGAAGACAAATTATGTACAATTTACCTTGATCTTCAAATTCAAAATGTTTTCACCCCCCGTCTATTAATGCATCGTGTTTCCTTCTGGAGCATCAGTGAACGTTTGAACCTTTTCTAACAGTTGTGTTTGAGTCCCTCAATTGTCCTCAGTGTGAAAAGATGGATCTCAGAATCACACAGTCACTGCTGGAAAGGGTTCAAATATGCAAAAGATGCTTGAAACTGAAGAATCTGCAGGACCTGGAGGATTTTTCTGAAGAACAGAGTTTAACTGCTCAGAACAAACAAGAGACTCAAGAACAACCATCACAAAAAAAAAACAACAACAAAAAAAAAATCAGTCGTAGATCATCCAGGTAACCACACACAGTGTTAAGAACCAAGGGTTCCCAAACTTTTCAACAGGGTCATTTTAATAAATTCAGCTATTTTTTGTCTTGTGGACTTTATGTAAACATCTTTTATGTAAAATATCTTACTCAGGACAGTACTAAATAAAGAATAACATGCATTTTGTATGATCTCTCTTATTTTGTTAAAATGATTCACATTTTCACAGATTCTGTAAGGGGTTCCCAAACTTTTGCATGACACTGTATGTATTATTGTATAAAATACAGTAATGCCTGTCATGCACGTCAGCGGAGTACCTCGACAGGATGTTATGATTAGAGCCCGACCGATATGCCAATACCGATATTAGGAAGTAAAAAAAGTCAGATATTGATATATCAGCCGATATTCTTTATGTGTATATTATAGTTCAGTACCAGTCAAAAGTTTGGACACACTTCCCATTTGTGTGTTCATGAAGGCAGGGTATTTAACAATTTAACAAACTTTATTATCCAAAATAAGCCTGGCATCAGTGCACTGAACAGTAAACTTCACTTATTATAAATAACTTTACAACACAAATAGAACAATATGTATAACTTATTCATCAAAAATATGACAAATTCCATGTTAAACAGTAAAATCCATTTTATGACTGGATTTCGTGATTTCGTCCGCGTTTTCTGCATCGCGGAAATCCTACTTATGTAGCAAGCGAGTAAGACAAGCTCGTACGAGTAAAAGATGGGGACAAGTTTATTTACTTTATAGCAGTGCGTTTCACCAAAAAGGTGACAACGTAGCGTTAAATCACCATTCAACAGACTCAAGCCACCAGTGCACCGCAATCTATTGGACTGCAGAAAGATACCTTTTCAATCTGCTATGTTAACTGACTGTACTGACAAACTGCTAATTTAGGATACGTGATGTGATCGATGTGATATGCATGAGTGACATGGCAGTTTTGAAGGGGACCTATTATGCCCCATTTTACTAGATGTAAAATAAGTCTCTGATGTCCCCAGAGTGTGTATGTGAAGTTTTAGCTCAAAATACCCCACAGATCATTTTTTATAGCATGTTAAAATTGCCACTTTTTGGGGTTGAGCAAAAACGCGCTGTTTCAGTGTGTGCCCTTTAAATGCAAATGAGCTGCTGCACTCAGCCTAAGAGGGCGGAGCTTCAAGAGCTCATTGTCTGGTGTCAGGATTCAGTCAAGATGTGCTATAATGTCAGAAACTGTGAATATATGCTGCATGGACATAGAACAGGTATAGTTTACTTCAGTTACTGTTATAACTTAAATGGTCTTCTTCCACTATATTAGTACAAGCCTGTTGTACCGGACCCCATCCGAATGATGGCCAAAACTTTACAGATGAGCTTTATGATGTTCATTGTACTTCACACAAAAGATGAAGCGTCCGTTTTCACTATAGAAAATCGCTGTAAGAGCTTAATAAAACAGTGCAAGTGTGCATTAAAATATTATCCATAAATTCTCTCTCTCTCCCTTGCATTATCATCAACATACACAGTGAAGTACACAGAAACACTCGTTACAACTAACAGTAGAGTTGAGGGAGCATTTTCTTCTAAAACAAAATTAATCCACCTCGTCTTCAGCGGCTCAGATTTTGGGAGTAAATGGAGAGAGCTATGTGGATTAATCCATCCAGCTACAGAACACCTGAAACGCTTGGGAGACATTCTTGTCAGTGCAGCAGTGGCGAAGTGAATTTTGAATAATAGGTCCCCTTTAAGGACACTGCTTATTATTTATGTGGATTAATAAAAAAAGGAGTGGGTGGATTTTTATCACTATAGGGTGGTTGTGTACACACACTGCCAACACACATTTATGTCCAAACACCATGCAAAAGTAAATTTTGCATTATAGGTTCCCTTTTAATAAACGTACGGTTAGTTGACTAATCGCTTAGAATGAACGACTACTAGTCAACCAGAAAAATCTTTAGTCATGGCTGTCCTACTGCAAGGTGTAATAGAATAGATAAACTCCTTTACTCGTTCATTATTCACCTCATAGCAAATCCCACATGGGGTTGTAAAATAGATGTACAAGATGTATAATTCTTCATTTGCGCAACACAGCACTGATCCAAAATGCTCTCACGCTAACCCCGGGCCAGTGGGACATCCCTGTTTTTGAGCCCTGCTTACAAGGGCAACCAAAGTAAATTTACTGGATATTTCTTGCACTGATCCAATTTCATCACTTATAAAAGGAGAGGGTAAACAGGTCAGATTTAGGTAAACAAATTGAAACTGTAGTGTTCTCAAATCCCGTTTCCAGTGTCATCATCTTCTGATTTCTCCATAGAACTTCCCACATGATGACCCACCACAAGAGGAAGACATATCATTGTACTCAATCTGGCTGCCATAAAACCTACAGTGACAAAAACTCCCTAAAACATCATTGTGCGTCTCGACACGGAGTCCACTTCACGTCTCCTTCCTCCACCAGCTTAGCTTACAACTATGACCTGCCGGCCTCACTGTGGGAGCCTATGGTTAATCGTGCTGCATCAGACTCTCACGGCCTCTTCATCTCTCAACCAAAGCCTGTTTCAACTCCTGTGCTAAAAGATCCCAGTTATTCTCAAAAACTCAAGCTTGGTTTGGGGTGCTATGCAGAAGACACCCATCCCGCTCAGGTAAAACGTTTAATGCCTCAGGAAAGCTGGACTTTAGCGACTGCCAGTGAGTCTTATAAGATCAAAGAAAGCACCAAGATGCTAAACTCCACCCAGTGGACTTTAGGTATCGACACTTTTGAAGAAAATCCTGTGGTTTCACAGAATCCATTTGATGTTCATAGTTTGGAAACCAATCTTGATTTCCGTGAGTCTTACCCTGAAGAACGGAAAGAGATGCTGTCATTTCAGCCTAAAAGAGAGGCAACTACCTCCAGCGTGGGTTTCCCTACGAGGCCACCAGGTTCAGTTGGCCACAAGAAGCATTGTCCAATCCTGCTGAAACACAGTTTGAAAGACCCCAAACCTCTGAACAAGTTAAAGCGTCGGCACTCCTTTTCCAGTTCTACTCCTCCTGTCTTATTAGTCCCTGAACCGAAAAGTGATTTTGACTGTAACCTTCCTGATCCTGCACTTCCTTCTCCTCCTCCTCATGCACCATTACCCAACAGCAGGAAGAGGAAGTCCTGCTCTAAGGACACCTTGTCTAATGTTCCAACTCCTCCACTGCCTGTTCCTCAGCCCGGTTGTCATAAACGTTCACGATCCCGCTCTTCCTACCTTGTCTCACCTAGTCAGGTGGCACTTGCATCCTTCAGCACTTACCTAGGCAACCCATTTTTACAAAAGGTACACAACATTCCACTTTTTCCTAAATTTCATCCTTGTTTGAAGAGATAATCAATATTTTGTATTTCATTACACAGGAGTCCATTGTGAAATCAACAGGAGAGGAACCAAACTCTGTTTTCAGGTTAGAAAATGGAGTAAAAGCAATAATGAAATGTTAGGGATATTTCACCTAACACTAAAACACTGTATTAAAGGGATAGTTCACCTCAAGTTGTTCCAAACCTGTATGAATTTCTTTCTTCTGCTAAATGACAATTTACAGGAATAAAAGGGAATTAATTGGAAATTTGAAGTAATTTATACAAACTTGATCATATACAAACATAAACATTTTGTTTGGTCATAAGCAGACATACATGCAAACTAATACAAATTTTAAAAATAAAATCTTTACTTTTGAACGGTAGTGTATATAAATTTTATTTTAAAGGATTAGTTCACTTTAAAATGAAAATTAGCCCAAGCTTTACTCACCCTCAAGCCATCCTAGGTGTATATGACTTTCTTCTTTCTGATGAACATAATCGCAGAAATATTAATAAATATCCTGACGCATCCGAGCTTTATAATGGCAGTGATAGGGATCAATGAGTATGAGCTGGGAAAAAAAGTGCTTCCATCCACATCTATCCATCATAAATATGTGCTCCACATGGCTCCGGAGGGTTAATAAAAGCCTTCTGAAGCGAAGCGATGCGTTTGTGTAAAAAAAAATCAATATTTAAACAAGTTATGAAGTAAAATATGTAGCTTCCACCAGACCACCTTCCATATTGAAGTTAAGAAGAAAGTGTAAACTAGCGTCGCGTCAGTTACGCTTTTTCCGTAAGTTGAATAAGGAAGGCAAAGGATGTAGCGTAAGCTTTGTGAACTGCAAGAGTTTTACACTTTCTGTGTACGCTGAATATGGAAGGCGGCTTGTGCGGAAGCTAGATATTTTACTGTAAAATATGGATTTTTTTTTTTACACAAACGCATCACTTCGCTTCAGAAGGCCTTTATTAACCCTCATAGAACCCTCATTTATTAACCCTTTATTAACCACATAGAATATGAATAATATGAATGTCTTCTGTCATCTGTCCACAACAGGCCTAAACCAGCCATGGTACCAGCACAAAAACACTCAGAAAAATATAATCTAACTATTGTTATCAACAAACTTTAAAACTTTTGAAACAACTTTAAAAAAATATTGAGATAAAAAAAAAATGTTTTGTCAGTATTGCACACCCCTAATGTATAGTATTAATTTTTATTTCTTCAGGTCTTAAAAATAATTTGTAATTCTTAAATTCGACTTTAAAAAATGTGCAGCAGCCGTCTTTGAAAATTTCTGAATTTTGCAACCCTAGTTCATAGTATGGAAAAGAGCAGCATGAACATTTCTGTTTTTGTGTTTAGTGAAAGCGAGTAAATTGTGATAAAATTTTAATTTTTTCAAAGTATTTTGTTAAATAGTTGCTGACTTTTTATATCAGCAGGTCTGTGATAAAATCACTAAGTTTCACTCTGGTTTGTTTCCCACAGAACCTATAAAAGATCTTCATCTGTACGCAGAGCTCGATCGCAGCCCTCATGTTCTCAAGAAGCTCTTGGCTCTGGTGGTACAAAGGAGAAACATAATTCACAGCCGTCCACCTCAACACTGGTGCTGCTGATGTTAATTCAAGTATTATTGTAAACTTAACATATGAAAATCAGCACAATACTTACATTAACATATTTTATCTTTTTTTTTTTTTTTTTTTTTTTTTTTTTTCACAGGATGAAGAACAGAAGGGGAATTCAGGACAAAAGCAAAAGTCCAAAGGGACAAACCTGTCCCCACTGATCATGCCCGTGTCTGTCCCAGTCTCTGTGACAAACGTTTTAGTCCCCCAAGCTTCCACAAATCAAGTAATGTTAAAATAGATAACAACATAACATTAAACAGTGAATATCCTAAAATGGCTTTTTATCTTTGATGAGGGATAGTTTAAAATATCCACTAACCACTAAATGAGTTTATATCTTGTCTAGGCTGAGATGCCACAGACTCGTAAAGGTGCATCTAAGAGGTGTCGTTGTCTTGACCCTTTAAAGCACTTGATCATCCCCAGTCCACCTCTGCCTCGCCCATCTTCCCCACAATGGGCCCTTGATCAGGAAACCCAGGGTTTGCAGAGAAGTCGTGCCACGGGGGGTTATCCCAGCCAGCTGCGCTCACCAACCTATCTGGCAGACCACCCGCTGAGCCCTAGGTTTTGTCCCCCACCCTACACCCCTCAGCCCATGCTGAGCCCTCTCCGTCCTGGGACAGGCCTCTACTCTAAAAGCCTGCCACAGTATCAGCCATGGACACCGCTACCCAGCACCCTCGGTAAGCACTAAACCCACGATTTCAGCTTAAATTCGATTTTCTGAGAGAACCTGGCATCAGTTTCACAGATTGATGCAGTTAACTTTTGTAGAAGAGAGAAAAATAATGTAAATGATTTTTGTTTTAATTCCAACTTCTTGCCAAATCATTTTAACTTTGAAACCCTACAGATGGCTTGTCCTTCCCAACTGACAACACAGTCGTCAGCATACAGCCGTGAGTCACTTTACATCTAAATTAAAGAGGACCTATTATGCTTTTTTTTACATTTTCATCTTTCTGTAATGTTGCTGTTTGAGCATGAAAACTGTCTGCACAGTTACAAATCACAAAGTGTTCAAAGGGAGTTATTCTCTATATCAGTGCGCACTGTTTCTGAACTCCCTGAAACACCTTGATTGTAGTCTTGAGTTTTGTTCAGGGAATGTACACGGCACAATATTTCTCATTTAAATAATTCCTGCCCAAGGCATACACAGAATAAAGGGGGCGAGACCTGGTTGAGTTGCGTTAGTAATGTGTTATTGCCATTTCCCAGGAGATGCTGTTTTTCTACCCCGGGATCTAATGTGGTTATGATAAGGGGCGTGACATTTCCAAAACACGCTCTAAGAGGTTGACCAATCACAACACACTGATCCATTTGATAAATCAGAGCACATCGCACTTTTTCGAAGGAGGGGCTTTATACAGGCAGGAACTAAACAAGAGTGCATTTCTCAAAAGCAGCGTTAGCCAACTATGGTTGCAAGTTCTGTTGAATTGTGTTAGTAATGATGGAACTTGCTTTGGGAAACGCACCCCCAGAGCGTCACTGACAGACTGGGAAGAGAGGTGCTGCAACGATGTAAAATATGAGAAAAATAATGTTGTTTTGTTTTTAACATTCCAGCATGAAAACCTATTTTAGTAGACCCCAAAAAACAAAATCAAGACTTTGTAAAAAGGTATAATTAATTCATTCATATTAAATTATTTAAGTTTTTAGTTTTTGTATGATTAAGATCTTTTATTTATTTATTATTTATTATATTATCTTAGGTCCCTAGAAAAGTTTTTTTTGTGGCAACAAAAACATTGATGTATTATTTTTGCAAAATACTTTACAGTCAAAAGTTTGGATACACTTGACTGAATGATCTTAAAGACCTTTTGTTCTGAAGACTTCTGTTTAAATTCACCTTTGTATGTATCAATATAAATATATATGAAAACATAATATTTTATGTAATATCTAGTTATATATAAAATATATATATTGTTTTTACAAGAAGGATTGGAATTAATTACCTAAATACAGAGGGACATTCTACACAGTCTTACATTTACATTTCATGTAATGTCATTCCACCAGCTTATTTACAAGACTGTTTATTTCCTTTCTGTGTTAATGGCAGTTACTTCTGTCCTGTTTCCTTTAGGAGAATTAACGTGGGTTCACGTTTTCAAGCAGAGATCCCCCCAGTACGTGACACGCTCTACTTACTTTATGAAGAACACCCTGCTCAGCTCGTCTGGGCTCCTTGGAACGATCTCTCTACTAACATAAAGACACAGCAAAGGGGTAAACACACCAACACACACACTCCACTCTCACACAGTATCACCTGCAAGGGATCAATCTTTTTTTTGAAACTGCATGTTGGCTGTGCATTGAGTAACTCTAAATTTTAGTTTGTTCCTCACACAAAGATACATATTACATCCTTTTTTGGAGGTTTGTCATTCCCATTCAAAAGAACAACATGAGCTTTTCGTGTGTGAGTAAATTTCATCACAGAATAGTATAGACCTGTGGTTCCCCAAAAGGGGGCTTTAAGATTCATTAAATTGAAGACAAAACAAGCATTGAAATAAGCCAAAATGATTTTTAATTCACCCCTTCAACAACGGTCTTAAAAATCCAGATATATGAGAGAGCCTAATGTTAAAAGTGTGATTACTAGGCCTGGAAAACTGTCAATTAATAAAATCTCCATAGGCATTTTTATCATAAATATACATTTTTATAGTTATGCCAAATATTTTATAGGGTAGACATTTTGAGTACAAAATATTTTTTTAAATCCTTATCCAGTAAATCATGAACAACTGGAAAAAGGCTTTCCAATATTGTTAGATTATAGACAATGGGGCCAAAAAGGTTGAGAAGCACAGGTTGAGACACTGAGTGCAAGCATGTTTTTGCAAAGTTAGGATTGAACCTTGTTAAATTAAAATGTAAACAAAAGCCAAATGTTAAACGGCTCGCTGCTTTATTTATTCATATTAAGGGTTAAAACTGATCACATGTCCTTCTTGTGCTTCAGTCACAGAGCTGTTAGACATGTGCTGTTCCAGTGTTCTACCAGGAGGAGGCACTAACATCGAACTCACTCTCCACTGTCTTCATGAAGTCCAAGGAAACATAACGGTGAGCTTATCACACTAAGAACACTTTTATTTACAGATGTTTAATACATTATTCAACTTTCAGGCAGCACTGGATTTACTGCTAATGAGAGGAGATTATCGGACCCCCTGGCACCCTCTGAGTGATTACCACTACACAGGTACAAGCTCCTAATATACAAATACATCAGGGGTGTCCAGTTCTGCTGCTGGAGGGCCACCTTCTAGTTCTAGCAGAGTTGAACTTCAACCCTAATTAAATACACCTAAAACAACTAATCAAGGTCATCAGGATTACTAGAAAAATCCTGGCAGGAGTGTTGGAGTTAAACTCTGCAGAAAAAAATGGTCCTCCAGGAGCAGAACTGGACACCCATGAAATACATAAAACTCTTAAGTCCTTCATAAATTTGATGTCACTCATTTTAATTGGCAGGGTCAGACCACTGGACAACTCAAGAGATGAAAGTGTTCAAGAAAGCTCTGGTTGATCATGACAAAGACTTTCAACAGATTCATAATGTGGTATGAAATTTAGAGTTAAGAAAAGTAGTCGTTCCTAAATTAGTGCAAGACCCCACCCCATATTTGAGTGATATTCTGGTCTCTAGACATGGCCTAAAGCCGGGTGCACACTTTACGATTTATAGTAGTCCTTTATGTTTGTTGCTTTTCAGACTGCACGAACATGATCTTCATGTCACACTGTGGGATCTCAGCTGTCGTTAATGTCAGCCTGTACGACAATCAAGACGCATTAAAAATGGACACGCGCATGAAAACTGGTCCAGGGTTTTGCATCATCAACCCATACATGTTCGGTGACTGTGAGCTGCATTACACGCGGGCCTGAAAAAGTTCCTAAGAAAGAAATCTCTATCATTAATTTTGATCGTAGCTTGTCTTGAAAATAAGTCAATATGACGGTCATCGTAGGAGAAGTCACACTGCAGGACTGTGTGCCAAATCTTCTGACACTGCCAGAATTTCATCAGAAGTCAAATTTAATTGCAACAGTCATTAATCGGCTGTCGGGGAACATGTCAAATCAGTGACTACAGATTTTAGCCTAGGATCAGAGGAATCTTTTAGGATTTTCCAAATTTGTCTCAGACGACCAAATAGTGGCCAAAATCGTACAGTGTGCACCCGCCTTAAATCCCTTGTTCATTATCAATCTATGGGACTTTATTCATTTCCTGTTTTACTGCATACCAGCAGGAAATTATAAGTCTAATACTGCACGTTTTGCATGTCTCCTTACTCAAGCACACCTGAATCAGGTCATCAGCTTATTAGCAGAGACTCCCAAGACCTGAAATGGGTGTGTCAGACAAAGGAGACATGGAAAACGTGCAGTGTTGGGGGGCCTCCAGGATTGTGGAACCACTGGTCTACTGCTTATAGAGGATATGCATTGACGTCACTTTCCCGCCGGAACACGCCCCCTCAGCCAGATTGAGTGGCAAAAGAGCCTGCTGCATGACTGGATTTAATAGAGGAAACTGCGAAACGCAGTTAAAACAAACGATTAAACTAAAGGTTGGACTCGATAGTGTTCCTGTTACAACTTACCTAGTCTCGCATAGCCACAAAAAAACATCATCCCTGCAGCACTCTACTGCCTTAAAGGATAGTTCACCCAAAAATGAAAATTGTGTCATAATTTACTCACCCTCAAGTTATTCCAAACCTGTATGAATTTCTTTCTTCTGCTGAACACAAAAGAAGATATTTTGAATAATGTTGATAACCAAACAGTTGATGGACCACATTGATTTTTTTTCTTGTTTTTTTCTTCATACTATAGAAGTCAATGGGGTCCATTGACTGTTTGGTTACCGACATTCTTCAAAATATCTTCTTTTGTGTTCAGCAGACGAAAGAAATTCTTACAGGTTTGAAATGACTTCAGGGTGAGTTAATGATGACAATTTTTTAATTTTGTAGGTGAACTATCCCTTTAATGTCTTAAATACTAAATTGATGTTTGTTTTTTAGTTGCAGACAAAATCAATAGCTCAGTGTGTAGAGTATTACTATAACATGAAGAAGCTGAAAAAGTTAAAGCAACGTGGCCGAGCGGCCATTAAAAAGGATGGATGTGGAGAGAATGCTGTACGTTTCATTTCAGTACATGAACACATTATTAGTCATTACATCTGCATATACATTATCTATATTCATGATAGTGGAATTTGTCTTGATTTACTATTGTCCTCATTACTACTATTCTCCAGAAGGTGTTCAGTTGCTCCAAAGTGTACCAGCCTGAGCAGACAGACAAAAACACACGACAGAAGACAACAGCTGCTGAGGGCAAGGTGTGTGCCAGGTTAAAGACACTACATCCTACAGCACACTCGTGAGTTACATGCCTTCAAATACAAGTGACACAATTAAAAAAAAAAATTCTGCTATTAATTAATCACCCTCATGTCGTTCCAATCCAGACTTTCGTTCATCTTCTGAACACAAATGAAGATCATTTTAATGAAATCTGAGCGATTTCGGCCCCTCCGAACGCACAACACAACTGACAATTTGACGCTTCAAAAAGATCGTAAAACTAATCCATATTAATTGAGCTGTTTAGTCCAAATTTTCTGAAGAGACTTGATCGCTTTATATGACATGAGGGTGATTTCATTTAGGCTTTTATTGACATAAACATTGATCAGCGAACATAAACAAGCTCAATCGTAACTTAGCTATTTGCGCATCAAGTAAACGTGCTGCGTAACTCAAGAATGAATCTGATTGGTTCTCACATGGGTCAAGCAAACATGTTTACCACACCTGATGGGTGAGTTGAATGTTTATAAGTGGGGGGGGGGAAAAGCCTAAATTCAGTCTGTTCAGCGTATAAAGTGATTGAGTCTTCAGAAAATTAACTGCTAAACCGCTCAATTCATATGGATTATTTTTACGATCCCTTTATGAACTTTTTAATGCAACAAAGAGGTAGTTGCGTAGCTGTCAATGGAGGGACAGAAAGCTCTGATTTCATAGAAAAGATCTTCATTTGTGTTTCGAAGATGAACGAAAGTCTTAAAGGTTTGGAATGACATGAGGGTGAGTAAATGATGACTTTTTTTTTTTTTTCATTTTTGGGTGAACTAGCACTTTAAACTAAATGTAACACATTTATGAGACTATCCTGTCACTCAGTCTTTTTTTCTTTTTTTTTTTTTTTTAAGTTATAATTGGTCATTTAAAACTTTGTTTCTGTTCTAATCAGCTGTAACATGCAACAGAACATTTTCTAATATTTATTCATAGAATGCAAATTTCAAAATGGCACATTGAATTCACTTTACCTTTTACATCCAACAGAGATGTGAAGAGCCATAGATCTTCCTCAGTCAGGATAGAAACTAACTCCAGATGGCAACGGGTATGAAAGGACACAGGTCAGAGCTGAAGCCTGAAGTTAACCGAAGTCTGTCCGGTGTTTCAGAGGAATCCTGTGTGAAGTGCTGAAGTGTGTTTTAGACTACAGTAACCATTTAACTCATTGTCCAGAGATTAATATAGACTCTGAAATTAGGCATAACTGTAATCCAAATAAACGTTCTCATCAAAAGAGTAGCCATCTTTAAGTGGATTTACAACTGTTTATTTGTTCTGTTCAAATTCTGAAAGAAGTGCACAATGCACATAAGATAACATTTGAAGTTGTTAAAATGTTCCAGATTTGTGACTGTAGTATGATGGGGTTTCAAACAAAAAAAGGTTTCCTTTTTCCATGTTTATTCAACTGTTTGTGATTCTCTTAAGTTGTGGATCAATATCAATATTCTCAGTTCAGATTTATGTATCTATTCAATATTCCTATCACATTTTTGCAGTAAAAAAGTGGTATATTTAAATGATAGTAATGCACAACAAAACTGTAAAATCCTACCAATTCATTATAAATCTACAGTTTTACAAGTCAACTGATTTTCCATTTAAGGTCATCTTCAATCCATGTGACCAATAATAAGGTTATTAAATATCAGTTTTACTAATCATATGTCGTTGAAAACAGCTGATGATGTCAATTTATAACACGTTTACTGTTTATAATATTACTATAAAGTGTTCGGTTGTCTCTTTTCTCTTTTATGTGCTGTTCTAATAGAACAAATGTTTTACTTTAGTAATGCTAAATTTGTTAAACAAAATAAATGAGAACTGAAAACACACTACTTTCCATCTGCAATTCCCAGACTCCAGAATATTTCATACAACACTTTAATCTGATCATGCTACCGATAGAATACACTGTAAATTCTAAAGTTGCAAGTATGAAAAAGATTACTAATACCTAATTTTATGTACATATCCAATCCCCCATAAATATAAAGGAGGAAGTAGTTTAAATGCATGCATGATTTTAACAATGCATGTAATGCTTGCAACACTAAAGTGACAATAATATTGAAGTAACACTATATGCAGAATTTGAAAAATAAAAAAAACACATATTAAACATACAACAGTTACTTCCTGGCCTGGAATTGGCCAAATTTGATTTGTGGTGTTCCAAAACAGAGTATGTGAACGGTTCAGGAAAAAAAAAGCCTGATATCTGCACGATTGTGATGACCTATGGCCAAATCACAGCCATACTAGTATTCAAAACAGCAGCTTGATTGCTCGTGCTCATATTGCGTAATTCAGTAGAGACAAGTTAAGAATGTAGTAAAACAGATTTAGTAAAACAGTATCTATATTAGTCACAAGACATTAACTACACAGACCCTCAGGCCTCTTAGAGACCAAAAACTATATTAAACAAGAGTGTCACAAATTCCTTGCACAAGGAATGTGTCATTTCAAAACTCGTTTACATAGCAGTATAACTATTCATCTCTCACTGTAATCCTTGCATCTAGAACCCACTGATGATGAAAGTCATCAGATAACCAAGTAATGAAAGGATTAGTTCACTTCAGAATTAAAATTTCCTGATTTGCTCATCCCCATGTCATCCTAGATGTTTATGTCTTTCTTTCTTTAGTCAAAAAGAAATTAAGGTTTTTGAGGAAAACATCCCAGGATTTTTGGACTTCACCGGAGTACCACGGGTTGAAGGTGCCCGCTTCAAAGGGCTCTACACGATCCCAGCCAAGGAATAAGGGTCTTGTCTAGCAAAATGATTGGTTATTTTCTAAATAAAAATGTATATACTTTAACCACAAATGCTGGTCTTGCTCTGCGATGCGCCACGCATTATGTAATCACGTTGGAAAGGCCACGCATTAGTAGATGTACCGTGGTAAGGTGAAAAACTCCATCTCATTTTCTCCTCCAACTTCAAAATCATCCGACATTGTTTTACCTTTTTTTGTAAAGGCCGTTCGTCTTTGCACATTTGCTTTGTAGACGCTGGATAGTGGTTAACCTTTCCAACGTTATTGTGTAATGCGTGGAGCATCACGGAGCTAGTGCAAGATAAGCATTTGTGGTTAAAAAGTATATACATTTTTATTTTGTTTAGAAAATGATAGATCGTTTCACTAGACAAGACCCTTATTCCTCGTCTGGGATCCTTTTGAAGCTGCATTGAAACTGCAATTTAGACCATTCCACCCGGTGAACCCCAGTGAAGTCCACTATATGGAGAAAAATCCTGGAATGTTTTCCTCAAAAACCTTACTTTCTTTTTGACTGAAGAAAGAAAGACAAACATCTTGGATGAAATGGAGGTGAATAAATTATCAGGAAATTTTATTTCTGAAGTGAACTAATCCTTTAAAAGGAGCTTATTGTGGATGTGACAAGAAATGTTCAAAAATTAAAACAAACAATAAACAGTGATCATGACTCTTCCTCAGGCACACGAACCTTACTTTCATAGGACACTAGAGTCTGGTAAAGACTTTCTCTGCTTTGGTTTCCACTGACACTGTTCCACTGGTCAATTTCGCGTACAGAGGTTCCACCTTTCAGCTGATCTACGTAATCAGTGTTCTGATGGAGAAACAAAATATGATCGAGGTGTTTAGACCCCAATGTGGCCCTTCTTTGGGTCACTGGAGACTCCCTAGGGGCAAAGGTCCGATCGGCGGAAACAGCAGTTGCTGGTATGGACAGGTATTTTCGTGCCAGTCTGGCTACAGCAGGAAAGCGATGCTCCTTGTTGCGCCACCATTGCAGGGGCGAGAGGCTGCGTTTGCAGAGCGGCTCTGCAATGTAATTCTCCAGCTGCTGGTGAATTTCGGGCATTCGCTCAGTGGGGTCCTCGCCCAGAAGAATATCGTACATGCTCTGTGGGAGAGGACTCATTCGTATTCGAGGCGTGAGCTGTAAATCTCCCCTCAGTGGCGAGGTCATACTGGTCCCACTAGAACGTCTTTTACGTTCGTTGGCGTTCTTAAAAGGTGATCCAACAACCTCAAGCGCGTTTTCATTGACCTGTTCTGGAGATGATATGGCAACGGAGGGCTCGCTTGGCTGCAGCTCAATGCTGTCACCTTCCTCTGCTGAGCCACATGATTCAGGAGAATCCAAAGAAGCCATTGCAGGAATTGTCAAAGAATCATCCAATCCAAAATCTGCAGGTTCTACACTTTCATCCACAGTCTCATCCATTCCCATGCTTTGTCTTCTTTCTCCATTCCTTCCTTTGCTGCTTGTGAAAGCCTGAACAGATAGCAGCTCTTTCACCTTGTCGTGCAGCTTGCTGCGGGCATGAGGGCTAAGAAACCGCAACTCTTTAAAACGTGGGTCCAGAAATGAAGACAGTACGGCATGGCAGTCCAGAAGAGCATCTTCATCACTCAAACTCCAGCGTTTGTCCATACCAGCACGAATTCTCTCCATAACTCCCCTCACCACTGGACAGGTGCATTCCACAATTTTCTGTCCCAGGAGCCTGGACACTCCTTGGAGGCAGGGCATTAGGGCTGAAATTGGTCCATTGATGTCCTCGCTCAAAAATGATGCTGCAATGCGAACCGTTTTTAGCACAGGAACCAGTTCATGTATAAGGCGCCACTGGTGATCCGCCAGATTTGTTGCAACTTTTTGCTCCTCTAAGACGGAGCTTACTACCCACTTGAGCTCCAGGAGACTCTCACACATCTCAATGGCGGTGGTCCAGCGCCCTGGGTCATTCAAGACCAAGCATGCGGACTCTTTATTAACAGCCTCTGCTTTCTGGCTCAGTGCTGTGGAAGCGCTCACATCATGCTGGAAATGGAGGACGATGGCACGGGCATCTGCCAGAGCTTGTCTGACAGTCTCCACACAAAGTCCCTCCTGGACACAGAGTTTCAGGGCCTGCCCTGCACAAAGCAGAGGTGCCCATCCCTCAGGAAGATTACTCGGGGGAGGATGGCTGGGCCCAGCAAATTCTTGCTGATATTCCGGATCGATGGTCATATTCTCCTGCCTCCCGGATTCGGATCCACTTGGGGTGTCATGCACAACACAAAAAACAAAGTCCTCTGGAAGCTGGAACTCAGAGAGGACTCCTCTTAGGGTGTCTGCAAAGCTCCCTTGCCCTCTCTCAGATGGGTTTCCTTTGAATTCTGCTACCGGTCGGGTCTCGAGCACGCAGCGTGCCAGGCGCCAGTGAGAGTCGACAAAATGTGCACTAACTGTAAGGTAGTACTGACCGTCCCCGCCAATCCCACATCCATCTACGGATCGCCAGTATTCGGTACAGAGGGTCAGACAGTGAGAAGCTAGACTTGTCTGAAGATGCTGCTGAAGGCTTTGCTTGAGGATGTGGTACCGATGCCAAAGTAGACTGCCGAGCAGAGATGGAGACGGCACGGGGTAGTTAGGCTCTAGGCAACTCAGTAAGAGCTTGAACCCCCTCTCTTCCACCACAGACAATGGCTGAAGGTCTCTGAAGACCATCTCCAAGATAAGATCGGTCAACACCTCGGCTCGCTTGTTGCTGCAGGCTTTTGTGCCGGTGCGGATGCTGCTGCCTCCAGCAGTGCTGCTCATCTCCCCCGCAGGGAAATTATACATTAGGCAGCCCATATCTGTATCTTGGTGCGCAATGACATTTGAACTAGAAGTACCGCTTCCTGCTGCACAGTCAGGGGCATATGTGGTCCGAGCAGGTTTGGTCTCTCCCATCTCAGCTGTCAGTACTTCTTCCTGCTCCTCTTTGACAGTAACAGGTAGCACTGGTTGAAATGCAACATTGCCTGTGGTGTTGCATCTGTTGGCGTGTAAAGTGGTCTGAATGTGAGAGTGTAACGCTGCAGGGGTGGGGATGCCTGCTGTGTTGTGAGGGGGTACGGCTCCTTCCCGAATGCTGTGTTTGCGTCCTAAGTGTTCTCTCATGGAAGTAGTGCTGTTGTGAAAGGAAAGCTGTCTCTTACAATGGTTGCATTCAACACGATGCAGACTTAACTGAGTGTAGTGGTTCCACACTTTCGACGTGCGTCGATCAGAAAATGGCAAAAAACGCTGCATTCTTCTCCGAAGATTTTGACCACTCAGGCTTGCAGGATGCCTTTCAAGTGGAAGATCCATGTCTGTGGTGAAAGATAAATTAAAACACAAATACATTTAAAATGAGTGTTTTAAGTAAAACAAGATTACACATGATAAAACTTTAATCCTAAACCCTTAATGTGATGTCAAGTTTTTTTTTTTTGTAACAAATATGTTTTCATAGAAATGGTATGTCAAGGTTAAAATGTGGTCCTTGCAACCTGATGTTTTCTGGGGGTCAACACATCAGTATCAGCACTGTGTATGTGTTTCATTTCTGATAGAAAACCCAAAAATGAAAATTCTGTCATTAATTACTCACCCTCATATCATTCCAAACCCATAAGACTTTCGTTCATCTTCGTAACACAAATTCTTCCATTGACAGCTATGCCAACTGACACTTTGACGCTTCAAAATTCATAAAGAGATTGTAAAACCAATCCATATGAACTGAGTGGTTTATTCCAAATTTTCTGAAGTGACACGATCGCTTTATATGATAAACAGATTGAATTTAGGCTTTTAATCAGCGAACATAATCAGAAGCTCAACCGAACCTACTTGACATGCAAGAACAAACACCTCATTGGTTCTTGCACACGAGAATGAACCTCATTGGTTTTCGCACATCAAGCAAACATGCTTGAGCTTCAGTTCAGTTTATCACAACTGATGTGTGAGTTGATGAATGTTTATATGTGAATATAAGCCTCCTGTTCAGCGTATAAAGCAATCGTGTCTCTTCAGAAAATTTGGACTAAACCACTTAATTCATATGGATTCGTTTTACAATCTGTTTGTGAACTTTTTGAAGCGACAAAGTGGTAGTTGTGTAGCCGTCAATGGAGGGACAGAAATCGCTCAGATTTAGTTAAAAAGATCTTCATTTGTGTTCTAAAGATGAATGAAAGTCTTACGGTTTGGAATGACATGAGGGTGAGTAAATGACAGGTTTTTTTGTTGTTGGGTGAACTAACCCTTAAATGCTATGACATTACTCACAGCTTTTTAAAATATTTTGTCAAAGTGTCTCAGCTCACCAAGTCACTGTGAATCAATCAGTTCTTGAAATGGTCTTGTGCGGCCATTAAAGAGTTCATGCTAGCTAAAACATTATACAAACATTGCAGTTTGGTCTGATTTTTATATTCACTGTAAAAATGTTTGTGGCTGCACAAAACCTATTCTAAAACAAAATGTTTGCATTTGGTTATATAAAATTAAGACGTTTTTGCAGCTACAATATAGCTTTCGTGTTGCACACATAACTGTGAATGAAGTATAGCATGTCACACAGCCGTCTCTGCTTGAAATGAATTCAAAAACAATTTTTTTGTTTCTCGCGGAAACATGTAGAATAAATTATAAGGTTTGTATTATGATAATGACTCTACATCAGTCACAGCGCTCTTTGCTCGTCAGAAGAATACCTAGGCAAAGAACAATAACCATGCAACATGATACTAATGAAACAATTCCGCTATTATTTACATCAAACGTCACTGGATGTTCTTCCGGGCGTGAGTACGGGCCATTATGGTTTCATCCGCTTCCAGCATGTGTGTTACCTCCATTAAATAGTACACGACTCAGCAACTGTTACTTGTACAACTTATTTTCGAATCTGAAAATAAATAATACCTTATTAGTAACATATAAAAAAAAATCTCAGAATTCCTGTTTATCCGCCGCGCGTTTGCGACCTACACACTGGATGTGCTTAGCGCGGTCCCGCTAGGGTACCAGGATAAAGTGCGCGCGGCCAAGAGAAGCGAACAATGTTCATCATTCAGGTTTATATAGCATGACTACGCGGCGCAGCCAGTGTTGCTCAACTATAATTGATGAAATTAATTATTAACGTATATGTAAACAAAAGTAATGAGTTATTTACCACATCACGGTGAACTGTTATTTTGAAAACAACTATTTCGCGACGGTCCCTAAAGTCTTAGAGAATTTACTTCCGATTTCCGCATGATGTGTCAATAAAACAAATAACTTCATTCAGGGGATGTGAATGGGATATTGCTTGGATATCATTCCCTACAGTGCGGTTCAAATCTAGTCTGACAAAATGGATTTCTCTGGAAAAGAAAAGGAGGCTTTGGCCATTATGGCTGAGGCAGACAAGAAAATGAAAACGTCGCATTCGATGTTCGGAACGTTTTTCGGGTAAAAAAAAAAAACATGAATTATGCTTTTATTTGTGCATCTCAGCAATATTGAATGTGCACATTTTGCATCTTAACATCTAACTAAAGTGCTTGGTATCAAACAGTATTCGTTTGCAGTAAACAATGTTGATATTGTTCATGTTTATTAATTCAATTTATTTATTTATTTTAAATGCCTTATTTGTTATAAGTTATAAATAATATATGTTGTTCGCATTTAGCTGTCATAAATCAAAAAAGTTTTTTTCTCTAGTCTGAAGATTTTGCACAAAAGTGTAATCGGTCAGCTAGCCAAGTAGCATCGCATTGAATGTATAAAGCCTCATAATAAATAGAGTTGTGCGCACTGAATGCACCGTTTCCCTCTCGCTTTCAATCATACGCCTCTCAAACACAACGCACACTAAGAGATTTCGCTCTTTTTGCCCCGGTCTGATACTTTTGAAACTCACCCATGCTGCCTTCGCCTGGCTCTTCCGTGCACAGTCTTTCACCGCCGTTGGCTACTGCGGGGATATTCAGTCGATGTTTCACTCTGAGGTGTTTTATCATGTTAGCTGTATTTGAAGAGAACTTAAAGTTCGTCTTACACAGCCTGCAGTAAACAGTGGCATTGCTCTCATTTTTGATATAGTACTTCCATGCTACTGAGCAATATCGGGCCTGTGTTTTCACACTGATTTCTGGGTCCTCTTGCTTCATGTTGGCCATATCAGGTCTGAAAACACGTTTTGTGAATGCAGGCGACAGATGCTCATAGCGCCACCTAATGGTTTGAGTGAATCTCCCTTCTTCATTGTAGGAGTTCCTCCAAGGTCGAGGAGGCCTGTGAAATGTACGTGAGAGCTGCCAACATGTTCAAGATGGCAAAGAACTGGAGTGGTACAAAACGCATCAACTTTTGCATCACAATATTAAGGTGTTCAATAAGCACGTGTCATGTATATTGTTTTTCTTTCTTTCTTTATTTAAGCCGCAGGAGATGCCTTCTGCAAAGCTGCGCAGCTGCATTTGCGGGTGCAAAACAAGCACGACGCAGCAGTAAACTTTCTTGATGCTGGTAATGCATTCAAAAAGTCTGATCCTCAAGGTACAGCGCTCATTGTTAGTTTTAGATACCGAACAATAAAAATCTGTGTTTCTATTTTAAAAGAGAGTTTAATTTGTATTATGGCTCTCATACAACTTCTCTACACAGAGGCAGTAAGCTGTTTCTGTCAGGCCATTGACATCTACACAGATATGGTGAGAAAAATGGTCTTATTTAAAGGGATTGTTCACACAGAAATTAAAATTCTGTCATTAATTACTCAACCTTATGTAGTTTCAAACCCTTAAGACTTTAACTCATCTTCGGAACACAAATGAAGATATTTTGAATGAAATCTGAGCGATTTCTGTCCCTCCATTGACAGCTATGCAACTACCAATTTTACTTGATTATTGTTTATATGTAAATAAAAAGTTTAAATTCAATCTGTTCGTCATATAAAGCGACTGACTCTCTTCAGAAAATTTGGACTAAACTGCTCAATTCATATGGATTAGTTTTACAAACTCTTTATGGACTTTTTGAAGCGTCAAAGTGATAGTTGCGTGTCTGTCAATGGAGGGACAGAAATTGCTCAGATTTCATTAGAAATATCTTCATTTGTGTTCCGAAGATGAACAAAAGTCATACGGGTTTGGAATGACATGAGGGTGAGTAATTAATGACAGAATTTTCACTTTTGGGTGAACTAACCCTTTAAGCGTTCCAACACAATTCAGCATAAAATATGTAATACGTGTGCTTGTTTTTTTGTTTATAGTGATACACTTACAAATTCTCATTTGTGTCCACAGGGTCGTTTCAACATAGCAGCAAAACACCACATATCTATTGCAGAAATCTATGAATCTGAGTTATTGGACATTGAGAAAGTAAGTTGGAAGCAATCTTTTCTTGAAAAGGTGCACATTTATCAGTAAGTGGCTCAGATGAATATGGACAGCAAGTCAGAAGTATAAAAAAAAATACACTACAATTTGTGGTCAGTAAGATTTTTTTATTTTTGAAAGAAATTAACATAAGACATACAATTTCAGAATTCTGTTTTAAATAATTGCTGTTTATTAAAACTAGAAGCAGAACAACTTTTCTCAACATTAATAATAAAAAATGTTCCTTGAGCAGCAAATCAGCATATTAGAATGATTACTGAAGGATCATTGGAGTAATGATGCTGAAAATTCAGCTTTGACATCACAGGAATAAATTACATTTGAATATATTTTGAAATAGAAAATTTATTTTAAAGGGTTAGTTCACCCAAAAATGAAAATTCAGTCATTAATTACTCACCCTCATGTCGTTCCACAACCGTAAGACCTTCGTTCATCTTCAGAACACAAATTAAGATATTTTTGATAAAATTGGATGGCTCAGCGAGGCCTCCATTGCCAGCAAGATAATTAACACTTTCAATGCCCAGAAAGCTACTAAAGACATATTTAAATCAGTTCAGTTACAGTGGTTCAACCTTAATATTATAAAGCGACGAGAGTACATTTGTGCTCCAAAAAAACAAAATAACGACTTTATTCAACAATATCTAGTGATGGGCGATTTCAAAACACTGCTTAATGAACCTTCGAAGCTTTATGAATCTTTTGTTTCGAATCAGTGGTTCGGAGCATGTATCAAACTGCCAAAGTCACATGATTTCAGTAAACGAGGCTTCGTTACATCATAAGTGTTTCGAAATTTCAATGGTTCACTACTGATACGTGCTCCGAACCACTGATTCGAAACAAAAGATTCGTAAAGCTTCGAAGCTTTGTGAAGCAGTTTTTGAAATTGCCCATCACTAGATATTGTTGAATAAAGTTTACTTTTTGTTTGGCGCACAAAAAGTATTAGCTGTCGCTTCATAACATTAAGGGACTGTAGTCACATGAACAGTTTTAAATATGTCTTTAGTAGCTTTCTGGGCATTGAAAGTGTCAATTATCTTGCTGGCAATGCAGGCCTCACTGAGCCATTGGATTTCATCAAAAATATCTTAATTTGTGTTCTGAAGATGAACGAAGGTCTTACGGGTGTGGAACGACATGAGGGTGAGTAATTAATGACTGAATTTTCATTTTTGGGTGAACTAACCCTTTAAACTGTAAACTTTTGAATAGTAGTGTATTTGCTAATGCATCGGATGATCCATACTGAGCCGATCGAGTTACTGAGAACCCCTTTATGAAAAAAAAGTAGTGTTTATTCTTATGCTATTATTTGGTCCCAAAATACTTATTTTTGTGTACAGGCCATTTCTCATTATGAACAGGCAGCAGATTATTTCAAAGGGGAGTCGTCCACCAGGTACTCTACTTTAGTCTTTATCGGCTTTTATATGTTATCACATTTATCAAATTAGGTGTGTGTACACAAGTTGTGTTGTAATTAAATGACTGCATTTAATATTATTAAACTAAACACATCTCTTGTACTCTCTCTCTCTGTAGTTCAGCCAACAAGTGTCTTCTCAAAGTGGCGAACTATGCGGCTCAGATGGAGCAGTACCAGAAAGCCATTGAAATATATGAGCAGGTCTGTGTGATCTTCTGTCGAAAACCTGTGTTCATTTGTTTTATTCACCCTTCATGTTGAGTGGCATATTGTGTCTGTTCAGATTGGGACTTACGCCATGGACACTACCCTGTTGAAGTATGGTGCTAAAGACTATTTCTTCAAAGCAGCGCTGTGTCACTTCTGTGTGGACATGCTCAACTGCAAGGTGAGGTGCAATTTTGCCTGTTCACAGTGTGAAGATGATATTTACAATGTAACTCTGATTTATCATTATTTAACCCTTGTTCTCTTCAACAGCTGGCTGTACAGAAGTATGAAGAACTGTTCCCAGCCTTCTCAGATGCTAGAGAGTGCAGACTTCTTAAGGTGAGTATCTTATATATATATATATATACACTACCATTAAAAAGTTTGGTTTTGTTTTTTTTAAATGGTTTTGAAAGAAGTCTCTTCTGCTCACCAAGACTAAATTTCTTTGATTACATATACAGTGAAATCTGTGTTAAATATATTATTACAATTTAAAATAACTGTTTTCTATGTAATTTATTCCTGTGATAGCAAAGCTGACTTATCATTCTAATATGCTGATTAGCTGCTCAAGAAACATTTTTTTATTATCAATCATCAATGTTGAGAACAGTTGGGCTGAATATTTTTTGATTGTTTTTTCAAAACAAGTTTGCTTACACTTTTGATCAATTTAATGCATTCTTGCTAAATAAAAGTATTGGTAAAGTATCAACAAACTTTTGAGTGGTAGTGTTTGAACATTTTGTGACACTTTATGCAAAATAATCAATCACAGTGTTTCTGCACTAAACAGAAACTTCTTGATGCATATGAAGAGCAGAACATTGATGCATACGCTGATGCAGTAAGTTCTCTTAGTATATTGTTTCAGGTTTTACATCATTTTTTACATCATTCACTGTGCACTGTGCACATTTTACTGTCATGAATTAAGGCCTGTTCACACCAAAAACTATAACTATAAACAGGGCTGGATTTACCTCATATTGTGACGTGGGTCACAATACATTTTTGGTAGTTAAGTTATTAAACTCAGCAAGACACTGGCACTTCAGGACTAGAGTTGAGGAGTTCTGACATACAACAGTGAAATGTTTTGTATTTTGGGTCCGTACAGTTGCTTTTGAATAGCTGACTATATAAGTCAAATTGACCCACAAACAGCAAGATCGTAAAAAAAGTCTGTATGGACATTTCACAACATATCAACGTGTTGAAACTTTGCGTGTATGTTCATGACGTTAAATGCGAAAGTCACAATTTCAAGAAAAACAGTGTAGGTTAGATAGTATTTCAGATAGATTAAAAAAAGAATTAAAAAAAAAAAAGCTGGTAATATGGTAATGTTGCCTTAGAACATTAAAATATCACCAATGTATCAGAAATGTATGTGTATATGTCAAAACATCGGTGTGTTGAAGTTTTGCATGCATGTTCATGACCCTAAATGAAAAAAACTCAGTTTTAAGGAAAAAAAACCAAACATAATTAACTGATATTTCCGACAACTCAAAAATCAAAACTGGTCAAATTAACCCACAACTCTGTACCCTGACCGCCTCGCCCCCAGAATGCGATTTCAACCAAGGTGGAATGGAGTTATGAGGTTCAGTCACAAGCTCTTTTTATAATATTTCATTGGTTAAATATTTGCCAATCCCAAAGACAGATGTAACGGATGACGATAGTAATGATGTATGAAAAAAATGACAATATGGAGCTACACGGTTTCTGCCCAATATTTAAAATGTAGATAGTAAATGTCTTAGTGTTTTACTATTAAAGTGAAATAATAATAATAAATAAAATATTATTTCTCCTCATTGTAATTGGGTCCCCCCTGGATGTGTGGGCATAGGCACATGCCTAGAATGCCTATGCATAAATCCGGCCCTGACTATAATGATGACTGTATTAGCATCCACACGGATTCCCAGTAGACGATATCATTCTGTTTATTGTAAGCGTGCTGCAGTTGCTGCTTTAAATGCTCGAGCGGTGATGTGCTATTCATTTGTATTTATAATGATTTTTAGAACTATATCTTTTATTGTCATAGTTATCATCCTTGTGAACGGGCCTTTACTCTCTGCAAAATTTTGCAATTATAATTATTATTTTTTTATTAGGTAAGGGAATTTGACTCCATCTCCAGGCTTGATCAGTGGCAGACCACTATGATACTAAGAATCAAGAAGACCATTCAGGACGAGAATGACGACCTTCGCTAATGTGAAGTCATGATTCCAAGAACACCACCCATTCTCCTGTCCATCTTCTCTCTTAACTATTATTCCATTCTCACAACGTATTTGCGTAAATTAAGGTCACGTGCACTTTGTCTTGAGCCTTTTTCTCCCAAATCCTACAGTCTTCAAGGAAATATAGCTTTTATCTCCAAGAACACTGTGAAGTCTTCTAGAATGACACTAGGTAGGATTTATGTTACAAGCTTTGACCATAACTTCCTTTAGTTTTAAATGTAACTGATTATAAATGTGATTATTGTATGTGTTACCATTTTCGTCCATGCTTGTGCAGCTTCAGTAGTTATTTTATTTATCATTCTTTTATTATTGGTTGTAAATTAACTTTTGCTTGTCATTTATTATAGATCCAGCTGAAAGACTCTGTATTTGTCAACATTAATTAGTAGAATTTATTATCAGAATCAGAAAGAGCTTTATTGCCAGATATGTTTACACATACGAGGAATTTGTTTTGGTGATAGAAGCTTAGTGATAATTACTATTATCAGTGATTATAATTATGTATTTATAATTTGTGCAAAATACTGTAACTATCATCGGCTAGAATCAGCTGAAACAACACTAATTGCCATTTTCTTGTTTTCCTCTATGGAGGACATGATCAAGAACTAATTTTCTTCAGTTGGGATAGTTTACCCAAAAATGAAAATTGTCATCATTTACTCACCCTCAAGTTGCTCCAAACCTGTATGAATTTCTTTCTTCTGCTGAACACAAAAGAAGATATTTTAAAGAATGTCGATAACCAGTTGATGGACCCCATTGACTTCCATAGTATTTTTTTTTTCTTACTCATACTATGGAAGTCAATGGGGTCCATCAACTGGTTATCGACATTCTTCAAAATATCTTCTTTTGTGTTCAGCAGAAGAAAGAAACTCCTACAGGTTTGGAACAACTTGAGGGCGAGTACATAATTTCTGGGTGATCTTTTCCTTTAAAAACTGATTAAGAATTATCATAAATTGATGATTTTTCTGTTTTTTGTACCTAAACATAGAAGAGTGAATCTGTATGATGGTAATTGCAGTATTTTGAAGGACTGGAGGATGTGAGGTTGTATTAGTCCTCTGTCTGAATGTGCAATGGTTAACTGTGCAATTTCTTTATGATGTATAGTGAATGAAATAGTTTTTAACAACCGTTTGGACACATTTCTCAATACTTGAGTCACTTTTTCAAAACTCTTCACACAGTGAGCATAACATCAGTCTATGTAGGCTAAACTGTGGATCATTATTTTCTCACTTGGACAAACACTGCCAAAACTCTGAAGCCAATTTGCATGTTTACATACTCTTTTGAACTGTTAAACCTAAGCTCAAAACCTAACATAACACAAAAATAAATAAGACAGCAATTTTTTACATTTCTACAGAAATACCATATTGAAATATATTCGTATCATGCACAAGATGCTGCAAGAGACCAGAGAGTAACAGTTAAATACTTCCATCTAGCACATTTACACAAGACAATGGAAAAGTTGCACAGTGGAATGGAAAATCATTTGGACCATGTAACAAACACTGCAATGAATTGAAACACTTGAGAGATGTCATTCTTGTTTTGTAAAGAAAGAAAGAAATTTTTACAAAAGAAAATGTGTAATGCTACCTGTTGCTAGTGATTTTTAGGTTGTCGTTTCGTGGGTGACAAAGTGTGTTTGTTTACTAGTGTTATGGAAGAATGACTTGATCTGAGACATGTATGGAGTGTTTTGTGTAGTTTTAGTGTATTTCGAATGTGAAATTAACTGCTGTGCCAAGCTGAATGTTGGACAACAACCACATAAGGGTTGGACAACTGTGTGAAGGGTTTTGAAAAAGTAACATAAGTATTGAGAAATGTGTCCTAGTGATTGTTTATAAAAAATAAAAAAAACAACCTTACCTGAGGAACTAGCTAGCCAAAAAGTTGTCCTAGTTTTTCTTAAGCTAATATCATGCTGAGTTTAATTTATTGATGTTTGAGTACTCAAAAAACACTCAAGTTATTTAGCCTGCTTTTTTAAGATTACACATTTCAATTAATAGTAAAATTCCATCAAATTGAATTAAGAATTTTAAATGAGTAAAAAAAACAAACAAACAAAAAAAAAAACTAAAGCTTAATAAAATATTTTGTGGAACAAGGGAATGGACTGTTTAGTTTATGTGATTCATATTCAGTTTTTAAAAAATGAAAATATGTTTAAATTTAGGAATACGTAAAAAAAGTGGTCCATTCCCTTTTTCTATTAAGAAAAAGTAATTTTAAGTAATTTTTTTATTTTTTACTAATTTAAAATTCTTAATTTGTAATATGAATAATATGTAAGGAATATTCAATTCACTTCGACAGAATTTTACTATTAACTGAAATTCGTCAATCTTCAAAAAAGACTTAATTTTTTTGAGTGCAAGATCGTATTGTTTACCTAAAATGCACTAGAAATTATAGGCATCTTATTTATTAAGTTGATAGTTTGTGCAGTTAAATGTTTTTCGTGTTGACAATTTCATCTACATACACATTGATGCTTACGACTAATTATGTACCAATACAAGACCTTGAGCATGGGAAAAAAAGCATGGCAGAATAAGCTTAATGTAACAAAAAAATGAAGTATAACACAATACAAAGTGTTACAACAGTCGAAGCATGCATGTATTCACCAAAGCTGTTATGTTGAACTGATTTAAAAAGCGAATAAATGATATGATTCCCCATATAATTTTTGTTAAGTCTTAATATTTCATTGATGTGGACGGACATACACTGCTGACACTGTTTAGATCCCTTAATGAATTGCACATAGTATCTGACCTTAAAGCATCTGACCAAACTCCAGGTTTAATTATAGTCACGCCTCCATTTTAATCATCATCCTCCTCATCTTCCAGATCCTCTGTCTCTTCCAGGGCCGCCGTCTGCTCCTCCAGGGCTGCTTTCAAAGCCTGCTCTTCCTCCACACTGGGGTCCAGGGCCTCTGTGATTTCAGGTCCGCTGGGGTACTCGCTTTGGGGCGGTGGAAGCATTATTGGGGTGTAGGCCTCTCCGATATATTTCAACCCCCAACCAATGTATATGTTTCCAAAATTCCTGTGAGGAAGCAGAAAAGGGATGTTTTACTCAGCAAAAAAAAGTATCAGATTGAAAGAGATGGTTAGATGTACTGTTAGTAGGTTTGAAAAAGTAAGGTTCTTACTTTCCAGTTGCATAAGCATAAGCTCCAGGCCAGAGGTTGGAGCGCAGCACAGCGATGGAAAACTGAGGAATGAGGTTAGAGGAGGTCATGGAGCTCCAAGGTGGGGTGTCATGAATCTCTGTGGACAGAGCACTTTCTGCATTAGAGCTGATCATTTAAACTGCTGGAGGTATTGTATGTAAATGTGATGCAGTGTGACTGACTCGCGTCCTCGGACAGAGGCGTCAGAAGAGGAGGCCCAATTTCAGGCTCCGGCTCATCAGGTTCTTCCTCCTTCTCTTCCTCCTCGGCATCTTCATCAGCGTCATCCACAGACTTCTTAGTTATGTTTACCCACACACAGCGGCCCTAACATTCACATGTACAGTACTGTGCAAATGTCTTTGATTTTTCACCAAAAGACAGTTGTTCACATCTTTCGCTTTAATGTGCCAGTAGGAAATATCAGTTTATATTTCCAAGCATTCCTTTTGCCATTTAGAGATAATTTACTCACCCTTATGTTGTTCCAAAACCTCTATGTCTTCCTTTCTTCTGTGGAAAATTGAAGAGGCTATTTTGAACAATGTTTCGGTTCCCTTTCACTTCTATTATATGGACTAAATTGGGTGTCAACGGGAACCGAAATGGTTTTGGTTCCAACGTTCTTAAAAATATATTTACTGGTGTTTGCAGAAGAAAGAAATGCATACAGTTTTGGAACCACATAAGGGTGAGTAAATAATGAGAGAATTCTCATTTTTTTGGTGGACTATCCCTTTAATTGTAATAATCCAGTGAGATATTTGTACACATAAGAAGTCAGGCAACAGATGATATGATCCACACAGAGATCTGATCTCACCATTATCGAGTCTGTCTGGGATTTTATGAAGAGTATGTGAATTTAATGTAAATACTGTTCATGTTACTGTATAACTTCATAAGAACTGACAACTGAATTCAGAGGTGTAAAGAGTACCTGAAAACCATACTTGAGTAAAAGTACAGATAACGTACAGCGAAAATGACTCTATTACAAGTTACAAGAGTATCTGATTTTAACAGTACTCAAGTATTTTACTCATACTAAATATAGGCTCAAAGATGCACTAGTCATCGACACGCCAGTGGAACACAAGAAACGGCTGATTTGCAATCATATTCATTTTCTATAATCAAAATAAAACCCAACACCTCAAAAGTGCAATAAATCAAGGTCAACACAACAGCCTCTTAAATGTCTAAAAACACTCAAGTCTCAGTTAAACTCAAGTGCACAAAAAGAGCATAAGTAAATCAATATCCTTCAAAAAGCTCTCTTTAATATAACAGATAAATAAAATAATGTTAAGTAAAATTAAAAAGTGAAAGCCTTCTTGCACTGGACGTGCTGGTTTCTCAGCGGCGGCTGCCAGTCATGTCCTCATCTCATATATAAAACACTAGCGATTCACAACTAGCTAATGCACTCGCATTCACGTAAAGTAGCCTTATTGACAAGGTTCGGTGAGTAAGGGCAAAACACACAAGATGTAGTACTAATATTGCTTCTTTTCTAGCAGAAACAAACTGCTGCAGAAAAAGTTAGGTGCCATGCAAAATGTAATGGTAAAACAAATGTAGTGGAGCAAAGAATACATGTACTTATTTAAAAAATGTAGTCAAGTAAAGAGTAAAAGTTGCTAATATCTTTGATACTCAGTAAAACTACAGAGTAGCCAAAACTATACTCAAGTACAGTAACTAATTAATAAATTACTTTAGATCTCTGACTAAATTAGGAGTGAACTACATGAACTTATGGTGTAGTTATTTTGTTGAGTTGTTTGAAAGAAAATTTTCTTATTCTTTCAAATTTGGCAATTGTGGTAATTTTCTTTTACAAGCTGTTTGGAGCACAATGATTGATTTTTACTGTTTGCCATTGCTATTACTAGATTTATTATGGTAATCTATAATACATGTAAAAGGAACACTGCAGAAACTAAGTGTTAGCAAAACTTACTGAATATCCACTTCAATGGACATTTTAGGGCGGATGAATTCTGAACAGGCCGTCTGTTTCTTACCTGTGTAAGTATATGCTGTACATGATGGACCCATAGATTCAGAGACTCAGCCATCTCATTTACATGGATGCCCTCAAAGTTAGGATTCTCCTCAAAGCTGTCTCGCAGTCCTTCATCCTCACCTTCATCCTCCCCAAACTGGTAGAATCCCAGAGGGCTGACGTGCGTGCCTGCTGAGATGCGTGCGATCTGGGCACGCAGGTAGTTGGCCTCATTGCCAGGAAAGGGAGGGAAACTTTCAACAGGAGCATCAAGCCTGCCTGAGAAGAGCCTGCGGATCTGCCGCGCTGCTGTGATCTGAGCGGGGGTGACCACCGGCAGTCTGACCCACGGCATGCCGGGCTCTTGACACACAAAATAAGTATATTTGTTGGCGCCAATGTGATTTTCTTCCTTTGGCACTGAAGGTGGTGGCTTGTAAGTTGATTTGGGGGGCGGATCAGCCTGCAAGACAAAAATAATTTTGGTCAAGTTTAGACATACATTTGTACAGTTTCTAGCCTTTCATCAGTACTGGGTCCCCCATCATAAAAGTATATCCATATTTTGATAATCTTATCTGAAACTGTTATGGATATAAATTGTAAATTTTTATAAATAAAGATCTGCTTCGACAGAAAACATTTGGTAGTTTTGGAAACTATAGTGGATTGTAGGTAAATGTCCACCTCATCCAGCACTCTTTTTGTTTTCTGGTTTAAGGTGTGGTCACATTAACGAAATTTCGCTCAATACTGTAGCAATGTATGACGCACTGCTCACACAGAAGTCACCTTCAAACCTAGCAGCTTTCTGTTGGTCAATGCTGCGAATTTGAAATTCTTTCGCCCTCACGCGAAATTCCCAATTGCATCGATTCCTATTGAAATGACTGGATTTCACCTGTGAAAATTTGCTGAACAACAGTAAAAGTGACCACACCTTTACAAAGTATCCTGTTCCTACTTCGGTTGTGAAAAAATTCTGCAAATGATTCAGTGAGTGAGTGAACTGTCCAAATGAATCAAACTGAATCGCAAACAATTTCAGACCTTTTTGCAAATCTGTTTGCAAATTTTCCCTCACAATCCTGACTTTTTCCCCCTCACAATTCTAAGTTTATATCTCACAATTTAGACTTTATAACTCACAATTCCAAATGTATAACTCAGTTCTGACTTTTCTCAGAATTGTGAGATATAAACTCTAAACTGCTAGAAAAAAAAGTCAGAACTCTGTGATATAAACTCGCTATTACGAGAAATAAAGTTCGTAATGGCGAGTTATAAAGTCTGAATTGCGAGCCTACTGTAAACTCACAATTCTGCGAGAAAAAAAACTGTAAGATATAAACTCACAAAATTCAGAAATGAGAGATAAAAATCACCCTTTTTTATTCTGTGGTGGAAACAAGCCTCATAATTGTCTATTGTCAATAGAAAACTCACACAGAAGTCACTTTCAAACCAAGCAGCTTTCTGTTGGTCAACGCGGCGAACTTGTTTGACCAACATTGAAAAAAATGGGCATGGGCAAGGGCGTGGGGAAATCTTTCACCCTCACATGAAACTCTAGATTGCACAGATTCCTATTGGAATGATTGGACAACATTTATTGTTGTTCGCCAAATTTTCCTAGGTAAAATCCAGTCATTTTAAAATGAAATCCACATGATCAGGAATTTCCCCACACAGATTTCGCTATGGTTTCAAACTGGCCACGCAAATTCGCCACGTTGACAAACAGAAAGCTGCTTGTTTTGAAAGTGACTTCATTTACACATGTACAATAGACAACGGACCTTTGTTGGCAGTCGTGGCCTAATGATTAGAAATGATTAGAAATGATTAGAAAGTCAGACTGAAGGTAACCCGAAGGTTGCAGGATCGATTCTTAATACCAGCAGGAAATGACTGAGGTGCCCTTGAGCAAGGCACCTAACCCCAAATCGCTCCAATTCGCCACAGCAAAATGGCTACTCCTGGTGTGTGTGTGTGTGTGTGTGTGTGTGTTCACTATCTTGGATGGGTTAAATGCAGAGGAAAAAAATCCAAGTATGGGTTACCATATTTGGCCTTCACATGTCACTTTTCACACCTGTGAAATTTTTCCTGTGGCCATCCCTTAAAAATATATTTAGAGCAGATTAATTAACTTAAGTAAGTTTTGTGACTTACAGCTTCCACAAGCTCCGCTTCATCCTTGTCCTCTTGTGGCTCTTCCTCTCTCTCCTCATCCTCATTGGACTGTTCTGTGCTCTCTTCCTCCTCCCCTTCGCCCTCTCTAAATTCCCCCTCAGCCACCAGGTAGTTGCTCTGTGTGCCGAGGATCTTGCCCCAGAATCGGCAGCGCTGAAGACACTGTGTGTCCACCAGCTGTTTCAAAGCCAGAAAGATTCTCTGCATCTCCTCTTTCCCCAGACCCACACCAGCTTGCTCAAAGAAGAACGCAAGTTCTGCAACATTCGGTAGAGGAGAATCCACCTGTAAATGATACAGAAGAATGTATTATTACAGAAACTGTTGTAAGCCTATTGTATCGAACTGCTCATAGGACCCACTTCAACCACAATTTGTGTTTCAAAGATTAACCAAAGTCTTATGGGTTTGAAATGATATGAAGGTGAGTAAATGTTGACAGAATTTTTTAATTTAAAGAGATAGTTCACCCCCAAAAAAAGTTGATGGTAGCCATTGATTTCCATAGTATTTTTTTCCTACTATGGAAGTCAATACCGTCAACTGTTTGGTTAACAATATTCTTCAAAATATCTTCTTTTTAGTTCAACAGAAGAAAGAAACTCATACAGGTTTGGAACAACATAAGGGTGAGTAAATGATGACAAACATTAAGTTATAAAGTTTCTGAATGTGATTAAATTAGATAACGACTTATCTAATCAAGCACTGATTTTAAAGACAACACGAGTACACTTTTCAAGCAAAAAAGGTCAGGTTTTAACAGTTTAGAAAGCATTATATGAGCAACTCACCAGCTCTTCCTCCTGGTCACCTTCACCACCTGCCGCGCGCGTAAAGAGTGTCTTCTGCTGCTCGGCCAGCAACAGAGCTGAGGATGAGGACGGACTGTCACGCAAGGTGTCCTGCTTCTCCTGAAGAATACTTCCTTTCAGCTCGCGACTCATGTCCTCTATCACATCGACCGCGTTCTCTGGACGCTCATCCATAACTTTGGTTAACAGTCGTACGAGGTGGTCATAGCTGGACAAAGAGGTTCAATTTAGAACATATTTTGTAAACTTAAGTTTCTGAATTTAAGCAATATTCGCATTTTTGTAACGTTTTTCCTTTTCTTTCTAAACAATAAAACTTTACTGGGACACATTAAAGCAAAGTCAAATAGACTCAAGGGTTTAAATCTAAAGGTTTAACTAAATAAATATATTAACTGCTAACATAAATGTAAGTTCGGGCCAAGGTATGTTACCACAGGATTTCTCAATTAAATGTTAAGATTAGAAAAAAATTGTTGCGCTCTCACTTTTCCTTCAGGTGCGTAAAACCAAAAAAGATATACTTAAGCAAAACAGAAAAAATGGTCAGCCATTTTTTTTCTGGATTCAGTGTGCGGTCAGCCATTTTTTCTGTTTTGCTCAATTAAGTGTTAATAAACAGCATGTCCCCGTTGTTTTTTTTATTAGCATTAACTGGAAATACTGTAGTGAATGTTCATTGTCTTTCCGATGAGTTCTCTGTTTAGCCTCTGTTATATACATATAACTGTGCTTAATAAATTATTAATTATAACAACTTAATAAAATAACTCAAAATGGCGAAATACTGTATGAAGCTAATGTGATATACTTACAGATTTAAGTTTGTTTTAGTGCTGTTCTTCATCATGAAAGCCTTAAATCGAGCCGCCGCCTGCAGTCGGTCATTGTTCAACGCGTCCTCGGTCATCTCCATTTTAGTAAAACTTACAAACTATTGGTGACTAATTAAAAATAAACGATATATTTTTTTTTTCATTCCGTATTCTTATATTTTAAGGCAAAACTCCATTAACACAAACAGGTTTAGCGCAAACATCAGCGCATTTCCGCGGAGCACTTCCGTTACCATGGACTCAGCTGTGTAACTACAACAAACGTGTTGCCTGGCAGCTTCTTTACTCTGATAGGCCGAATTCTGTCGAAATGAACATAATCATGACAGACTGGAGTACAATGAAGCACAGAGACCAATAATTTGTTTCTCATTTTTGTTTGTTGGAGACATTTTATTCTAGAAATGAAAACACTGTGGCACATACAAAAATCAATTTATTCTCAAAATAATTTGAACAAGTCATAACCTCTAAAGAACCAAAATATTGTTTTTTTGTTTTTTTTGTTTTTTGTTTTCATATTTACTTCTAAATTTCAGATAAACAACAGACTGAACAAAGCGGTATAGAAATAAGAATCATTTCAAAGTCAGTGCCTTCATTCAGCCTCATTTCAAATGGCATCAGTCCACGCTGCTTTCTCCTGCTTCTGCAACAACATCCTCAGACTCATCTTCGGGTTGGGCTGCCACATCCTCAGGTATATCCAAAGGTATATCCGCAGGTATAGCAGTCGACTCTTCCATGGGTTCGTCTGTCTTTTCTGTGATGGAGCTGGACTGTGATGCCTCCTCTGGCACCTCCATCTGCTTAAAGTGAAAGTCATTGGTCAGCCAGTGCAATTCACTCTTGTACTGGTCCGTAATGATGATGATTATAAATTTTTACCTGCAATGCTGCTTCAGACAAGACCTCCAGAGTAGAGTGGGCCAATTCTTCCTGCTCCATGGGTTCTTCTACTTCTTCCCTCCTGGCTGGGATCTGTTGAGGTGGTGCTGGTGGTTCAGTAAACACTATGGGTGTCGGGGCTGGAGGTTCTGCTTGTGGTACTGGTGCAGGCATTGATATATGCTTTGGTACTGGCACCTTAACAAACATAAGTGGACAAGAAAGAGAGCAGTTTATTTGCGGATTATCCAAAGATTATTCTGCATAATTATGTGTAGCAAGACTGTGTCCACAGACCAGTTTGAATTACAACACGGTCACAAATTTGTCTACTGTCAATTGTGCAGCGACAAAGTCGTCACTTTCAAACAAAGCAGCTTTCTATAAAAGCTTGTTTCCGCCACTAAATGAAAAAAATAATAAAGGTACTTGCAACTTTTTTTCTTGCAATTGCACATTATAAAGTCAGAACTTTTCCTCGCAATTGCGAGTTTTTAATCACGCAATTCTGACTTTATATCTCACAATTCTTTTTCTCAGAATTGCATGACAAACTCGCAACTGCGTTTTATTAAGTCAAAATTGCGTGATAAAGTTGCAGTTGAGCAAGTTTATATCTTGCAATTCTGAGAAAAAGGTCAGAATTGTGAGATAAAAAGAAGCAATTACCTTTTTATTTTTTATTTCATGGCAGAAACAAGCTTCCATAGCTTTCTGTTGGTCAACGTGGTGAATTCATGTGAAAAACAAACTGTTTGCAAAATCTGCTGGGGAAATCTTTCAACTTCACGCAAAATTGCTGATCGCGTAGAGATCCCTATTGAAATAACTGGATTTCGCCCATGAAAATGAACAAGGGTAAAATTCAGCCCATCTATTTTGTAAATGCATGTTATAGATCTTATAGAGTGAATTAATGTTTCATTAGAATTTAGTCCTGGTTCGTTTAGTATTCACACTGTCATTTTTATATAAATATACAAAACACAAAGCAGCTTTTATGACGTATATTTTATGATGGATCTCCGAACATCCAAAACAATGCTGTGTGCTAGGCTAAATGAGCTCCTTTATTGTGGTAATGGTATTTTTATGAGCTAAGAACTCACAAAGAGCTTCTAAAATGTGTAAAGGATTCAAAACAGCACGTCACAAGATAGAAGAAAAGATCTTCACTACTCATCAGTAGTACCTCTCGCTCTCTCTCTTCAATTACTTCTGGATGGTGAAGTTCAGGTTGTGGTTCTGGCTCCGGCTTCCTGTTGGCCTCAAGAACGGCCATTATAGATGTTGGAATGTGGGCTTGCTACAGAAACAATAAAACAACACGTTTAAATAAAAGGTATTTAGAAGTCAAATTTTATTAACTAAAGTTCTCTCATCTAAAACACTGCCACACTGCCTTTTTTTACTTGCCATACTATTCATATCAATGTTTTGGAATACAGTTTTTAAAAAAATATTTCAAAATAACAGTGTTATTTTAGTATTATTTGTATACCATTATGTTATTTACTAATATTTTGAATTGTATTTTTATATTTTAAGTCTTTAATTCAATTTTAGTTTAAGTAACTTTGTGATTTTGCCATTTTCATTATTATAATTTAGTTTTATTTCAGTTTTAATATTACACACTCTACCAGTCAAAAGTTTTATTTATATATATATATATATATATATATATATATATACACACACATATATTAAATAATACATATTTATTATTACATATTAAAAAAAAAAAAATCCCCCCAAAAACAAATCACCAAGACTGCATTTAAAAAAATAATTAAAAATACAGTAAAAATAATGTAAAATATGATTACAATATAAAATAACTGTATTCTATTTTAATATATTTAAAATATAATTTATTCCTGTGATGCAAAGTTGAATTTTCAGCATCATTATTCCAGTCTTTAGTGTCACATGATCCTTCAGAAATCATTTTAATATGCTGCTTTCGGGCACAAGAAATATTTCTTATTATTATCAATGTTGCTTAATATTTTTGTGGAAACCATGATGCAGTGGCATTCCAATGTATGGGGTAAGTGAGATTTAAATAAATTAATTAATCCTTTTATTCAGCAGTGTATATATTTATAATTTCAGTCTCAGTATCCATTCATTTCCCAGATGACACTTATTTGGGACAAAACCTGACACTTTGGTGATACGCACTTGGTGAGGGGTGAAGGAGTGCACATGCTGCAGGAGCGGCTCCCTCATCTCCGGGCAGCGCTCGAACACACTGGCCAATTGTGGTGGAGGTAGCTGAAGTAGAACGTTGTAGGACTGTGGTTTAGTGCGCTGACAGCACTTTACAAAGCCCTCCCACACTTTAGGATACTTCCACACCTGTACAATCAATCAACAGTCAATCAGTGTTCAGGTTTATCAGCACAAGATTATCAAATGAGAGATGGGTATGGGATTACTGGCATTGGCCAATAACTGTGCCATTCATGAGTATGAAGGGTTCTCTGTCCATTGACCTGTTTAAGGATGAGCCGAGCTAGGATGTTCATGACGAAGCCAGCCAGGCGAGGGTACATAGTGAGGGACTGGATGACCGTACGCATCAGCAGTATGGGAAGAGGGGTCTGCTCCATTAACTGCTGCATCACCACGGCCAGCACCTCTGATGTGTACACATTCTTTTCCCCAAAACACAGGTTAGTGGCTACAGGGGGAAAAGAACACCAAAAGTGAGAAAAAACATCAAAAAGGGTGAGAAGAAAAGCAAAAAGGGGAAAAGAAAGATTTCTCACCACATTGGAGCTATTTAATAGGCATCTTTTCAAATTTGTATTATTAATATTTTTAAATTTCATTTAAACTACACTAAATTCAACTAATTAAACTAGAGGCTACACATGCATATTTTACATATACATATACATATATATATATGTTAGTGGCCAAAAGTGATGTCCGGAGGGGATATTTCTTTGTTTTTTTAAATATGGGGATATGCAAATTACCTTGTTCGAGGATAAAGAGCCTTAACCTTTCCCTCTGAAATCTTGAGTTAACATTGGCTTACTGACTTACAGACTAGCCCCTGCACAGATCCCACTCTCTCTTCCTTCTTCTCCTGAATGCTGTGTGGGACCGGAAACCCAGTCCGACTGCAAGGTCGGGCCGGCAGTCCCCAAAACATGAAGCTATGTGCAACTTCCCCGACCGTAACAGACTATCCGTGAAAGATCGTTGACATTTCTTCATTCATCGCAGAAGAAATCGATTGCAACTTCAACACCATCGACTCACAAAACCTTCTTCAGAAACTTTACAGACTGCTTCAACGGCAAAGGCAATTGCAAGTATTGTACATTAAACAAGGTGTTTTGAAATAAGAAGCTGATGGTTCTTTTCATGCGGTTAAATGACTCTTTTCCATAGATTCATTCCCTGTTTCTGTTTCCGGTTTTATTCTGTAACTTTGTGTGTGTATGTGTTTGTTTAGATTAGTTGTCTTTGTGATTTAGTGATTTAGAATACTTGTGCACAATACATAGGAGATTAATATATATATATATATATATATATATATATATAAAGAGTGATGAACAGAACATCAGTGATAAACAGAAGCATTTAACTATATTTTAATAAACAAAATGATGGCTGGACAGGGACTTGTGTGCAGCAGGATACCTTTGATGATTGACTTCATGTCACACTTTGAGGAGTCAATGTTGTGTAAGGCAATGAGGAGCTCTCCAGGAGTGAGTGGAGACATGGAGGAACTGCCCTCACCTACAGAACAGAAAATCCGGCAAGTTCACTAGAATTCTACTGATCTACAGCAAAACATGAGTGAAATGACATCATTCTGAAAAGACCTTCAGTCAAACCTATAATACATATAAAACAATGAAAACCACCTAATTTGTTTTTATCATTATCACCACACATGCACATAAGAATCAGCATGTATTACTGTGTTGAGTGCCCAGCAGTCTGTTGAACACCTCCTTCACCACGATGGGGTTGAGTTTGATGAGTTTGGGTAGAGCCTGGATCACCTCGTTCTGTTCGACACAATCAAGATACCATTTAAATGCAGTCTCCACAGAGCCCTTTTAACCTTAAAACCATTTTAACTGCCTTTTAAAGTGCAATGTGTCAATGTGTTCATTAAAAGAATTAAATTAAAAGAAATGCAACTAACACAGCAATTCATTTTTCACTTCCTGAAGTAGCTATGCTAATCTAGGGATGCTCGTACATTTCAAGCTCTGTCTGGCTGCCTGTTTTTGATCCTGTCAGTAACCTGCTCATCTCAGTGATTACAACATGCAGGTGTATGTGCAAGTACGAATAATAACGATAATAACAATCCTCACATAAAACATTGATACCAAATGTTTTAATTAGTAAATGTATTACTTATTGCGACAATGAATTGTCAATACAAAAGCACCTAAGAAGGACAGATGAGATAAGACAAACCTTCTCCAGGCCGTTGATAACTGGGATGAGGAAACGAACATCTGGCACTCGCTTATGATAAAGATCCCTCACCCTCTCCACCAAGTCAGGAGATGGAGGCACTGTGAAAACAATACAATCCACAAAGGTCTACATTTAGTATTCAGAGATTCATATACAGACACACTCTTTCTTCTCTTTCACACACACCTTTATCAGTGAGTATGTGTAGACAGCGAGTGACCAGCGTCTCTGCTCCTTTAGGACAGTTCTCCACCAGGAGCAGCAGGTCAGGAGAGCTCATTCCCATTCCTCTTATCTATAGAAAAAACATTGATGAAACAAAACAATTAAAATTATCATAATTTTACCGTTTTAAATGGAGAATGCAATAAATAAAATTATTTGTTAGCTGTGAAGCCAGTTATATGCTAGTGTACAAATGCTGTTATTGTTAAATTTCCCCTATTATGCTTTTTCAGATATTAGCTTTGATGTAGTGTGTAATATAGCTGTTTGTGAATGTAAAAGGTCTGTAAAGTTTTAAAGCTCAAAGTGCATGACAAATAGAATTATGATTTCCTAAAAGAAAGATTTGATTCTGAACTGCCGAAATGAGTAATTCTAGTCTTCCTTCCAACGTAGGTTTGTAACAAATTTGCACTGTGGTCATCACATCTACTTTGACCCTCAAACACTGTAGCTGTAGCTGAGGGTCTGGAAGAATTTGGTTTGTGTTTTCAACATGTCGAGAAGACACTGTTTTCTGCACTGCTCTCGGAAAGGAGGGGCTTAGAGACACAGAATCCTTTATGGAACTGTTTCAGACACTCTGAGAAAAGAAGTGATGCTGCAATGTGTTTTTTGACCTTGGATGCGTGTAAACCTATTGTAGGAGACATCCAAAACAAAATTAGGAACCTTTAAAATAGCATAATAGGGCCACTTTAACTAAAACTATTAAAAATCATTAGTTAATTGAAAAAGTTTTGCTGGCCTTATAATTACCTTAGTTTGAGCCAGCAGGTGGATATTATGCAAAAGTGTTAGATGGTGACATAACTACATTACAAAAAATTGCAGGACTACAAACTAAGCGTTTCAGGCAGGTGTTTTTCTTTTGGAGAGATTAACTCCCTTTGGCTGGACTTTCTGCTTTGTAACAATGCAGATTGTTTATGCAAACAACTATAGTGGGTGTTGTCAGGAAGTTCGCTAACAGTATGCTACTGGTCACGTATTTCAAAATTCTTTTTACCCCTAAGCGAAGAATGAAAGTAAACTTTGCAGTGAGTATTTAGGGGTTTCTAGAGGGTGAGGCGATCTTACAGGCTGTTCGATGACCCTGAGAACACTGCGTTTGATGTCGGCGATGGCCTCAGTGTAGACAGAAGCCAGCTCGTGCACCAGACGATGGTTGAGGGGCAGGAGAGAGAGATAAAGGTAAAGGCACTGCCGCACAGTCTCCTCTGTCCAGGGAGATGCTACCTCTGAGGACATAGCAGGATTGAGCTCATTATTTTAGAGCACAGTTCACCATTGAGTTTATATTACACTATTTAATTATAGTAATAATAAAGTTTCTTTCTAAATTAAGGAAACTTAAAGGGATAGTTCACCCAAAAATAAAAATTCTGTCATTTACTCATCATTTACCCTTGTGTTGTTCCAAACCCATAAGACTTTTGTTCATCTTCAAAAAACAAATCAAGATATTTTTAATGAAATCTGAGAGATTTTCTTATATTTAAATTAAATTATTCTTCATATAAATTGATTGTGTCTCTTCAGAAGACCTGGCTTAAACTGCTTGATTCATATGGATTTGAACATTTTGAAGTGTCAGAGTTCTGGGTAAATTATATTTTAATGGAGGGACAGACATATCTAAGATTTCATTAAAAAGACCTTCATTTGTGTTTCAAAGATGAACGAAAGTCGTATGGGTTTGGAACAATACCCTTTAATACACAAGTATGAGCACATTAGACCAAAGCACAATTATATCATAAACTGGGATAAATCTGAAGACTAGGAAAAGTCTTTGAACCTGTATCCTCTCCTGCTCCAAACAGAAGAGAAGGTGGGTTTGGGTGGACCAGAAACTGCATGTAGGTGAGAGCGTATTTCTCAATACAGTCCTTCAGATGTTCCTTCTCATACATGCGCTTGATGAAACTGAGAGCAGTGGACCGCACCTGAACATCATTGGGATTGTTATTATACTACTATGAAACTAATTAATGCAACAATGAAAGACAGATGATTGGAGGTTAACCTTTTCTTTTTCATGAGAGCTGAGGTTCAGAAGGACATTGAGGTACTGGTACTGTCTGGACGGGCGTTTAAGGATGAGCTCCTTTAACGTGGACATGCCCAGGTAAACACGTGACTGAAAGACAAGTGAGGAAACGAGATGATTTTATATATGCTGCTCCTCGAGAACTTTTTAAATGATGGCATCAGAAACTTTTGGGGTTAGTGTAGAAGAGTGCCTGACCTCGTCCTCACAGTAGCGTTGAATCACCTCCAGTGCAGAGTCTGTAATGACCGGAGCCTCCAACACAAGCTTGGTGAAAAGCCTGAGATAAAATTCAGGAATAGTGAATATATTTTAAACATGCCAGAATATACATGTCAGCAGTTAAAGACAGTCTTGCAAAGTTTAATTTTTTTAGTTCACATAAAAACACGCATTGAATTTGGGTAGCTGACAATAGCTTAAGCAGATAGCTTAGCAGATAGCTCCTGCACCCAAAACAAGGCATCTATGGATGAGAGTCTGAAGCAAGGACTCCTGGGATGACACTGTCTCAGACAATAAGTGGAATGATCATTTTGAATGACACGACAGCCATTTATTACACTACTCAACAACAACAGCTTGTTCCATGCGTCATACTGTATGTCATTAAGCCATTTCTACGTTGTTGCAAAAGAGCATAATGTTCCAGTTTCAGTTTTCAATGCGATCAAGTGTTTACATGTCCTATCAAACCGATTAGAACATTTTAGACCACCCCTTACAATCCGAATTAAATTTCTAATTTGAAATTAAATAAGATTTAGCCAATTCATTCCGATTGACGTGGTTACACGCAACTTTTATTCTGACTGTGCTACTAGTCCAAATACAAATGGATTATTAGGGTTCATGTAAATGCAGCTAATGAAAAATATTTTGGAAGTTTAAATGTCCTGCGGGGTGACACGTAAACATCCAAAACCATTATAAACAGCATTTTGGCAATTATTTCTTAAGGATGCAGATTAAAATTGAGAGACTTTGAGGTAATTGAGACTTTGAGGAGAAATTGAGGTAATATATTCAAATAAACCTGGAATATTTGTACTTTTAAAAATTAATTTGTCAATGCAGGACCATTTAAAATGAACTAATGAAGGCAATTAAAAATGAAAAAGCAATAAAATATGCATTTTCCTTAAAATTAAAATACTGAACTTTTAACCTAAAATCTTAAAAACACACACACACACACACACACCTTTAAATGTCACCCAATTAAAGATAATGTTTTGGTGAGAAAATTACTCCAATCATATCAGGGTTTTACAAACTGGGGCTAATGAGTTAATGAAACGCTAATAATTAATTGATATAAATATAAAATTAATTATTAATTGAACTGATTGAAATAATTCATGAAAATGAACTAATAACTTCAAAATAAAAACAAATAATTTTATGTTTACCCACATGTCATGTGACCATTAACCAATGTCAGAGAACAGTGAACATATGAATGTGTTTTTAAATTACTGAAAAATTAACTTAAAATGTGAGGGGTTACTTTATGTGAATATTTCATGCTCACATGTCTGACAAAAATTTGAGAATCCCTAATGTATAACAACATTGTATCGGCAAGCAAAATAAAAAAACTGCACACTGAACATTTTGATGAACTATTTTCATTCACTGACTATATCATGTTAAGTAATCATTTGTGATGTTACGAGGTGATTCTCACCCATCCCTCTGCTCAGGTTTCTCCTGCAGGCCAGACAGAAGTGTGAACAGGCATTGCTCATAGCTGTCCAGAGAGCCGGAGGGCTGCTGACTCAGGTATTCATTGTACTCGTGGTACAGCAGGGAAAAGGCCAGCTCACTTCTGCTCCGCATGTCCTCCAAGATAAACTGCAACAAGTCATTTTTCTTCCCTCCCTCAAATTGGGTCACCAAGCGTGCGAGCAGTTTCACACGGACCTGGGAGAAGACAAAATACAGAGATGACTTGGTAGAATAGATATACAGTAGTGGCTGAGGTAGTATGCATAGAAAAGTCACCGAAAGCAGACTCACATGGGACATCCCACTCTGTGCAATGGTCTTTTCTGATTGGAGGATCCGTTTGATGGCCATGTTGGTAAGTTTCTCGATCTGAGCCTCTGAAAACGGCTGCACCACGTCCGCCAATTTAAACACTTTTTTTCTGCCACTGGCGCCAAGAGCTCTGAATGAGGGTTAATGATTAAAACAAAGAGAGAAAATCAAACCAGTGTCTCAAAGCTAGAGTTAACACACAAATGCAATGTTTCTGTACCAAAACGTAGTGAGCCCCCTAACCAGACAGCATTTAAAAAGGACCTATTATGCTATTTTTTTTTACATTTTAAACTTTCTTTAGTGTGTAATGTTGCTGTTTGAGCATGAGTTTCTTCCAGGAACGGACGTCACAATATCCCGCGTTTAAATAATTACCGCCCAAAGGCATACACAAGGGGCAAGACATGGTTGAGTTGCTAACAGACAGCAGACAAGCGGCTAGAAGTGACAGCAGCGGCAATCCACCTGTCACTCAAGTGGCCACTCCTTTAATTATGCAGAACTTGAAGGCATTTAATGCACCCGCCCTGCCACAAACCTACGTAGTTCGTCATAAAGTTGACTGATGACGAATATGAAGCAGGGCAACAACTCACTGCATGATGTAGCCTAAAGAATGCAGTTAGAATGTCCATAAAATTCAAGATATACCTATAAAATATTACCTATATATATATATATATATATATATATATATATATATATATATATATATATATATATATATATATATATTACAGCAAAACAGTTTGTTTCTGAATGAATCCATATTTTGAGCGAATCAATCAGGTGAACCGATGATTCAGCAGCCCATTCATAAAGAGAGCCATTTACTTCATTCCTGAATGAATCAGCTTTTTGAATGAATCTAATTAATTAATGACTCAATGACTTAAGCATTTAGACATTTACCGCCACCTACTGGCAGTTTTAGTTTTTTTATTTAGAGTATCACTTCCTTAAAAAATTATTTCATTTTTCCATATCAATTAAAAAAAAAAAAGTTAGTTCACCCAAAAATAAAAACAAAATAATTTTCTCACCCTCATGGCCACTAAAGCCTAAAAGTTAATGTATAATATGTTGAATCAAATAAAATATATTTTTTTTCTAAAGCTACTTTTTATAATGTCCATTTGATGCTTTTGTCATTTTACACAATAACGACTTTAAATTATCTTTTGGGGGTAATTCCTCAGCCAAATTCGATTAATTAATCACTACATTGTGTAATTAATTAAATTAAACATATGAATCGCTTGACAGCCCTAATTTATTTCCGTATTTATAACTGTGTTTGTGTATATGTAGTGCTCTTACTTGGCCTGTGTGGTGGGCAGTATGGGCTCTGGAAGTTTCTTGATCTGAGGTGCCTCTTCAGCGATAGGGCTCTTGTAAGCCGCCACCGCCCCCACCACTGAGATGGCTTGACCGAGAGACACTGCAGACAGCTTGCGGATGATGAGAGGGTCTTTGGAGCTGGACTCAGCCGCTCCTCCCTCTTCCTCCTTCACCTCTTCATCTCGAGCCTTACACAGCTCCAGCCCTGTGCAGGAGGAGACGATGTTTAACATGCAATTCTACAATATGCACAAACCCCCTTACCATCTTTACAGCCGTGCTGACAGGAACTAAAGGAGTTTCTCTCTCCTTCCTTCAAAATATCCATCACCTCACCTGGTCCCAGTCCAGCCCCAGTCATCTGTGTGGCCATCAGCCTGGCTAGATGTTTGATCTGAGCATCAGTGCCGGCTGATTCTACAGGCGTGTAGGTGGCCTGGAAAGAGGCTGGCATCACTTCAGGCAGGTAAACCATGCTTATGAGCACCTGCATTAAAAGAAAGCAGAAAATGAATAAAGTGAACACACATGTAAGTTACAGTAATAAGCAAGACTGTGTGCCACTCAACACAGAGTTCCCAGACATTTTGACAAATCAATTTTCTATTTTGACTTACAGTCTTTTGAATTAGATTTAAATTATTGTTCTTTTTACCTGTAAAAAAAGACCCACAACGGGCGAAATGATTTTACTCTACACCAGCATTTCCCAGGGGTTTACAGGGTTTTGAGAGTTACTGAAAAGCTAATTAATTAATTAAATTATAAAAATGTCAAATTAACATAAATAAATGAATAAATATATAGGTCTGCATAAAACTGAAATCGCGATATGGCGTAGTGCAATTAATAAATTTAAAACGGCTGTAATTCGGTCTGTTGTGCCGCGTGTTTCAGAGTGAAGCATGGCACTGTGTTTATTTACACTGTGTTCCAGTGTTTTTAATGTCTCTGAGTGACCCAGTTCACAGAAAAAGCTGCTCCACATAGTTGGTGAGGTGCTAACACAAGACTAAGAATAGAGGTGGTACTGAATAAATATTAACGTTAAGAACTGATACGTTTTTTGTTTTTTTTTAATATGTAAATGCATGTGTACAAGTGTGAAGTTAAAATATAATAAAAATAATGGAGAAGAAATGCTGCTTCAAACAAACTCCATCTCTGCATGTCACTTATTTTCACATTGTATTAGTATTGTAACTTGTAGGGTATTTTTCAATAGGAATATATTGCAATCTTAATTTTCTATAATATCTGTTAAAAATTAGTTCAAATGTATACATTTTAGGGCTGTCAAAATTAATGTTAAAGCAGTAAAATTTTTCAGTTTAATAGTGTTAAAAATATTTAATGTAATTAACGCAGCATCCGTTTTTTTCCCATCATAATTTGGCTAGCATTACATTTTATGATTACGCTCTTATTCACGCAAACACTTTTAAACCATTCAAGCCTCACAAGACAAACGAGAACACACTGTCTGTGAATGTCGTGTCTGTGTGACACACATACGACTCGTGTGCACAGAAAGATGCACACCAGTATCAAGTTCTCTTTCGCGCTTGATCAAACAATAACACACAGAATTACACCAAAATGCCCATTTTGTCGAGTATCCTCATAAGAGCGGTCTCAAATGAGTTAAATAACGTCTTTGACGAAAAGAAATGGAAATGAGAAAATAAGATGCGCGTCAGATCCGCATCATGTTCGGCAGCAGCAGCTTTTAAAGGTAACAGAGAAAATTGTAGCTTTAATAAGGATTAATCTATATTTAATTTATAATTTATGCAGTGAAGACTGTAAAGTCTTTGATAACTTTATTAAATTTCTGTATATGTCCTACCTGTTAGACATGTAGGAAGGCCACAGGTAAATATGACATTTATTAGAATGGGTTTATGTGAAGATTGTTTTGAGTTCACTTAAATTAAAAGTTATTTTTTTAAGCCTAATACGTGTTGAAATTGATAGCTTTCAGTTATACTGTAATGTTGAATGTCTATAATTATTTTTTTTTTTTTTTTTTTAAATCAATTTCATAGAGACATCAGTACAACTATTAATATCAGTGATACTGGCCTTCATTCATAAAAAGATGCCATTAGCCAAATATTTAAAAATTATTGTTTAGAAGTTGTTTCTACATCCATTTGGAGAGTAACAGTGAAATTATTAATTATAAAAATATTAAAAACAATGTTTTTAATTGCGATTAATCACAATTAATTACAGAAAAAGGTGTGATTAATTGGTTACATTTTTTAAATCGATTGACAGCACTAATACATTAATTTATACATTTATTGCTATTTTTTTAGCATTTAAATAAACACACTTTTAGTTCCTAAACCAAAACAAACCTCCCACACACAAAATTCAAGAGGAACACCACTGTTAAATGTAGTTCAGACCAGACATGTTATGGACTGAGCAGTTTAGCCACAGTACGCACCAGGTTGGCCACATTCTCTGGGGACAGCAGAGGCAACAGGAACTCAGCAGTGAGATCGATGGCTGACTGGGTGCCAACGGAGGAGGATGGTTTTGGGGTCACGACAGGAGCTGGTTCCTCCTTATCCTCATCATCCTCCACTAGAGCGCCCTCTGCAAGCACAAACCAGGCATTATTCTTCTTCTTTTCAAAATCAATGCCAACAACTGTTTGATCCACAACAAACAATGAGCCATGCAGCTCATTAAAACAGCCACTCACCCATCTTGATCCTCTTGCCCTCAACATAGGGCTCATGGTGGAGTCTCTTTCGGGGTTGTACGGTGGCTGGCGTGCAGCGGGTGATCTCGCTCTGAGACATGCCAAGGTCCAGCAATAAAGTGGAAATCTGGCCCTGGAAGTCCACGCTGCTGGGGTGCTTCAGCACCGCGACCAGGTGCAGCTTCAGGTTCTTGCGTACACTGCTCACTTGAGACTTAGCCAGAGTCGGGGGCAGGTTAGCTGGGGAACACAGCAGAAGAGATTAAGAACAAAAGAAATGATTACATTTGTGTTCAATGCTCTGGATAATGTCAGTAAACAGAACTCACCATGTAGCGTCTCATAGGCCTGCACCACCTCAGACATGAACATGGGCCGCTGTCTTGCCAGCGTCGCCAGTGATCCCAGTGCAGTGGTTAGATTAATGCTGGAGATGGCAGGGTGCACCATGAACTTTAACAACTGCTCCAGAGCCGACTTACCCTCCTCACATAAGGTGTCTTAGAGCAGGACAGGAGGAAGTGAGGAATATGAGGAGAGAAGAAAAAGGAAGTCAAAGGAGAGAATGAAAATATTTTTGTAAAACTTAAAGAGTTTTGACGTAAGGCAGAAAAAATCTGATAAAAATTCAGAATGCGATTCAAAAACAAAGGTTCCAGGTTTGCTACACTTGTTTGTAGGGCTGCAAAATGTGTGATTACATATGACTTTATGACCATTAAATAATAAAAAATAACAATAGTAATTATTATTTTAATTATGATTATTATTAATAATATTGATAACAGAATCTTTGTAGTCTCTGAGGATTTTGTCCAAGCTGAACTATTTGGCCAAATAATAATAATAATAATAATAATAATAATAGTAATTATCCTCATTATTTTTATTATGATTAGTATTATTACTAAATAAAAATATTAAACAAAATAAGACAATTTACAATTGGCAAGTATTTATAAAGAAAAAAAAAAATTATATATATATATATATATATATATATATATATATATTTTAATAATATAATATACAACCACCTAAACACATTACTTGTGTGTGTGTCAGCTTATCTTCGTAAAATGGCACAGTTTTTTTTTTTACATTAATATACATTCATATGTGATGTGATCTGAACAACGACACTTAACATGTCAATCAAGCTTTTTTTTTTATAGAACTTAAGTAATTAGTACTAAAACGTGGTAACCACATATGACTGAAAATGTATGAATGCATATTTGTCATTTTAACAGAACTTATGTCTGGTGTTGCTTGAGACGTTGGTCATTCAGTGTTTCTATTAAAAAATAAATAAATAAATAAAAACCAATAATACCAATAGGATAATACTACTAATACTACTGAGTTGCCATTTACATGACACTGTTTTCAACTAAAAATGGAAAACTTTTTATGCATTTTTGCCAGTCATTTACACAACAATGGCGTTTCGAGGGCCTGAAAACGCACATTTTTGAAAAGGGGTTTTAAAGTACAAGATTTTGAAAACAATACCGTTCTCATCTCCGTGTAAACGCATGTGTATTACATGTTCAGTCTATAGGCACGTAGTGCTTCTTTACAAAGTGACAGCGCTAACTACTGGCCTGGCATGAAAAATGCAGCATTTTTAGTCATTTTAGTCAGATCTGTGTGAACAGGGATAGATTTGACAGCGTTGTCATCTGTATGCAAAAACGCAAAGGAAAAACCGTATAATAAGCGGGATAATGTACATCCAGCTGGTTGTTAACTCAGAATAAACCGGATGGATGTACATTATCCCTTACTAAACATACTTAGCTTCTAACTCAAACACTGGTGAGTAAAATCTAACAAATTATTAGCCAAAGGCTAATGACAGACATTATTTAGATGCCTAGAATGAAAATTTAGTCACACTGTAGAGGGTTAAAACATAATAATAATAATAATTTTATTTTATAGTACAATTGTAAAATTACAAATCTACTATTTATGGCTGTCCTAATTTCTTCATTTTCAAATGTTAAATCATCATCAAGCATTTATTTTGGTGTAAAACTGTAGAGAGACCTTAAAACTTCTCTTTTTTTGGAAACAACCTGTTTATAAGCGTGTCTCATTACAATTTTAGGAAAATGGTTGGTGCATGTTGCGCTCCCAAATGCACGCTATAAACAAACCAAACTCAGAGCAGATGCAGAGATGGAAAGCAGTATTTACTGTGAACCGAGGTGCTCTGAGACACTGCAAACCAGTGTTAATTTTTTCACGGACGAAAACGAGACGATGACTAAATAAAAATGCGTTTTGAATGACTAAAACTATGACTAAAATCTACTCTAATTTTTGTCAATGAATAAAAACGAGATTAAAATGATAGAGAAGGATGATTTGGGTAGATATCCAGTCAGGACTGCTGTCCTGTGCGGAAGATGCACACATTTGAAGTGTAACGTGCTGATCCAACCGTGGGAAACGCTGCGCTGTTGCGCACTCTACAGGCTCACGCAGCAGCACTTCAGACTGCTTCGCAATTAATGAATAGCGCACATTTATGCCAGGCGATTGCTTACAGGCTTATGTTGATGAATTATGACAATGTTTATATGGTAATATGTTTTAGATGGCTGTAAGAATGCATATTTTATTTCCCTTATCTGAACTTAAATGAGCAGCCTGTTGCTACAGTGCATACTGCAGACATTTCAGAATAAGAGTCATGTGTATGCGGGATGGTTTATAATTATTATTTTTTCTTGGTCATTATTGTTATTTTGTTTACACAACAAACTGTATTTAATTCAATTTGATTTAATTTATATTTAATTCATAGTAAACTACTTCTAATTATAACTATCTTCTGTCACAAGAAAAAAAGACTAAAAACATTATTTGACACATTATTCAATATATTTTACAAGTATAACGGTTATTATAGTTAAACCTAAAATCATAAAAAAAAAAAAACTTCATTACTTGATATAAACGTTAACTGAAATAAAAAAATAATAATATATATAAAAAAATGTAAACTTAATTTATTTCATCTAGTTTCCAAGCTATGGCTTAACATGATGTACTAAAATGACTAAAACAAAAATAAAAAACTATAATGACATTTAAAAGCAAAAACTAAAAGCCATTAAAAAAAATTTTAAATGTAATTTTTTTTTTAATTACTTAAACTTTTAACTAAAATTACAATGAAAGCAGAAAAAGTAAAAATCAAATCTAATCCCATTTTTTTTTAACAAAAACTATAATAGTACCTCAATGATAAGCGTGTCAGTCCCTGACAAGTACTGAATTGAGCTCTCTTTCGTGTCTTTTTGCACTTAAACGGTCAAAAAACATCTGTTTTGGCGAGTAAAGTACAGTTGGTTGTCTTAAGTGAACATAAACAGTTTGGATAATATCAGATGTATATCAGTGTATTGGATCTGTGTATTGTTAGAGAAATGCTTACTTAATGCATTACAATTTAACTAAATTAGATTTTAATCGAATAAAACTAAAACAATTTCCGATGACTAAAATATGACTAAAACTAAATGGCATTTTAGTCAAAAGACTATGACTAAAACTAAATCAAAATTTGCTATCAAAATTGACACTGCTGCAAACACAGGAATGGGAGTTGCACACTTCACTCTGAAACATGTAGCTCATATATTTAGTTAATTAAATTGATAATCATATTGAAAGCAATATCATGATTTCTGTATTATTTCGATTAATTGTGCAGCCCCATATGACATTAACAAAAAATAATACAAAACTTTCATACAGAGTTTGAAAATGTGATTCTGCTCTTACCATATCGAATATATGCGTGGTCTTTGGGGATTTTGTCCAGGCTGATGTCTCCCTCCTGCTTCTTGGGCGTGTCGGAGTCGGGTGTCCGTGGGGAAAGAGTGATGATGAGGGACTCTGTGAATTTGATGGCGTGAGTGCGGACACCGTCATTATCGGAATCTAGCAATGCCAGAACATCCTCTTTCATCTGGGTCACCATATCCCAGCATGCCTCCTGCATCTCCAAGACACTCTTAGTGCGCACCAGCCACTAACAGAACAAATAAAGACCATGTCAGACACCTAAAAATATCAGCACAGCTATACAATGAAAGTAGTGTAATGACTGATACCTGTAAAGCCACTTTATATAGCTGAGTGAGCGTCAGAATGGCCTTTTTCACCACATTCACACTCTCATCTCTCATCAGCATGTTCAGGTTGGCAATGAGCCTCAGCAGAAGTTCATTGTCTCTTTTGCTGAATAAACAAAAAGCGACTGGTCATGAAGTATTGATCAAAGTATTACATACTAGATGCTTATAAGTGCACCAGCCAACACTCACCATGCCTCCTCAATGAATCCGATGACAAACTTCCGCACTTCAATTGACTTATCAGTCTGAAATGCGATGATTTCCTGTTGAGGATGAATAAAAGATGAAAACATGAATTTAATTTCTGTGTCTGCAACATTTACTCAAGCTGGTGAAGATGGTATGGATTATAGAACTTACATCCAGAAAATTATCAAGCAATGAAGGGTCCTTGTTGATGATCAACTCCTGCACCTAATAGTAAAAGGACATAACTACATAAACATGAACACTAAACATCTGATTTTTATATTTACGACAATATGGAAAGGATTTTAAAACCTGTTTGAGGACAATAAGCTTTTCCTCTGTGGAGATGAGGGCCGCCTGGTTTAGCAATTCCACCACCTGATGGAGAAATGCAATCCATGCCAAATGTCACATTTGCAAAACAACAACAAAAACAGCAATATCTAGTGCTGTTATTAGTAAAAAGTAACGATGGCCAGTGTGTTACCTTCTCGCTGGTGGTCATTTCTGAGGCTGAGGCTTCTTCATTGCTGTATAACTGGGAGGCCGCTTGTTCTCCCATGCCTGCCGCCATTATGGGAAATCTAAAGAAAAGAGCATCACAAGTCTTCATTAGAAGGTTTACAACTCACCATGAAAAATGGACAATTGTTGTTTTTATAGAATATTACAGTATTTATTATAAATGAATTATTTGTGCACATCATGTGCCCTCATAATCTTTAATCAATATAACTTCCCCTCCCTCTTGCAGTGCCATCTCTACTCTTCTCTGATGATGCGTTTACTGGCTCGAGGGCAGGACAACCTGTCACTCACATGAGATCGACCAATAGCAAACCACAACGATCCAATGAACCAATCAATTCCCCATGGACCAAATTAAGTCCCACCCCACATTTGTGCTTGTTCAGGAATCCGTTTCACTCGGACAAACGTCACAATAGAAAAAACACTATGGCAACTTCTGCTTCATTTAATTTCTAAATTAAGATGAAGAAAAAAGGTGAGCACAATTTCCATACTGTAAATTGTTTAATTTGACATTATTTGATCTTATGTAAAGTCATGGTGAACTGCAGCTTAACTGGAGGCTGGAAGACAAATTTAACTACATTCTACATTTAACTGTAAACTACATTTACACTACATTCTTCATTTAGATAAATTTTCATACTACATTATAAATTTCACTAAAAACCTTTAACGTGTGGAATGTTGGTTTTTCCATATCATATACAGAACACTGTATATGTATATGAGCAGTGCTTCATCCAGAAATAAAATGTAATGCACTTTTCATTTTATTTTGTTTTTAGTAAATTAAATACATCATGATCTGACCATTTTATCAAAACTCTCTTAAGGCAAGATACTACATGCAACCATTTTTTCTCTGGCACTGCACAATTTTGAGATTTTGGGCTATTTTGCTTCCATAACATTTCAGACTAGTGGAAAAAAAGCTAAGCTAAAGCCAAAATACACATTTAAGAGTTTATTCTATTAAATGTATCTGTTTGTGTCTGTATATTGAAATTACAATACATATCTTTAAAGCCTGATTTGTAAAAATTAGATTTTTTTCCCCTCATGCACTGATCCAGAAATCTCTACTTCAGCAGCACCAAACTTTACAGCTTTATTCTAAAGGTTTTTATAGAGAGGTTTGTTCAATTTCTGACTGTTGATAATATCTTCAGATTTATAGTGATAAAAAGAGATTTCCAAAATCCCCTCAAAATCCCCTACGCGCTCTTTATCCCCTCTGTAAAACCTGTTTACCCTATTCACCTGTGGTGTCTTGACTTAATACATTGAGTACAAACCAAACAAACACAAGATGAAAAAAGAAACTTGTCAGAGAGGGGAGAATAAACTGTCAGAGAAGCAGAGGTGTGTCTAAAGAACTTCAGGTCATCATTGTTGTTGACCATGTGGTAAACAGAAGAGTTATCATTGCAGAGGTTGCCAAATGAGTTTAATCCTAATCTAAGGTCAATTAAGACATAAGATTATTTAGAATCCTCGTAATTCTGCAAGATGCTCTCTATTTTTACAGTACAGAAGTACACAGCAACTGGGATTACTGTATACATCAGTGTCACACAATTCTTAGTATCATACACAATACACAATTCAAAGTAGTATTACTGACTTCAGTATTAGCACTCAGTTTACAAATTGACAGATCATAATAGCAATGTCATGTCTTCAGTGATATTAGAGCATTACGGATTCTACGAATGAATGTTACATTAGACAGTACACTTACAGTACTTATTCAGCATCTCTAAAGGCAAATTGAGGCATTTTACTTGCATAACTTGGTGGTTAAAATGACTAAATTAAAAGTAAATTCAAATTTTGTCATCACAGTGGACTTATGAAACTTGAGCTTGTGTGAAATTTAAACATGTTCAAACCGAATGAAAACAGTATTAGGTTTTAAATGAATGTGGGACTAGTTTGGAGTTTCAAAAATTTCCCTGAGGAAATACAACCAAGCGAGACAAATGGTCGGGGAAAACACTGCCCTTTTATGCAGATAAAAATGCTGAAATAATGTTAGAACTAGTACATACTGAAAATGAAAATGAATGAAAAATAGCTCGTTGATTTCCCATACAGAATTGGGCTAATAGTAGCTAACGTAGATAACAATCTTATAAAACAGGCTTCCTGGCTGTCATAAAATAGCATCTTTAGAAAACGAATATCACGGAGAAGTCAAACTTAGTCAAAGGAAATCCTTTTAAATTCTATAAAATGTGGGGAGTTAAAAACTGTCGGTTAGCACTGACGCTAAGCAATCTTTTAGGCATTAAAATAGTTACAACGCACAAAACGTATTTTACCTTACTCAGAACTTCTTTTGATAACTTCTCACGTTGGAATTACATATTCATATAATTCACTTAGTTGCAAATTCACCAGTCCTTGCAATTATTATAGAAAAGTATTAATTTGCGCCATGCTCAGAGGAGAACAATCTACTTCCGGGGTTGAGCGTGAGATTCATGGGAAATTGAGTTTTTTATTATATTGAATATACCGGTAATACTGGAAATAGAGTTGTTGTTGTTGAATCGAACCTTGTAACAATACTACAAAAACACGTCACGACTCACCACAGACTGAGAACAAATTCAAACAACATGCACAGGTTTATAGATTATACAACAACAATAAAAAAAAAGTTGGACAATAGAAAGAAAAAAAAAAAAGAAAAAAAAGGGTAAACCATATGTTTAAAAAAAACATAACATTAGTTATTGGCTTGAGAACCCTTAGTACAGTGGAACAGTCACCAAACATCTGCATTTACGAATTAAACACTGATTTATCAGCAATATTATTGTTTTTAAATATATTTATTGATATTATTTAATAAACCACATTTCACAATGTCCCACAAAATAACAGGGAGATCAGTTGTGTTTGTTTCAATTACAAATATTAATGCAAAATATCTGAACCAAATTGCTGATAAAAAAAAAAAAAACATTTTCAGCCGTTTACATATCATTATTTAAACTTGATAAACATATATGAATTATCAACATTTATCATTTACGGAATCTACAGCACCTATTTATATTCACTTCTACTCCTGAATTAATTACTGATAACTTGCAATTATTTACAGCTAACAGGACACATCCGTCATCACAATCTATACATTCTCACATTACATGATAAAGCAGTAGCAATACACCCCAAAATATCCTGTCTGGATCACTGATCAATGACAATATAACAATTCTTTGACAAACGTTATAGAAGGAGTTTGAACATAAATTACATTTATGTTTCTCTGTTGTTGTCGGTTCTCATTTGTATGTCTTCTATAAGAGCTTTTTCGGCTTCGTAAAGCGAGTTGAAAAATATCAGTTGTGATGAAAAACCTTGTTTTTCTGTGATCTCAAAAATTGTCCTAAATTTTTCCTCTGGTGTCACCATTACTTTGATTTCACTCAACAGTTCTTTTGCAATGACGTCAACAAGGTCATCTAAAATGGCATTAATGTTTCTCACCCTTTGGATAAGTACTTTTCTGTTGTTTTTCAGAAAGGACACACCTGTAGAACGTAGTCATCAATCATTAATAATATAGTAAATTTAAATGTTTGTGAGATAGAAAAAAAAAAAAAGCTAATAATTTGTTCCATTGCAATTCAAAAACAGAATAGCTGATTTAAATGTAAATAAAATGGCTATGAGATTGTTAAATGTATGTGCTTACGCTGCTCATCGGATAGGTTCAGTCCACTGTTTTCTGCTGTATAGTCTGTAAGATAAAAAGTTGGTAATGTCTTTATTTTCAGCTTTCAAGAGATTAACCGTAAATATAAATCCATTTACTTAGCGCTCATATTGTTAGAGTCTAGCATGTATATCGAACAAATGTCCAAAGTCTTTTATGGTAATTACTGTCAATTATTTACTTCCTAAACTTTTCTACAATCCTAGTAACACACAAACAGTATTTAGTTTCTTATTTAGAAGATTTATCAAGGCAGAGATTGCCAAATGAGTTTACCCTAATCTACAAAGGTCAACATGTCAAAGTGAACTTATTTTTAAAAACTCATGCTTATGTGAAAATGAAACGTTAAAACCGAATGAAAACCATAGGTACTGAATGAATGTCTCGCTCTTAGAAGTGGGACTAATAAAAATAGCAAATGTAAATAAAATAGCTAGGCTAAGATTGTGTTAAATTTATTTGCTTACGCTTATCGGTTGATGGGTTCAGTCTGCTGTTTTCTGCTGTATAGTCTGAAAGATAAAAAGTTGGTAAATTGGTCCTCATTTTCAACTAGATTAACAGTAAATATAAATCACTTGATTTAAATGATCAGTAAAATCGTTAAACAATTCATGCAGCTTTTACATTGTGCAGTGCTCATATTGTTGCAGTCTAGCATGTATATTGATCATATAAAGAGTATCCGAAGTCTTTGATGGTAACTACTTCATGTCAGTTATTACCTTTCTACAGTTCCAGTAACACACAAACAGTAAAGGATCTTACTTACCTGCCAGTGCTATGTCAAGGCTCCATTCAACTTTAACCTCTCTTTTCTTGGGTTTTTTCTTTTTGAGGCATAATCCCAGTTTCATCACGCCATTTGGTAACTTTATATCAAATGTTGGATAGAAATGTGTCCACTTCTTAGCGCAACAAAATTTTTTGTACTTACAAAGGAAAGAGAGGGATAATGAGTTTAAAGATTAAAAGGCACAACTGTAACAAATCTGTGAGACTCAATGTTGGAAAAACTGTTACTGCTAATTGTATCATTTGATTCTTTGAATGTTTTAAGATGACATACAATACATACACTATCTTAACATTTTTTTTAAATTGTCAGATTGAAAATAAGGTTTTAAAGGAGCAGGTGGTGATTTCTCACAGATATTTTCTGATATAAAAAGACATTTGCTTAAATGTTTTAGACCAATATAAACTGTGCCTACTGCCTACATATAAATTTCAACATTAAGTTTGATAAGCTGGACTGTACAGAGAAGGAAAAACATATGTAAACTCCCACAGTACTGCTTAAAAAGCATCCCAGGATGCACCTCGTGAAGTTGAGTGAGAAAAGGGAGTATGGGTAAAATGTGTTCATGACCATGCATGTATCACCCCAGAATCTAGCAAAGTGCACAGTTTTTGTAATATTATTGCAGCGTTGCAAAACTCAGTTCCTGGAGGGCCAAAGCCCTGCAAGAATTAATTTCCAACCCTGCTCCAACACAAGCTAACATCATCAAAAGCTGCCTATCAGAGGGATGCATTCCAAAGTAGGAAAGCATCAAGACATGTCTGAATCCAGTGTTAGCTTCACTTCCTGTCACCTGAGATGTATCCTTTGGTGCCTTTGATATCCCACAATCCTGAGCTTTCCATTCTGTGACAGTTAAGCTAAAAAATAAAGGTGTCTGAAAGTTGCGGTTGGTGGTCAGTTTGTGTAAATGTACATTTTTGTCCACTTCTGATGTCATTTCTAGCGAGAAATTAATATTGTAGTAATTAAAAATTCACTTAGTTCCCTTTTGACATAGTTCACTCACATTGCATCAGTTTTGCTAACACTAATGGGAAAACTTAGTTTTTCTCTGAATCCTGAAGTCTGATTGGTATTTTTTTATTTTAACAATTGTCTGTGCCATCTGCACAGACAAATGGCATTTCAGTCCGGCAAAAAGGGCGGGGTTGACTGCCTATATAAATCTTTCTCCTCCAGCGCAAAGACCTTCTCCTAGCTGACTCCAAAGACAAAACAGAAGCCGCTCTACTCGCCAGCAAAGCAAGCCTCTGCAGCGGACCAATGGTGCCTCGCACCTCGCAGCTGACTTGGCGCTCTCCCCTGTGGAAAGCACAGAAAAGAGCCATTTCTGTCTAAAAGAGCAGCAACATTTGATGCAAAATGTCGTGTCCTGACTGTAGCTCGGACAAGCTCCCCGAGTGCATCACTTGGCTGGGACACGCCCACGCCGTGGCTGCACTCACTGAGACCAGCTGCTCGCACCGCGAGAACGAGAACGACGCTGAAAGCTCTGCAGCTGAGGATGTCACTTCTCCCCTGTTTACTATCAGGTGAGACTAATAGAGCACATTTCTGCTTAAAAGAGCATGTTTTCATCTGTGTTTACCTCAAAATGCCGCACCTCAGAGTGCGTCGCTTGCCGGGGTAGCGCCCCAAGCAAAGTCTCGATCATCAAAGACAGACGCTCTCACTGCGAGTCTCGTCTCTCTGCATTTGCGGACCACTTTCTCTAAGGAAAGCAGCTCCTCCCCTCGTTCTCCACCGCAGTCACAGGGCTGCGCGGACGGGACTAAGTGAGATCACGCCGGTCCACATCCCGCATGTCTCACTCTCCCTGCAGCAAAGGGATTCCCCAGTGCTGCTCGCACTGCGAGAGTGAGAGCTGCGCTGACAGCTTCTCCCCAGTGACTATCAGACGAGACTTACAGAGCATGCTTTCACGGGCGTTTGTTTTAAAACGCTGCGCTTCTGAGCACGTCGCTTGCTGGGGCTGTGCCCATGCCAAGCCGCGTTCATCAAAGATGGATGCTCTCCCTGCGAGAGCATGAGTTTCTCGCTGCGTTCGCAGACCACTTTCTCTACAGAAAGCGGCTCCTCCCCTCGTTCTTCACCATTCTCTCCGAAAAAAGCACTGGAGTCACAGGGCTGAGCGGATGGGACTAAGTTAACTCACGCTGGTCCATATCCTGCGTGTCTTACTCTCCCTGCAGCAAGGATATTCCCCAGTGCTGCTAGCACTGCGAGAGTGAGAACTACACTGACAGCTCGGTAGCTGAGAATGATGTTCTCAGGCAAGACTCATAGAGCATATTTCACAGTACAAGAGCATGTTTTCACCACCATTTGTTTTAAAACATCGCGCATCTGAGCACGTCGCTTGCTGGGGCCTTTCCCACGCCAGGCTGCGTTCATCAAAGATGGACACTCTCACTGAAAGAGTGCGAGTTTCGCCTCGCTGCGCTTGTGGTCCGCTTTCTCGAAGGCCGCCTCCTTACTACATACAATGGCGGTGCTTCAAGTTTATCAGGCCAAGCTTCTCCACGACATAGGTGAGTCTGGACCTGACCCTGCGATGTTCAAAGAGCTGCACAGGGCCACGAACTTGGCCCTGCACGCTACCAAAGCCACTGCCCAAGCCATTAGCCACACTATGGTCAGCCTAGTAGTGCTGAAATTAAGAAGAAGGAGCCCTGATGAATCAGGACGGAAGAGGTAAAGGTTAAGTTGGGCAAAAGCTCGGAAATTAGACCCTAGTAAATGCGAGATCGTGTCAGTTCAAAGTGTATGTGGCAGCTACTGTGGTAAACCATGCTTCGATGTCTGGCCAACTGATTGTGAAACACGACCTGGACGTTAAGTTTCTCAGAGGGGTTAGAAGTTTGAATCCTCCAGAGACTTACCAGATGGATTGTGGAAGCGATAGCGCTGGCTTACAAGTCTGTGGACTTGTTGTGCCCCTTAGGAGTGAGGGTCCACTCCACTAGAGGAATGGCCTCCTCTTGGGTGTGGTCCAGTGGAGTCTCTACCGCAGATATCTGTGTTGTGGCCGGCTGGTCCTCACTGTCCACAGATTTTACAACCTGGATATCCCTGCCCTTCAAGCACGGTTGTTGTCAGTCTGAAATGCTTGTGTATTATGTAGCAGGCTCCAACTGCGGTCTGAGCCTCTCCTTATGCAGCTGATCGAGGGGCCCTCGATTGAGCGCCCCAAGCTGTCGCTTGTAGCACAATGCTATTGGATTAGCTCGTTCCATTTACCGCAAGGAACCAGGGTTATGTGAGAAACCATAAATGTTCTCACCAAAGCTCACTCTATTTTGCTGTAAATCATTAAACTGTTATGCTGCTTCAGAAGTCTGTCTGAAATCAGTTTCGTGAGGTACCTTCGAGTGCAAACGCTGCCTGCAAAGTCATTGCCAGATAAGGGAGCAAGGCAACAAGTCAGCTGCCTTAGTTTTCGGATGCAGCTATAGTTTTCAAATAAGCCTGAAGGACATGATTAGCTGGATCAGGTGTGTTTAAGGGTGTTTTCACATATATAGTTCATTTTAAAAGAACCAAACCCAGTTCACTTAAAGTGAACCAGAAAGGGAACCAGCCAAAAGTGACCTCAGTCATTTTGGTGTTCACAATCTAGTGGACTCAAAAGAGAACCCAGTTCTTTTTTTGGTCCTCTTCAGCATTTAAGTAATCTCAGACCCTTTCTTGTTCACACCACGCTTTCTGTGTTTTCACTAACACTGCTGCATCTCTCCAATTGTTAAAATAAAAAAATAAGCAGTGGATAACTGATCAGAAGTTTATCACATCACACGACTGGGTCAACCTAATCAACCTCATCTGATACTTTAATCGTCATGTCTGCTGTAAATCTTTTGTGGCCCAGAAAAAGAATAAAAATAACACTTCACAATAAGGTTCTATTAATTACCTTTGGTAATTATGTTAGGCATCATGAATTAACAGCATTTATATTAGGGGCGTGCAGTGGAGCCTATATCTGTAACAATATCAAAATTATTTGTATTTGTATTCAAATAAAACTGGAAGTGACAGAGCTTTAACCAGAATATTTTACAATTACTTGAGAAGACTGTCATGTCTATGGTTTTAAATATCTATTTCCTTCGTAGTTCAAATGTGCCATGTATAATAATAATAATAATTGTGTAATTGGTAATTGGTGTAAATGTGTAATAAAAGAAAAAAAAAAAATTTACTGATTAGAGAACATGGATGTTGAAACAAAATATTGCTAAAACAACTTTTTCTATACAAAAAAATCTATGGAAATTACTTTATAAAATATAAATGTAATGGGTTAGTAAATATTAACATTAACCAAAATTATGTGCTGCTAGTGATCATTAGTAGTTTATATTAAGTGTAACAAAGGAATGTGATATTTTATATTATATCGCAAATATATTAAGCATTCCCCCCCAGAACGCGATCATGAATGCACTTTGTTTTCAGCAGTGACGGAAAAGACGGAACAGCAGAGGTGGTCTAAAGTACGGTTCGCTTTTGGGTCCTTTAAGGGTGGTCTGAGATCACTTAGTTTGTTCACATATACACGCTGAACCGCTCTGAGAGCATTTGAAAGGGTTAAACGAACTAGCTGTGAAAATACCCCTAAACTCTGCAGGGTTGTGGCCCTCCAGGAACTGAGTTTTGCACCCCTGTATTATAGGGTCCATCATTTACAGCAGTGCTTTTCAAACTTGTCTTGGGGACCCGCCACAACTGCATATTTTGTATGTCTCCCTCATCTAACACACCTGATTCAACTCATCAGCTCATTAGTAGAGACTGCAAGACTTGAAATGGGTGTGACTGATGAGGGAGACATACAAAATATGCAGTGGTGGAGGATCCCCAGGACAGGTTTGAGAGGCACTCATTTACAGCACATAGTATACAACCGTGGTCAAAAGTACTGGCAGTGACATCAATTTTGTGTTTCGTAAAGTTGGCTGCTTTAGTTCTTGTTGTGTTGATTCACATTGTTTATAGATTATTGTGCTCAGTGAGTGATCAGATGCATTTTATATAATTGAAAAAAAAATAATGTATCACAAAAACCCAAATTACACTGTTTTTTGGCACTGGCACAAAATGACCAGCTAACATCATTTCACTAATCATATCATCAGCACATGGGAAAGTGTGAACGAGTGCTAGTCGGGTGGAATCGCTATCATTCTGATTGGATTATAAGAGCAGACTGATTGCTAGGAGGGAAAAAGTGCTTCCAATCATTGTGTTCTTGTGTTAGCAATGGTTACCTCTAAAGAAAGACGTGCAGCCATTATCACTTTGCATAAAAAGGGTCTCATAGCAAGAAAATGCTGCAAAGAATATTGTACCTGAAAGTACTATTTACTGGATCATCAAGAACTTCAAGGAAAGAGGTAGAACTGGAAGGCTTCAGGCTTCAAGCCATTTCTCTCCATGAAAAACATCAAGGACAGACTGAAATTCTGTAGGAAGTACAACGATTGGACAGCAATAGACTGGTGAAGTTATTTTCTCTGATGAAGCCCCCTTCTGACTGTTTGGGACATCTGGAAAATCAATTGTCTGGAGAAGAAAAGGTGAACGCCACCATGAGTCCTGTGTTGTGCCAACAGTGAAGCATCCTGAGACCATCCAAAGGGTTGCTTTTCATCCAAAGGGAGTGGCTCTCTCACAATTCTGCCCAAAACACTGCCATGAATAAAGAACGGTATCAAAATGTCCTCGAAGAGCAACTTCTCCCAACAACCCAGGAGTATTTTGGTGATGATCCGTGCATTTTCCAGCATGATGGAGCACCATGTCACAAGGCAAGAGTGATAATGAAGTGACTCGAAGATCATTATATTGAAATTTTGGATCCATGGCCAGGAAAATCCCAGAATCTTAATCTCATAAAGAATCTGTGGTCAATCATCAAAGGGCAAGTGGACAAGCAGAAGTCCACAAATTGTGATCAACTCCGAGCACTTAGGCAAGAATGGATCACCATCAGTCAGGATTTGGCCCAGAAGTTGATACCCAGCATGCCACAGTGAATTGCAGAGGTTACGAAGAAGAAGGATCAACACTGTAAATATTGACTCTTTGAATATATTGAATGTTTTTGCCAATAAAAACCTTTAAAACCTATGAAATGCTTATCATTGTTTTCCAGTATACCATAGAAACATATGAACAAAATACTGAACTTTGCAAATGCAAAATGTATGTCACTGCTAATACTTTTGGCCACAGAGAGAAGCACATAAGAAAACTGGAAGGTGTTTTTATGATAAACTTTTTTTTTCTTTTTTAAATCTTTTGCATGACAGTTAAAACTGATGTTCTTTGTAACTCATTTAATGACATATGCCAGATCTAATCGTGACAATTCATCTCTGGCTAATTTGATTATCAAAGGCATTTGCGGATTTGATTATAATGTCTGGATTGAGTTGTCTAGGATTACTGGGCATTCTTGTGATCATTGGAAATGGCAGATACAGTATATTGATACTATGAACAATGACAAGCAATGCAGCAATTGGCTGGTGGCAAGACAGCAATGTAATGACACAAAAGAAAGTCATATAAACACACAGATACACATATTAATAATTCTAAATTAAAATCACGAGCACAACACTTAAAACCTCAAGAAAAAAAAAAGATTTTAGATACTATGGAGAATTTCAAGACCTTTATGAGAAGAAAAGACATAATGGTAGATAAACTAAATATATAAACTATTTGATACATGATTCCTAAATTAGAAAAAATAAAAATGCTTTAAGAAATCTGACATCAGTTAATAATGAAATCTTTGCCATGTTCACTATGCCTTGTTCTTATTCTAAATCATACTGACCGGCGTTTGTATCATTGATACTGGCCTCTCTGAAAATTCATGTTCCTCAACAGGATCACAGGACATGCTGTACTCACAATTATATGTGAGCATGCATTCACAAGCTGATTGGATTAGTGTATAATCTTCAAAACATTCTCTCACCTGCAAGAACAGAGAAAATGTAAGGTTGTTTATTAAAATTCACTCAAAGTCAAAAATACAAAAAGGTGTGCACATTCATCAAACCCAAACACTGCTCAGATCCAGGACAAATGAGACAAACTAAAGCAAAAAACAAATGTAATGTCCGCACACTGATATAACTGCTCCATAAAAGTATTTATTGCAGTGTTTTGACCATCGGGTGCCTGATGGAGCAGTTATATCAGTTTGCAGACATTACATTTGTTTTTTGCTTCTGTTTATAAAAGTCAGCTAAAATAAAATGAAACATTAACACAAAAAACACACTTCTCTGGGGTCCACATTGCGTGGTTGTAGAAACACATGCAGCCTATGTGTTTTCTTTAGGTAGAACAGCATCACTTGGCCGAATGTGTCATCACCCATAAACCACTTTTGTTTTTTCAAAAGAAAAAACTTTGACGTTCCCGGGATGCTCACTGTAACATGTGTGCTCGTGATATTCTGAGGTTTCAGAATATCAACAATCTGATTAGAGTAATGTATAACTGACATCAAGTGGTAGGCATCCTCTAAAAAAACAAAAAAGTTGCACACCTGATCCAGCTAATCATGTCCTTCAGGCTTATATTTAGTACATTTTACTATATAATGCAGTGTTACAGCTTTTAAAATATGTATTTTTTAAGTTTGCACTTATTCACAAAATGTATTCAGTAGCTCTCATAATGTTCATTAGATTGCTAACTCACCAATGGAGGTCTCGCAGTGAGGTAGACTGAGTTGAGACAGCTCACCCTGAACACATTTGATATCATACAGGGGTCCTGCTTGGTAATGGTTGGCAGGGACTGGACAGTCATTATCCTTAAGAACAGTGCTGTACAGCACCTCCCCGTCACCCTTCATGTTAAAACCAAGCTTTGTAAACTCACAATAAAACCAGCCTGCATGGCTGCTCTGTAACCTATTTCAAAGAAATATCAGATATAATTGCAAACTGATACACTCATATAGCTTACTTCACCTGATTGCTGATATAGTACCTGTATTTACTTTGCCCCTCCTGAAAGATGACCTCGGGTGTGATCAAACAATCTAGCTTCTGTGAAAAATAAAAAGTGTATTGTAATTGTATTGTCAAATTAGAGTAATTTAAGTAATTATAAAACCAAATCTGCATTTGCAAAGAGATCATTTTAAAATAAATGAATCAGTGACGTACCGTTAAAATGTCTGAAGGGGACTGTGAATCTCCATCTGAAATTTCTGGTAATACCAGATGCATTGAATTATTTCCCCAGATCATCCTCTGTATCTTCTCTGACAGTGCTCTCCTTTCTGTAGCTTCTGGTTCAGAGCCACAGATGTAGTATTTGTGTCCACATTTTTCATGAAGCCACTCCAATTCGCTTCTCTGAGCTCCAGTATATTCATTTATACTACACTCTCCCTCTGTAAATACTACAATGACACGATTCCAAAATTTCTCTCCAAGAAACTCTAAATTGTCAAGAATCTCTTTGGTCTGGTCAGTGAATTGGCCATCAAATGCAAGCAGGATGGCATGAGGCCCAGGAGCCAGCTTTTCCAATCTAAGAATTCTCTTGGCATTGCAAATATCAATATCAACCAAGTGCACAATCTTCCTGTTCATTGAACCTTTGAAAATCTTAAGCCTACCACTGCCAATTTCATCATAACTTCCTCTATCAAAAATCAGATTTAAAACAGATTTTTCTGTTTCATTGAAACTCATGAGCCAAATCCTCATCTCTGTAAGAAGACAGATTTCACCTGAGAAAAACAAACATTTGTATAAATTACACGTTACTGAGGCTCGTTTAACTTGCATTTTTTATATATATGAAAATGAATCTCTTAATTTCACATAGGAGATATGACCATTGGCAAACGGCTACAGATGGTGTCATAAAACATGGCAATGTTAATGTCAATGCCTAAAATACATTAATTTGCATACGCTGCATGCTTTCCTAAAACAGTGACAAAGTTTTGTTGATTTGAAAACACTTCTTCTGAATTCTGCATTAATGACTCCTAAAATGTAATCTTCAAATTAATTAATAACTCATTAATAAGGAAGGTCAGTCTTATTAATTAATATATTTTGCAGTGCCATCATGTCTAAAGATCTTGAATAAATGGATTTAGGAATAATAAATAGGCCTACTGAAAAAATGATTTTGGACAATGGCTTCTTTGTTTAAGTTTGACCTGGAAATCATTGCATTCAACAACAAAACCTTTTTTCATCGAGGAACCAATGAATTCCGCATTGTAAATTCCACAAAAGATGGTGTAGTCTATGAAATTATTCCACATATCTGTGGTCAAAAATGGATGTAACACCAGGACAAAGTCCTGACATAAAGTGTATAGTGTTACATTTATTGAAAAAAATAAATAATCTAAATATTCTTGAATGTCCTGGAACATCACAACATTTTGCTATTTGAGTGTGTCATCTGCAGATCTCAGTTTAAAGGGTTAGTTCACCTAAAAATGAAAATTCTGTCATTAATTACTCACCCTCATGTCGTTCCACACCCATAAGACCTTCGTTCATCTTCAGAACACAAATTAAGATATTTTTCTCTTCGCTTCATAACATTATGGTTGAACCACTGTATTTACATGGACTGTTTTAACAATGTCTTTACTACCTTTCTGGGCCTTAAATCTGGTAATTACATTGCTGTCAGAAAGCTCTTGGATTTCATCAAAAATATCTTAAACTGTGTTCCGAAGATGAACGAAGGTTTGAAACGACATAAGGGTGAGTAATTAATGACAGAATTTTTATTTTTGGGTGAACTAACCCTTTAAAAGCTATTTATTCAGAAAGCCATCAACTAGTAAAACACTTATAGGATTAGTTCACCCAAAAATGAAATTTTTGTAATTAATTACTCACCCTCATGTCGTTCCAAACCCGTAAGACCTTCGTTCATCTTCGGAAGACAAATTAAAATATTTTTGATGAAATCCAAGGGTTTCTGAACCACACATAGACAGCAACGCAATTACCACATTCAAGGCCCAGAAAGGTATTAAAGACATCGTTAAAATAATCAATGTGACTGCAGTGGTTCAACCTTAATGTTATAAAGCGACGAGAATACTTTTTGTAAGCAAAAACAAAACAAAAATAACAACTTCACTTTATTTAACAATTTAAACTGTTGTCGTACGCAGCTGACATAGTGAACGCAACGCAGGCTTCCGTGTTCTACGTCCGAATGCCAACTCATTGTTGGTCTTACGGGTTTGGAATGACATGAGGGTGAGTACTTAATAACAGAAATTCAATTTTTGGGTGAACTAACCCTTTATCAGCAGGAAGACTGTGATCATGCACCAGTAGCCAAAATTAGGAAAACACCTACACACTTCTTTAAGAAATGTCAAAATGTAGGTTTAAAATAATTAAAACATTTATACAACACTTGACAACGTTCTTAATCAATAGGTTATGGATCATAAAAATGTTTAATAAATCCATTAATTAAAACATTAAAACATATTAAAGGTTCAGTGTGTAAATTTCAGTGACATTTAGCGGTGAGGTTGAGAATTGCAACCAACCGCTCACCCCTCCCTTTCGAAGCACATAGAGAATCTACGGTGGCCGACACAGGATAAAGATGCATTCTGAGACAGAAGAAAGTAGCCAGTCAAGCAATGAGGTTTCTTTACAAAGATAAACTGAGAAATTATATGTACTTAATTTCTCAGTAAAACAATATGTTATTGCGAATATTATTGTTACTTGTTGATCATTGTGTCAGTGTTTTATATAGTGATATGTGCTCTGTCGAGCAGTTTGTCCGTTTAGAGCTACTGTAGAAACATGGCAGCACAAAATGGCGACTTCGATGTAAGGAGATCCGCGGTGTATGTAGATATAAGTGGCTCATTCTAAGGTAATAAAAACATAACGGTTCATTATGTAAGGTCTTTATACACCACTGAAAACATAGTTATGTATATTATATTGCATTTCTGTCAATAGATCCTCCTAAATATTACACACTGTACCTTTAAATAGTTTAAAATCTCCAAGATTATCTGAAATCTTGACTACCAAGTCATATGCCTTCATTCTGTGAAAAGATTGACCTATGTGTACATTCTAGTACCTTTGTGGATTTAAAAAAAAATTAAACAGACCAGTGTATTTCAAGTAATCCAACCCCTACCCTAAATATATATACAGTGCTCAGCGTAAATGAGTACACCCCCTTTGAAAAGTAACATTTTAAACAATATTTCAATGAAACACAAAAAGAATTTCCAATATGTTGACAAGACTAAGTTTAATATAACATCTGTTTGACTTATAACATGAAAGTGAGGTTAATAATATAACTTAGATTACACATTTTTCAGTTTTACTCAAATTAGGGTGATGCAAAAATGAGTACACCCCACAAAAACTACTACATACTTACTTTGTACTTTGTATGGCCTCCGTGATTTTTAATGACAGCAAGTCTTCTAGGCATGGAATGAACAAGTTGGCGACATTTTGCAACATCTATCTTTTTCCATTCTTCAAGAATGACCTCTTTTAGACAGTGGATGCTGGATGGAGAGTGATGCTCAACTTGTCTCTTCAGAATTCCCCACAGGTGTTCGATTGGGTTCAGACCAGGAGCCACTGGATCACTTTCACCCTGTTCTTCTTCAGAAATCCAACAGTGGCCTTAGATGTGCGTTTAGGATCATTGTCATGTTGGAAAAGTGCACAACGACCAAGGGCACGGAGTGATGGTAGCATCTTCTCTTTCAGTATAGAGCAGTACATCTGTGAACTCATGATGCCATCAATGAAATGCAGCTCCCCGACACCAGCAGCACTCATGCAGCCCCACATAAAGACACTGACACCACCATGTTTCACTGTAGGCACCATGCACTTTTCTTTGTATTCCTCACCTTTGCGACGCCATACAGTTCCAAAAACATTTATCTCTGTCTCATCACTCCAGAGTATAGAGTCCCAGTGGTCTTCATCTTTGTCAGCATGGGCCCTGGCAAACTCTAGGCGGGCTTTTTTGTGCCTGGGCTTTAGGAAAGGCTTCCTGCGTGGACGGCACCCATGCACGCCATTCCTCTGCAGTGTACACCGTATGTGTCACAGGAAATAGTCACCCCAGTTTAGCTTTCTACTTCTTTAGATAACTGCAGTGAACTTGCATGCCGATTTTCTTCAACCCTTCTTATCAGAAGACGCTCCTGTCGAGGTGTTAACTTCCGTGGATGACCTGGACGTCTCTGTGAGATGGTTGCAGTTTCATCTTTTTTAAATTTTTGTACCACTTTTGCTACAGTATTCTGACTGATAAGTAAAGCTTTGCTGATCTTCTTGTAGCCTTAACCTTTCTGGTGTAAAGAAATTATTTTCTTTCTCAGGTCTCTTGTGAAATTTCTCTTCCACGTGGTGCCATTGCTGACAGCGTGAAATGGGAAGGAGTTTTAACACCCTTTTATAGTCAACTGTCTGCTGGACACCTGTGTAATGACTAATTAGACTCACCTGTGGTTGAATTTTTGAATTAGACATTTGTAGTCTAAAATTTAGCTTTGCTCCAGAGACTTTCAGTGGGGTGTATTCATTTTTGCATCACCCTAATTTGAGTAAAACTGAAAATTTTGTTTTCTAAGTTATATTATTAACCTTACTTTCATGTTATAAGTCAAACAGATGTTATATTAAACTTAGTCTTGTCCACATTTTGGAAATTGTTTTTGTGTTCATTGAGATATTGTTTAAAATGTTACTTTTCAAAGGGGGTGTACTCATTTACGCTGAGCACTGTATATATATATATATAGATATAGATAGATAGATAGATATAGATATCTCAAATTAAAGCACATTTTGAAGCATAAAAACATATAAAATAAAAAAAAATATTTACCTAAATCAAGCCCTTTTGTTAGGGCTCTCTCATAAAACTCTTCAGCCTTGAGTTTTTCACCCTTCACTTCATGAATGAATCCTTGCACAGCACACACCTTGCTGTCATTCAGGTTTTTCTCCCTTCCAATACGATGTTCAATCACCTTGTTCAGGTTCTTCTCACACAGTTTGCCTAGCTCTGATTTTGGCTGCAAACTCAGACCTTGCATGAAATGATAGATGGACAGCTGTTCAGATCTTTTGCTGTAGAGCTGGTATTGACCACACAAACAATGAACTGTCTGCAGGTGTTGCTTTTCTTTATTAGCCAATTTAAATGCTTCTTCAAAAAGTCTCTCAGCTTTGAAGTTGCCAAGTTGTCCGTAATGCATTGCTAAATCTGCCATGGCAATAATGAAAGAGGGCTTTAGGGAAATCGCCTTCTCCAGATGATAGATGCACTGTTGCAGGTATTGCTGTATTTTATATGACTGTTTAACATCAAACCCTTTTTTATTTTCCAGGAATATTTTTTTGCTTTTGTAACACATAGCCAACTGATGGTGTATAAAGGCTGAGTTTGGGGTAGACTGCAGGGCTTCTTTCAATAGAGAAATGGCAGAGTCCATGTTTCCTAATTGGCGGAAAAATTTCGCTGCGTATCTAAAGACATGTGGGTTTTCCTGGGACTTCAGCAGTGCCATAATCACCATCTGCAATGCAGTTTCGCGCGTCTTACTATCTCTGTTATGCAGCATTCTCAGAGCTAGCAAAACTAATAGAACAGCATCATCTGGATTTAGCTCTATAGCTCTTCTGAGCTGTTTTATTGTTGGCGAGTCTAAGGGGTCAGAGGTCTCATTAGTCGTGCGGTACAGGGCAATAGCATAGCCTGTATTTAAATCACTGTCATCAGGGTTCATTTCAAGGGCCTGTCTAAAGCATTCCTTTGCCGCATTGTAGTATTTGCGAGAGAATTTAAGAAAAACCCAACCCTTTTCTCTGAGTACCTCGATAGTATGAGTGAATCCTTCAGAATTTTTTTTATGGATCCTCTCTAACTGTCTCATGTACTCTTGACATGTAGAAAAATCATTCATATGATAATGCAACCAGGCAAGGTCTCCGTAGGTAACAATAAGAACTTCATCACTGTCTTTGTAGTATTCCTTTGCGAGCTGCACTGATTTCTGCAGATTTGCGAGAGCTTCTTGCCGATTGCCATAGAGATACTGAACAAATCCAAAGCTGCTGTAAGCTCGTGTTACTCTCGCCTCGTCAGATTCCAACTGAATCTGTTCCTCCAGACGATTCAGTACATCACAGAGAACAAAGTCTTCTTCTTCTCTTAGAGACCAGGTAAAGTGGCACTCCTGCTGAAGCAGTTTGGTTTTTAAATCACCTTCAAGACTGAAAAAAAGAAGGAAATCTGAGAGATAAATGACTTAAACACATTCTATTTATATGAGTCATGTACTGTAGCATTATGTCGCGGTGTACACACAGTGTAGTACTAAAGAAATTTCGGTGACACTTTACAATAAGGTTCATAATGAATTAACTAACATGAACTAACAATGCACAATAATTTGTTACAGTATATTTATTAATCTTTGTTAATGTTAGTTGATAAAAATCCAGCTCTTCATTGTGTTCATGTTAGTTCACAGCACATTAACTGTTAATAAATATAACATCTGATTTCCATAATGTATTAGTAAATTATGAAATTAACATTATTAATTAATGCTGTAGAAGTATTGTTCGTTTTTAGTTAATGTTAACTAAAGTAGTTAACTAATGAAACATTATTGTAAAGTGTTACCGAAATTTCCACTGCTTTCAAGTTTCTAGGAAATAATTTCAGATACATTCAAATGAATGCACACAGAAAGACACCACATACATTTAAACACACAAAATAATAAATCAAAATAATAGATGGTTGGAACTTTATTGGAATATATATATATATATATATATATATATATATATATATATATATATATATATATATATATATACACACACACACACACATATATATATATATATATATATATGTGTGTGTGTGTGTGTGTGTGTGTGTGTGTGTATAACAATTTATACGTTAATGACATAATGTTGCCATTCAATTTCTCAAATAAGTCCGCATTCAGATTCAAATTCGAAAGTAAAATGCCTTTGCGGAAATAAAGACATGTAGCAGACAACAGCTTGTGTAACCACCTATAGGATATATATATATATTTTATTTTTATAAACGCATTCATAATTACACCATGAGTAACTCTTATGATAGCGGTGTGTAAACGTCAAAGATCGTCTGAGAAACATGGGTTTAATAATTCATTTTCAGAGGCGCAGCAGTGACTGCGCTCGTTTCCATGATGCTCCTAAAACATTTAATTCAACATTAATACAACAAACAAACCTACCTCATTTTGTGCCCATCTTCAGTAAGAACCAAATCATGAAAATAACAATGGAGCAGGGTTTTTGGTAGAGTGTTATCAAATAAGTTTGAAGCTTCTTTGGTTTAGGGCCGATGAGATTAAACCTGTAAACATTACAGGTGAAGGGTGGATTTGAGAACAGTAGGGCTTGGCAACCTTAAAGGTACACTAACTTTTTTTTGCTCGAAAATACCATTTAAATGAGTCATACATCACTACGGTGGCGCATTGCTGACACATACATATTTTTTTCCTTCACTCAATTATGTCGTAATAACGAGTTATGTCGTTAAAACGACGTCTCTCATTAAAGGTAAAGGTACTATATTTCGTACACATCACGTACAAAATATCTCGTTAATACGAGAAAAGATGTCGTTTTAACGACATATCTCGTTATTACGACATAACTGAGTGGAAAAAATATTATTTATGTGGCAGCAATGCGCCACCGTACATCATCAATACTTCTTCCAATACTTTTTTGTCTTGCCCTGATTCACAACGCTAAATAGGCTCTTTTGAGATGCGCCTCGCCTGGAATTCAGACGAGTAGGAGGATGCAGTGAAATAATGCAAGCAAAACAGACAACAGTTTTAACTTTTCGTAGTGGATCAGACATCCATGAAAACAAATACGGATATCGCGAGATTCATGCTCATGCACTGTGTTGCTATTAAACTGGATGCAATTTAAATTGTTGCTTTTATATGAAAATAAAGTTTATGAACATTATGAATAAAGTAGCTACTTATTTTTTTAAATTCCATATGCGTCAGCACATCAGAGCAAGTCGGACCACATTTCTAACCGGAATGCATCTCGCGGTGATAGCATTTTTGCGCAGATTTTGCTCACCTCAAACGAGCCTAGTGTTTTTAGATGAAGCAGGATGGTTTATTAAATTGTGTACATACATCCCTCAAACCTGAGTGTCTCGTCATATTCGTATAAGAGTTTACTAAAGTTGACGCACATATGGCGTGGAAGTGTTTTTTTTAACCGCTAGAGGGCCAAAAGTTACATAGTGCACCTTTAAAAAGTTCCTAAAGGATAATGGGTGATACTGACCCAGTGACATGTTATTTACGGTACTCACATACTTAATGCCAATAGCTTACTGTCTTAATGAACATCAAGATTTTCTTTTTTTTATTAAACTTAATTCCACATTTGAAGCTGGGTTTCAGACATATTGAGGGTTGTTTCAGCTTTCACACATTCCTAATTTATACAAAAACACAACACAGGATGGTTCTTCTGATTATATTCTCAAATACAAAATAATGCATTTTGATTTGACACAAAACCATATGCAGATACTGCTTTACAGACAAGACACAAGGTAAAAACATTTCCACACAAGGAACTATTTTGGATCATTACTAATTTGAAACATGGGAATAGATGTGCATCAGATCAATCAGAGTCGTTTTAAAAATGCTATATAAAAAGGAAAATGATAACCTTCATCAGACATCAGAAAAGTGTTATTCAAGATTTAGGTTATTAAAATTTCCAATATGATGTACCAAGAAAAAAATGTTACATGGTCTTACATCAATGTGTACATACAGGCATATGATCATATACAGAATACCCATAACCATCTACCGCAAAATGTGGTTCTTTAATCTTACAAGATAAAAATAAAAATAAAATCAGTGGTAAAACTATTGGAACACAGAAACACCCTGCCTCTCTCTCTATACATCAGATGTAAATCTAAGCGAGCTTCCTCAAATTTTTCCTGATCTATTTTGAAACATTCAAGCACATCATAGTATGAGCGCTTTTTGGAGCGGACTAAACCACACATTACTAAATTCAAAAGTCAAACCTGTCATCTACAAGTACACAGAGAGAAAAAAAAAAAAAGAAAAAGAAAAAAAAAGATCAAGCATGTAAACAAATATTTAGTAGAAGAGCTAAAAAGGGATACTTGCCACCACAACTCAAACAGAGCAATGGAGGGCCACAGAAATGTGGCTACCTTTAAGGATGGCATAAATAGGGAGAGAATAAACTTTTACAGAGAGCAGGGGGGGTAGGGGGTAAGACTGGGAAGGATCACAAAAAAAGGCATGAGGAATGCTGCTTAGGGAATGGGCCGTCTGAAGCGGCTGCGATGCTACTACTGTGTTCCCTGGGCACCCTGGCTGCCTTGGGCACCCTGCTGGTTATAGCTGCCGTAATTGCCATATTGGTTATAGTACTGGTTCCACTGGCTCTGGTTCTGGTAGTACTGCTGCCACTGCTGAGCATACTGAGGGAAGGAATACAACGTATAAAAATACATGCATCAACAATACAATACAATACAATACAATATAAAAATTAACAGGGACATCTGGGGAAAAAAACGGCACAATTATACTTTTAAATGTTTTATGGCTGTTGCAACTGAAAAGAAACATGAAAATGAGTTAAAGAGTCAACTGCGGCGGTGCATTAAGATCTGCTCACGTTGCATCAGAATTCTTTTTACGTTTTTGTAGCATTGAGCATTATAACCAATTACACGGTTCTGTTGAGCCATGAATGCAACGGCCAATCAGAGGTGTTTAGATTGGTCACCGCTGTAAAGGCCGTTTTGTTTAGTGCACGCACTCACCGACTGAATTCTGCACTCTCGTGGATTCTCTCTACATAAACAACCAAATGCAGATACGATGCAAGTAAGATTAATTTTGTAGTGTAGACAGCTTCACCTATTGTAACAAGAGTTTAAACTTGCACTAGACTGAAGTCATGTACCACTTTAGTGATAGGGAATGTACTGCCACTTTCTGTATATAAATTTATTCTAGAGCTGCACGATTCTGGATAAAATGAGAATCACGATTTTTTGGTTTCAAATAGAGATCACGATTCTCCCACAATTCTGAATATACAACCAAACAAAATATCATGTAATTTACTAGAGGTTCTGACAAAATATAAACAGCTGACTCAGAATGAATTTAAAAAAATGGTTTTGAATGAAACCAATTGACGTGCCAAGTTCGTTTCAAAAGGTAGTTTGCTCTATTTTGATCGCTATCTTAGACATTGGTGTCTAAATACTAACTTAAAACTTATATCTCAGTACTTCTGTGATAATGTGAATATTTGTAACAGAGAAATAACTAATGTGTGATTCAAAACGGCTCTCTCTGGCTCTGGCAGCACAAACAGATTTGAACGTTGCGGTATGATTTTGTCAAAGGTTTAATAGACATTGCAATCTTTTTACGATTAATCGTGCAGCTCTAATTTATTCCCAGTTTGAATAACCGTTTTGTTCAAGCTACTAAAACAAACAATATGAAGTCTTGATTTTCTAAAGTGTACAAAGCAAATTAATTCATACACGGTTTTTAAGCCGCGTTTCCACCGCAGGAACTTTCCCCAGGGACTAGGAACTTTGGGGTGGTACATTTTGACCGCAGGAACCAGGGTCTAAATTAAGTTCTGGGTAAAAAAAATTCCCCCCTCTGAAAGTCCCTGCTCGCAAGGTAGTACTTTTTCCCGGAACTTTTTTTCTTTTAGCCTACAAAAATATGACGTGCCGTTTCCCCAAATGCAAAAACTATGTATTCTATTAACCAACATTAATAATATCAAAATTATAATATCAAAAGCAATCACTGACAATATTAACTTGTGTAATAAAATTGCAGCCCTACCCTATGTTTTTTAAATTTATAGTTTATATAAACAATTTTATTTAGGCAACTGTTGTTTAAATACATGATTGCCGCCTTTGAGCAGCATTAAAGTCTGTGTAAATAAACATGCCATGTCAGATGCAGCTTCTGTTCCATCTTTGCTGTGTAAAGATGGGTTCTGTTGATGTTGATAAAATTTTGTTTTAGTATTCTGATTGAAGTTACAGTATTTGACAAAAGACAACACAGATGCATTTAATAAAGTAATCATAAATAACTGCCCGTACAGAGATAAAAATGCCCCTGGAAATCAATGCCAAGGAGCAAATATTGCCCCTTAATGGAAAAGTTAATGTCTGACCCTGGTGCCTGTATGCAGTTTCTACCACTGATGATCTCACCTGCTGGTACTGCTGATTGTAGCTCTGCTGCTGCTGGTTGTAGGTCTGTCCTGTGGGTGCTGGAGTTTGACTGTAGCTCTGGCTGTATCCTGGGTACTGACTGTAGTTGCCATAGTTGTACCCTTGGTTGTAGTTGCTCTGGTTGTAGCCCTGGTTGTAGCCTTGATTGTAAGACTGAGGCTACAGAAAAAAAGGGAAAACAACATGCAAGCGATAAGGCCTGCTGGATTCATAAGCTGATTCTTGGGTAATGTAAACCCTGTCCTGGTACCTGTGATTGGCTGTAGCCTCCACTTGCTCCAGAGCTACTCTTGTTGTAGGAGCCCTGGCGGTTGTGGTTGTAACTGCCTCCAGACTGCTGGTTGCGGTTGTATCCACCACGGCTTCCTGAGCCTCCATCCCTGTAGTTAGTTCCCCAGCGGTTCTGGTTGTAGCCTCCACGGTTGTATCCTAATGAATTAGTTGAGTGATTATCAACATCTAGTTCCTGTGACAATATCTAACCAGCAATGCTGAACAATAATTAAGGAATAACTGTATAATAAGCTGGTCATTAAAATCACAAAATAAACCCAGACTATATGATTAGGATAACTTGTATCACCCTGAAGGGGTTTCTTTGTGATAACGTCGGCTGACCGCATATTATCCTGCTTAGTTACACGGCTACTCAAAACGTGGGCAAGAGCTATTGATTTAGATATTACTTTATGATTTTGCCTGTATATTCTCTTAAAGCTTTCATTAAGAAACAATAGTCCATTACAATGTTCAAATCAATGGGCCTATAACGAACACTGCAACAGTATTACAATACTATTAATACTAAAGTTCTCTGAGATCGTTTTCAGTATAAACCATAACAGAGATGTAAAATGGCGGCAGTTGCATTGTTTCATACAAGAAAGCAAGTCCATGGTGTGATTTGAGAGACCAGGTGAGAGTACTGATATACAGTGTTGCCACTGATGATGCTCTGGTTAAATATCACACCTCTGAATGCCACAGCTGACCAATCAGAACCAAGTATTCCAGTGTAATAGCTGTAATAAATGTATACACACGACCGTACTAAATTTTGGGGTCAGTAATATTTAATGTTTTTGAAAAAAGATTCTTTAGTTCACAAAGTATTCATTTATTTGATCAAAAATAGATTAAAAGCACTATTATTTTCTATTGTAATAATATTTCACAATAACAATTTTCTATTTAAAAATGTATTTTATTCTTATGATTCTGTCATTTACTAACCCCAAACTTGTAAAACACAGAACTAGCAAATTCAACACACTTACCTCCTCGGAAGCCTCCACCTCCAGAGCCGCCTCGGTTCTGGTAGCTACCTCTACCACCCTGAGGTCCACTACGATTGTCATAGCGCTGGAAGTTGCTACGGCCGCGGAAACCACCCTGGCGGTTATCAAATCGCTTCTCCGGGGGAGGGCCTGCTTTACGGCCTTCTTCGTTGTACTGCTTGACGAGAGTGTCGGCTTCTTCCCGCTGCAGCTCTATGAATCGCACCTCGTCTAGGAACTCGCCGGCGTCAGGCAGAACAAAGTTTGCTGCGGGAGCAGAGGCATGCAATGAGGGACAGAACAGCCGTGCCGGCGAAAGACAAAGAGAATCATAATCAGCACCATACAATGGTGACAGCAAAAATACAGGGGAGGGGACAGAACAAGGAGACAGAGAGAGTAAAAGAGAGAGAACTGGATCATGTGGTGATAACGGTAACATGCTCTAGGACAAACGTTGCCTTAGCTGGGTAAGAAAACCCTTGTCCCAGAGTAGGAATATGAGGACAATGTAGGGGGGTCGTATGGAATGAAATTAAACTAAAAACAGTTGCCAGAAAAAGAGTGTTATGATAAAAGGTGTCCCTGCAAAATAATAAGTAACTAGCTGAGGACATCTGTCCAATAATTTAACATTTATTAGTACAGCCAATACAAACTGCGCAGTTGCTGAAGTGAATTGGAGAGCCTGAGCCAATTGCAGCAATTCTGTTCCTCAATCCTCATTATCTGAGCTGGATTTCAGTGGTGAGAAATGGCATGAGACAATGTAAGAAAATGTGGTTAACAGGGCAGGAAGAGATGAAAAAAAAAAAAAAAAAAAAAAAAAAGGTGAGGGGTGCTCTTTTATCTGGCAAAAAGGTTTAACAGAAGGAGGGACGGGTGGGTTCTTCCAAGTCTTAAATAAAGAAACAAAAAAACAAAACAAAAAAAAAAACAGCAAAAGCAGATCTGGTGTGTAGTTTTGAACATTTGTTTTGGTTATCCGTGGCATTCCTACCTTTCATTTCTAACACAGCATGATCGGGAACATCCTTCCCTTCCTCATCAGTTCGCTTTAACGTTCGCTCTTTTAAATCCTCATCCGTGGGACAAATTACAATAGCCTTGCGTTGAAAACCTTCAAAAGGACGCATTTTTCGTCTCTGGGCTGATCCATATACATTTGTCTAGCAATGGTGACAAGAAAGAAGTAGAAGCTGTTCATTATTTGCTTTTGTTATGGCTTTGCGTTCCATAGGAGGGGAATTGGATTCCTGCAACGATGAAAGTGAGAGAGTTTTTTTTTCATTCTATAGTTACTGCTCTGGAATGACTAGCGGTTGTCTCTCACAACCCCACCTGACTTACCGTGAACTAGGTGACACATAAGAGTTTATAAATGACTGACATTGTACAGGGGACCCTTTCTGCTTCCCTCAAACTAGCACTTTTAACAGAAGCTGCTCTTTTATGAGAAGCTAGTTACAAACTACTGGTGTCTCACTTTCTCACTATACTATTAAAGATCCAAGTTATAAGAATTTACATGAAATTAAATGGTAACACTTCAGTATGGGGAACACATTCACTATTAACTACAACTTTTGCCTCAATAAACTCCTAATTTACTGCTTATTAATAGTTAGTAAGGTAGTTTCTGTAGTGTTTAAGTTTAGGTATTGGGTAAGATTAAGGGATGTAGAATATGGTCATGCAGAATAAGGCATTAATATGTGCTTTATAAGTACTAATAAACAGCCAATATCCTAGTAATATGCAAGCTAATAAGCAACTAGTTAAAAGTAGGGGTTGAACGACTTCAGATTTTTTAAAGTTGATGAATGTGATGAAAGTCGAGTCAACGTCAACGCAAGCCTGAACCTTGAGCTGACAGCTGAAACTTTAAACGTGTTGCCTTGTGCACAGCTATGACATGACACTGCGCTGCCCACATGTCTATTGCTCCGACAAAACAGCTCATTTTTATCGGTTCTTGTCTTCATCAAATACAGATGAAGTAACACAGTAAGATTATATATATAGTAATGCATAAGTGAAAGAGCGATTGTGTGTGTGAATTAATTCTACCTGTGCAGTCTACTAATAAGGGGCTTTTGCACCAAATAGTTCTAGGAACTAGCCCGAGAACCAATTTATCCCCCGGGCCATGTTCCTGGTTGCATTTGCACTGGGAATAGGAACTGTGAAGCGGCCGACAGCGGTGTCTTTAAGCACGGCATTTACAAACACTAAAAACTGGTGAATGAAAGAAGCCATGATCAGAGCTGTATTCATTGTGTTTTGTGATAATGGAGATGGAATGTAAACGCATAATTTACGTGACTGAAAGAGCAAAAAGTGGGGCTAAGAGACGAAATCTCCAATGACAACTTTCAGGATTGCATATCATCGAGGCAGAGAAAAGAACACAATCCTGCAGACAACAGGTATATGCCGTTATCACAGTTTTCCATGTTCGTGAAGTATATGCATTTACACAGCTTTTTAAAAATGCCGGGTGTCAGTGTTTGACATGACATCAATGCACATAAGGCCCTATGAAATCCGTTTTATTTTTTCCCAAATTGTTTTTTCCGTTTTAATTTTTCTGGATTCAGTTTTTTTTTTTTTTACTCCACTTCAATGGTTAAATTAAATTTTAATAATCATAATTTCAATAATGTCTAATTAATTAATTAACATCCATTTGACCATCAATGTATTAAAAGTTTAACAAACAAAAAATTTACATTTCATTAGGGCCCTATGATATACGTTTTATTCTTTCCCCTCAAATTCTGTTTTATCTTTTACCAAATTCTGGTTTTCTGGATTCCATTTTAATGGTTTAATTACATTTTATTAATTAAAAATTTATTTTTATGAAATGATTTGTTTTTTTCAGACCATTTTCATACCATTTACTTTCTTTTAATCATGAAATAAATTTGTCAAAAAAAGTGCTGCACAATAGAGCTTTACTGTTAAAATTAAAACATGGAAGAAAAACAGATTATTCCTTAAAAAATATAGTTGTATTAAATGAATTTATCTAAATTCTACTGTACAACACTATGTTTCATTCTGTAAAGTAAATCAGACTTTTATTTTGACGGGTTGCCGAGAGCTTTCAATTCAATGGCAGCAGTCCCATTCAATTTCGAGCACCTAGATATTATAATCACATGTTTTGTGGAGCACTCTCAGAGTATGCATTTATTTGTCATTCTAGAAACGGAGCTTAAATGTGGACTTCAAAGATTTTTCAACATATTTTTTCTTACGCCCTCTATAGGACCATCGACTACTCAACGTCAAGCTTAAAGCATCATGGCAGACCATTATAGTAGACTAGTCGGTGCAACCCCTAGTTAAAAGTGAGAACTGAACCCTAAAATAAAGTGTTACCAATTAAATTCTCATATGACAGCCTAATACTGCAGTCTACTGATTTCTCTTAAACTAACACGGTCATCAATCATTTCTAAACATCATTGACTGAGATTTTGCCATTATCTGCTGGTACATATTGTCCTGACTACAAGGAAATCATCTTAAATTTAAAAAATTTATGTAAATAACCTTTACTTCTGTATTTTAAACATGCACTGCCTGGGTCCCCTTACTTACCTTAACTTACCCATTGTTTAAAAGACCAGAATGCTCGACATGGACAAACATTTAGTACCAACCTGCTCATACTCACAGTTTCCTTAAGGAACCATTAGCATGTCCTTTGACCTTACCTACCTTATAACCTCTGGAACTGTCCACCTGCAAACTTCAAGCAGGTTAGTGTTTCCACTTACCTGCCATTCATTTTTAAAAACAACATTCAAGTAAAGTTCCAAGTATATCTAATGAAAAGTTCTCGTTTTCTTTACAGTTACCATAGCAACAGAAGGTGTTTTCTTACTCACCAGGCAGTGATTACTTGTTTTTCAACATCTTACTAATGTCATGGACTACTTGTACAGTGTGGCAAAAATCTCTTTACAACAAGGCAATACATAAAGTCAAAAATATTCATTATGACAACATACTATACTGCATTCTTTCCCTGCTCGTTTTTAACGTTTAAGCGAAACAAAACAAATCATAATTAAGCAACATGTTCAGGACAAAGAAATAAGGACTGGAAAAACAAGTTTTCAGGAGCACAATAGGCTAACCAATGCTTTGGACTAAGCTACAGAGAGAGCAGAAGTGCATTAATGAACATGTGCATCAGTGAGCAGCAGTGGATGTGGGGTTTTTTTTGGGGAGGAGGGTTGAGAAGGAAGGGAAGAGCTTTAGCTGTGAGGACAGCACAGAGTCAGGCAAGTATGACAGTACCTGGTCCAGGATGTAGTTGCGCTTCTTGCGGGCAGCAATCTGGATGAGTCTGTTGAGACACTGCGTAGCTTGCTGAATGAGTACGTCCCAGCGTCCGGCATAGTTGCGCTGCCGACGGAGTCCCATGACCTGACATAAATGACACAAACTTCAGTGTTGACTTCAAATTGGAGGAACTAAATATTTCCAAAAATGGCCTGAACACCTAGTTTAGTTATAGCTCTTAATCAAGGTTGGGCAACTCTAGCCCTCATGGTCCCGCAGAGTTTAGCTACAACCTTAATAAATCCAGCTAATTAAGGTATTGAGGATAACTGTAAAATTACAAGCAGGTGTTTTGATTAGGTTGAAGCTAAACAGATATGTCTGCAACAGATATGTCTGCGATTGGCTACAATAATCAATGTTTCAAAAACAAAAAAATAGACATCTTTGACGCTCTTCACGGAGCGCTCACACAAATACACACGAAAGCGTTTAAAAGCAGTCGTCTATCCGTGGATCTGTCTATCAGCGGATATATTAGGGATCTGCTGACAGACATCTGCTTTCAAATGCTCCCATGTGTATTTGTGTGAGTGCTCGGTGAAGAGCGTCACAGATGATTGATCATCATTGTAGCCAATCACAAACGTATCTGTTGAGTGCGTAAACACCATGGCCAATCAGAAGTGTATAAGAATCTGCGCAACAGCACTAAAAATACAAAGGGGAAATGCGGGTATTGTCACATTTTTAAAATTTCAGTAGCAACTTGGTACCGAAGTTGGTACTTTTGACAACACAAGACTCAATGGGCAAAGATTTCTGTCTGAATGTGTATGGCTGTAGAAGCATGGCTTTACTATGCACAGTTGATATAATAACAAGGATTATATCCAGCAGCAATACCTTCATCTTGTCCATGATAGCATTTGTGCCCAGGATGTTGTACTTCTTGTCTGGGTTCTCTTCTGCATATTTGAGGGCCCAGGTGGTTTTTCCACTACCAGGCAGACCAACCATCATCAAGATCTGAGAAGAAAATGTTGAGGCAACATTTTACAAAACAGGTATCAACAACATCCTCTGTCCACTGATTGTACAGTTGTGGCCAAAAGGCAAATTTTGTGTTTCACAAAGTTTACTGCTTTGGTGATTCGCATTGTTTCTAGAATAATGTGCAGAGTGATCAGATGCATTGAAAATAATTACAAAAAGCTTAATCGGCAAAAACAAGCCAAATGTCAAATTCCCTGACTTTCACTGACTAAAAAGATGAATTTCCATGACCTATAATAAACAGTAAAACAGGCCGCTGTTGTGCTGAGGTTCAGTCTTCTTCACATTTAGTTTTTGCAGACCGTCTTTAGACTGTTTGACACTAGGCTATTTCTGTAAATGGTTATGATTATTTAAGTCTGAAATAAATAATTAATTAAATAATGAAGTCCCATAATATTTTTCCTTCAGAAGTAATGTTGGTAGTTTATCTAATGTGCATTTATTAATTTATTCATATTTATTCATTCTACCATAGTGAATAAACAAAGGTAACGGCGTGAAATGCGACATTGTGCAGTGAAAAGGCGGCTTACCATGAATGTTCAAACTGTAAGTAACAATTTTCTTTGTGCATTTATGTCCTTGTTCCCTCTCTACGACCTGAACTATTAGCAGCAAAATCCCAGAAATATAGAAACCATTTCAAAAATAGAATCCTTTGTCGTGTCGCGGCTGGTTAGGACAGTTTTTGAATTGGTCATTTTGTAGCAAAAAGCTCTTGAAATTTACATTTTCCTGGCATGTTTGCCTTAGTTAACAGGTACAGGTGACTGCATTTGACTTAAGTTGACGAGCGGGAATGAAATAAAATGGCGCTGAAAAATAGCCTAATCATAATACGCAAAACATGTGAAACAACGCAATAAAAAAAAATAATTAAAGAAATGCGCTATAGAAAAATTACATTTTGATAAATGGAAACTAAAATTTAAAGAGACAAACAAAAACAAAAAATCCATGATATTCCATGACTTGAACAAAAAAAAAAGAAAAGAAAAAATTCCCTGACTTTCAATGTCTGGAATAGACCTTTTAAAATGCCATGATATTCCAGAAATCCCATGACCCATGTGAACCCTGCAAACAAAAAACAACACCTATCACAAAAAACAAACATTTCACTTTTTTTTTTTTGGGCCCTGACTCAAAACAACCAGCTAACATAATTTCACTAATCATACTTGAGTACTCGGACATGACAGCAATGATCGCCGTGACTTTAAAAAATATATTTATTTTTTCTGGCATTTTGGCCGGTACCTGAGGTCTGATTGGTTAGCGTTAAAACAGCATGCCGTCCATGGTGAAATAAAGTGAAACTATGGATTTGAAAGCATGCAGTGATACCTGGAATCACTTTGATCATGAATACAGTTAAGTGCAAGATGTGCAGTGCCCAACTGACATATACATAATATTATAATGAGAACACTTTCATAATAAAAATGATGTAATTCTTTGGGCTTTAGTTGCCTGTGTTTCAGCGTTGCTGTTATAGGAATAGCATATCACGTGCGCATTTGCGTCCTTTTGTGCAGATTGTAACATTACTTTTAAGTTAAATAGCCTTTATCTGATTAATATCATATAGGATGCATTTGATTGAGTTTATTATCCCATTAGCAAAGCGCTTCAGTTTACCGGTGTTCATTCTCTTCAGCATCAGCTTTATTTCATTATAAAATCCTTGTTGATGAGACTGCTATACATAATGAATATTTATCTAAAATTTTAACTGCTAATTCAAACCTCGCAATCAGTTTTAGTGGCAGGTCCCAGTGTCCCTCTGACTCTGTCGTCCAGGTGAAGATCCTGAATGAAAGTATAGCCTTCTGGCTGGGGGAAGAAGGGCTCCTCTCTCTGTCCAAAGTTGAATTCTATGGCACAGTTCTTCACCAATACATGTGGGAAAAGAGCACGTCCGGCCAGTTCCTCTCGGGAGACACGGAAACATGGGCCCAGCCACTTGCCATTCTTGGAGTACGCCATCTCTACTTCCTCACTGTTTTCAAAGTCCTATGGAAAACAAACAAAACAGTGGGAAAAAGAAAAGAAATAAAGGTTAAAAATACAGCGTCTGAGACCTTATTAAGTTGCATTATGTTTAATGTAATATAGAAGTATAAGAAGAAAAACAATTACAATATAGCAGCCAATGATATCATTTTCACTGAACTTTTCCCCATAGTCTTCAAATTTACAGTTGGAGGATTTCTTGCCAGTTCCTCCATAGCCAAAAGAGAAGGGTTCTTCACCTGTAATATAAATTAAATAGTAAATAGTTAATAAATTAGTTAAACTACAAAGTTAATACAACACAAAACACAATCCTCACACTTCCCAGCAAAATGTACAGCTGTTTGATTCATCTTAATAAAAAAATGGTCATTTACCGAGTTGAGTGTTGCATGAATCCAGGGACCATCCGATTCTCACCACATGAGGGTCAGGCTCAGTGCTAGGAAGGTGCTTTACTGAAATTTCCTCATTTATCTAAACAAAGAAATAGACAGGAGAGATGTGTATCTCCACAGATATCTAAGGCAATCAAACATGGCAGTGGTTTACAACACTCATATTAAATAGCATCTTTGATACCTTCATTTCAAAGCACACACGTCCTTTGGCAACGCCATAAGTGGCTCGAGCACCTGACCACAGGAAGGCAAAACCCTCAATGGTCAGAGGGTACCCGCTGTATCTGTCACGAGCCACTTTGAAATGCAGGTCACAGTTATCTGAAGACAAACAAACAAGAAGCCATTATGATATGAACAAAACACTAGATATGAAACTAACCACATTTAAAATAAATTTTGTGTCCAGGAACCATGGAAATTAGTGATGTTCTGATACCACTTGTTTTCCAGAACGAGTATGATACTGAATTTCATTTTTGGCAGTTGCCAGTACAGGAATTTTTATTCCATTTGTAATTTTATAAATGTTGGGTAGAGAGTTTGAATCATATTAGATGGCCTAATTTGTTTAGTAAATAGATATTTCAGTGTGCCTGTTACATCTACTTTGTAATTTTGTAGGTTATACATAATTAAATGCTAATAACCCTGAATCAAATCAATATTTCCAATAGTAATTTTCATGCTTAATTATGCCTGTTAAATGTATCGTACAAGCCTCTGTTTCTTTTATCGTTCTATATCATGTTTTATCTTTAATTAAATATCAGAGCGCACATTTAGAGTTTCAGTTCAAATGACGCAGCTATAAAGAAGTAAATATTGAATTTATGTTTAATATTCCATTAATTAGATACATTAACGTCATAGCTACAGATTTAATCTTGGATATCTCCATTCTGCTCTCTGTCTGTTCTAGTGTCTGCGTTTCTTTGTGTGGACTCAAACACTGTGCTAATGCTATGCGGTATTGGAGCATTTTAACGAGAATGTATTGGGCATCCCTAATGAAAATACAGCACTGCAAATACAAACATCTCAGTCACAAAAAAAAATAATTCTCTCCTTAATTATACTTACAGGTGTCAATAACCACAAGTTTATCATCAATGTCTTCCTCCTCTTCTTCGGCTGGGGGCTGTGGTGATCGTCCCCTACAACAACCAAAGAGAACTATGAGACTGAGCAATATAAAAAAATAAATAAATACATCCAAGGACACATAACTTACCTCCTTTCCTCACGATGCTCATAGTAACCATATCCTCGGCTATCATCATATGACCTCTTGCGACTGTATGACGAGTATCTATCATCCTCTGATTTGGCCTGTGCATCCCAGTCACCGGCCTGCTCTGCCTGAGGTGGAACGTCCTCATCGGCCTTATACTCGGACTTCACTTCATCACCTTCTAAAAGATTTGGATAAATATATCAAAAGCTACATCAAATAAAAATGGTAAGGTCACTTGTAACGTTAACTACTTACTTAAGAATTATGTGCGTGAACCTCATTTGCAGAGAAAGGTGGCACGAATGTCAGCGACTTAATTTAAAAAGCTGCTGTAGTGTTAAACTAGCACAAACTGCTCATGATCAAGTGGTACTGTGTGTGGTTAGTTAAAAGAATAGTTCACCCAAAACTAAATAATTTTCTAATTATTTACTCAGCACAAGGCCATTCGAGATGTATATGACTTTCTTCAGCCGAAGAGAAATTAAGGTTTTTGAGGAAAACATTCCGGGATTTTTCGCCATTTAATGGAAGTGAAAGGGGATCACCTTAGCTTCAAAGTAATCCACACGACCCTAGCCAACCGCAAGCGTGATCTTCCCAACGTGCATATGTCATGTCGTGCGTCACAGAGCGCACGTTTTTTTTCAGAAAATGACTGATCGCTTTGCTTGACCCTAATTTATTGGCTGGGGTCATGTGGATTACTCTAAAGCTGTCCAAATATGGACAATGGTGATCCCTGTTCACTTGCATTAAATGAAGAACATTTTCCTCAAACATTATTTTCTCTACAGCTGAAGACATCTACATCCTGAATACCCTGGGGGTGAATAAATAATCAGGACATTTTCTTTTTTGGATGAACTATTCTTTTAGTAGTATTTTGTTTTTTCTTTTTAAAAAAGCCCCCCAGTGTTTTGTAACAAAACACTATGCTAAAGTGGTCCAACTATTAGAGAATTCTCCCCTTGTAGCTTATACACTTGACAAGACTTACCAGACACTTCCTGCTGGCTGTGTTGACTTGAGTCTCCCTCTGGGATCTGCCGGGACGCTGGCTCATCAGACTTCTCTATCTGTGGCTCTGCATGTGAAGGAGTCTCCTTCTTTATCTCATCCTGTTTCTTATAGTGCTGCCCGGCTGGTTCCTCATGGCGCGGCTTCTTGGCCTCAGGCTCCTGGTGATCATCCCGCTCATAGTTGTTTTGCTCTGTCATTTGCTCCGGCATCGCATCCGATGAATAATCACTAGTTCCAAAAGCAGGTATGGGGGTCTCGGTGCTGTCCTCGTTACCTTCGTTACTCTCATTTCCCTGATCATCAAATCCACCCTGGTAGAGGTCTGTGCTGTTTCCATCATCAAATTGTGCCTTGGATTCTTCCTCATAATCTTGCTCCCTGGCTGCAGCTTCTGTGCAGAAATTAAACAGAATTAAAAGGTTTTGTTGCATTAATGTCTTTTAACTAATTAACATGACTTAAAGACATTCACAATTACTCAACTAATTTCCATTACTTTTGTAGTCATTCAGAATTACTTAATAAGGAATTTATTATTTTAAAAAATGTGAGAGATTATTTTTTAAGCAATGACTACACTTTATTTTAAGGTGTTCTTATTACTGTGTAATTATACAATAAATTACTGAGTAATATTAATTAACAACATGTAGGATTATGTTTAGTGTTAATACTAATGTGTGTGTGTGTGTGTGTATATAATATATATATATATATATAAAATAGTAATGTTCATAACATATCCACCACTTAAACATTTTAAAAACTTTCTACAATTTTTACTGATAGAATTTAATAATTTTTACTACAAGATTTTTCCAGACCTGGAAATCACATCTGTAAAATTCTCTGTAATTTTCAGTTTTCCCCCAAATTTAAAAATCAACCAGTGCTTTCACAGAAGGACGTCCTAAATCAAAAGGGGTCCCCCTGTGGTGGTTTAACACGTTGCCAGGCGCCCCTCATAAATAATAATCTCTCCTAATCTCTGTGAAGCACATCTCCTTTTGCAACAACAGCACGGATTAACGCCTCAGAACATAGCCAGGTCTAAACATAAACATAAATACATGTATTACCTTCCTCCTGATCATCATTCCCCTCTCCAGGCTCCACGCCAGCCTCAAAGTCTTGTTCCTGATCGCCTGGTGGTGCATCCCCCGCCGCCTCGGCCTCTAATGCCGCCTGCAATCTGTCCGCCAGATCCGCCTTCAGCCCGCGAGTGTCCAGGCCTCGGCGCTGGAGCTCTTCTTTCAGCTCATTGACTTTGAGCTTTTTGACATTAAGCCCGCTCATTGTTCATGCACCCCTACAGCAGTTTATTCCAAACTGTGCGCCTGTACATCAGAGTAAACAAACGCTAGTCATTGATTGGTTACTGTACGCGCTCAGCGGATCATCTCCACAATCGCTAAAATATTAGCCCGCAAGCTAACTGGCTAACGAAGGCAAAAGTCTTTGCAGCTAAAATATAATTTCACTGCATTGTAAGAGTATCTAGGCATTAGTACATTAAATACAACAACATGCATAGACCAAATCCATTTGTTTAAGTGTCAAAACAATGTAGTAGCATGGTTCATCGTAGCCACTGGCTTAATGCACACTTAGCATCCGTGTTAACTAGCGAACTATGGAGTCAAGTAATTTGCGCGCAAAATCCACCAGCCTCAACATGCATTCACAAACATCAATAAATACCAGTTTAGGCCACAAACAGAACATAAATACTTCCTCTTGTTTGCAGAAAACAAAATATTTACCTTTATCTGTCAGTTTTCTTTTTAAGCAAATTGTCGTTACGGTTGTATCAAAAATGGAGGGTGACCGTGGTAGCCCACTTCCTCCGCCTCGCGACGGTGTGAGCGCTCTTGGTCCCTGCAGCTGATTGGCTAAATCTGCTGTCTGTCTAAGGCCCGATGTAGCCAATCATATTCGTTATACGCAGCCATGTCCCACCCCAATAAATTCCCTAGTGTTTGTACCAACGTACAAATATATATATTAATTATATTGTATATATAAATATATATAAAATTCTAGGACTCAATCATAGTATTTTTATTCTGGGACTTCAATATAGTTTTAAAGTATTTTTTGTAATTCACAGAGAACCAGGAAAGACGAATGAATGAGAGAAATGTATGTAGATAAAATTTTGTTAAAAAACAAAACAAAACAAAAAACAATTAAATACATTTGGTTTCCCCCCCAGTTAAAATAACCATAAACTGTGATAAGTGCCAAAATAAATCCACAAGAGTCTCAGGTGTTTTACAATTTTTTTGTCGAAATATATTTTATTAATTAGGAAAAGAAACTTCTCTACTTGTATTTGTTTATATATTTTACTTTACTTGCGAGCAAAAAAAAGGATCACGACGATAGATCAGTGAGTCAAGACCTGTGTGTGTCTAAGCAAGACCAATCTTTGTTATGTTTCTTATCTTGTTGATAAGTTTAGAATTAAAGGAATCTGTCCGTATAGTGATAAGGACGATTGAACTGTGGAGCGTATCAATTTCGATCGATTAATTTAGTCTTGCAATCGGTTATCTGCAGAGCTTGACTTGACTTCTATTGCCTTGTTTACAACCCCACAGTCGTGAATGGTGAATAAGGAAGTACAGTTGCTATGGAAAGAGATACTGGTGCAATCGCTTTAATTAAAGCTCTTGGGTGAGTAGCCGCGATTTAAAAAACTGTTTTATTCTTGTCAAGAAGATAACAATCACATCTGTTTTAATATTGCATAGGTATAAGAGCAGAGAGTGCTTGAGGACATGTAAGTGTGACGAATTACCTTGCCCTTTGCTCACCTGGCTGATCTCAGAACTAAGAGCAAGTTGTCCCGATGTACCAGGTAACCCAACCAAGACAAGTCCTATACAAGGTTTCCACTCCTACTGTTCTCGTTTTTTAGTAGTTTGTGATTAGCCAATAAGGGATTTCCATGTATCATATTTAAATGATTAGAGCTGCACTTTTAAATCTAATAATAATGTATATTTAGCTTTAATTCTAGGCCTGGGATTAAAAAATTAAAACTTGAACCCTCTGGTTTCACAGACGAGGCTTAAGCTAGTTCCAGACTCAAATGCATGTTTGAGCTGGTTTAACTGAAAGCAACTTTCACTCACATATCTTAAAATATGTCAATGCCATTGTTTTGTCTCAAGATGCACACCAGTAATGTACATTTATAAAAGCTACTTAAATATCCTTATTGAACTTAGGCCCATTCCTGGCTTAAACTGTCTGTGAAACCAGGCCGAAGTTTTCCTGCCTATAAGACAACAGTTTTTCACAACTTTGTTTAACCATCCATTTTTTTGCTGGTATTATGCTTAAAATGTGACTGTGCTTCAGCACGGAGAGTTGGTGGTGCAGTTCTGGTCAGGGAGTTGAGGGAGGTGCTGAAGGAGATGTCCTGTCCTCAAAATGCACTTCTATCAGAGCACCTTAGCCCGCTTCTCCTGTTCAGAGTGATCGGTAAGGTAGGGTGGTGATAGATGTGCTCAATTTCTGCATTTTAAGGATTTTCTGTGAAGAGCTACTGTGCATATTATTATCTTTCATTTTACAGAGTATTTGGTGTCAGAGTTGATGGCAGCGCGTATGCTGCAATACAGAGAGAGTCATCCAGAAGATCCAGAAGAGACAAATGGCAAAGAGCATTGTGAGACAAATGGCAAAGAGCAAAGAAAACGGGAGTGTCTTACTATGGGCAATAAAGATGAGCTTCAGAAAGCGGAAGAGGATAAAACTAATTGGAAAGAAGTAAATAAGGGTCTGGCAGAGCTGTTCCAGACTCTTGGCTTAGAAACATCCTCTCAGATGAGTGATGCCTGTGCAGAGGTAGGAAACTGATCACCAGTGAATATCTAGTAATTATTACATTCTTAAAAAAGGTTCCAACTAGGGTTTTTTCGCAGCTATGCTATAGAAGATTTAAAAGAACCTTTCATTGAACCTTAATGTTGACGTGTAACGAAAGTTGCAAAGTCTTTTCTTCTCCATTATGACGTATATCAGAGTGAAACTTCTTTTTGAATGAGAGAAAAATCTAGGGCAGGACTGGATTTTGTCCATCAGCAATTGATTTGATGGTTGTGGTTTGCTACTGGTCAGTCTTATGTGAATGACAGGATGCCCTGCCCTCGTGTCAGTAAATACATCATCAGAGGAGAGAAGAGATGAAGCTGGAAGAGGGACAGGAAGTTATTTTGATTAAAGATTATAAGGGCACATGAATTTTAAAAAATTATGTGCACGGGTAAATCATTTGTAATAAATACTGCAATATTCCATAAAATTAGAATTCCATTTTGAATTTCATGGTGACTTTAAAGGAACCATTTTTTTTTCTTAGTGTGAAAAACTAATTATCTAAAAAACCTTTTTTTACTATAAAAAATATTTTTTGGAATGTAAAGGTTCTATGGATGATAATGGCACCATAGATGCAAATAAAGAACCTTTATTTTTAAGAGTGTGCTAGAGATTTTTAATTTTTTAACATAACATAAGCGCTATTCATTCAGGTGGAGTCACGGCTTACATCACTTCCGGAAGGTGAAATGCCAGAAGCTTTACTGAATACCAGTCTGAACTCTGAGCAATGGGTATGTACTACAAAGTATGTACACCTATTCCAGAACTCTCTTTCAGAACAAATGTATTCACAATTATTGTTTTCACTCTTAGAAAAAGATTAATGACATCAACAGAGCTCTCTGTAAGGATTATGAGTGTCGGCGGCAAATGATGATCAAGCGCTTTTATGTCACGCTACAATCCTTTGCGTGGGGAGAGAGGGGAAAGGTACTAAGACCTTTTTTTTTTTTTTTGCAAACCTTCAAGTATGTATTGAAATATGTTTCATCAAACAAATTCTCCCTTTTCTTTCAAGGAACGCAGTGCTGTGCTTTCTTCCATGCCACCCTTTTCACCTTCTCCTGAGTCCTCCGTCTCCATCGCTATGCTGTTGGCGACCAGAGAGGATGAGTCTCGCATTAGGCCAGTTAAAGCAGGGCCTTCAACAGCTGTTCACAAGGTGCCCTTCAGCAAAGTTTTGCTTCTAATAGTAACAATAATTCACTTTTTTTCCCCCAGCATTAAGTGCATTAAGTTTAGTGAGGAAAATTACATGAGAAAAGATATAAAGGGGTAATTCAGTACTGGCAAAATGGGCTTTCAATAAAATTTGGCTGCCTTTGCGGTAGAAAGGTGACTTTTTTTAAAAAATCGATGCTACTGGGCATGTTGCCATCCATGGCCACTCCTAGTCTTCTCCTATTGGATAGCCTTGACCAGAATCAAATACCTTGCTTGAGTAGGAAATACTTCTTAGCAAACTTTTCGTCATAATGGTGTCGACATGTATTGTTCCTTTGAGCAAGATTTCAAAGAGTAAACGTTTAGCGGAAGTGGGTTATTTTCAGTTTCTAGTGAAGGATCCAGAGCATTGTAGGCGGTGGCTAATGTCTGCAAAGAATTGTAAATTGTAAAGAGAACACTGCGATGGAAAAGTTGAAAAACCTCTGTGTTTGTAGTGTCTTTTTTTAAACTGGATGACTACAAGAACAGTGTTTGTATGGAAGCTTGTTTCTGCCACTTGACAAAAAATAAAAAAGATAATTGCAACTTTTTATCTCACACTTCTGACTTTTTTTCACTATTGTGATATAAACTCAAAATTGTGATGTTTTAATGTCAGAATTTCGGGATATAAACCTAATTGCTAGAATTTTTCTTGCAATTCTGCCTTTTTTTCTCGCAATTGCAAGTTTATATCTCACAATTCTGACTTCATAACTCGCAATTCAGAATTGCAAGACGTAAACTCACAATTCGGAGAAAAAAGTCAGAATTGCGAGTTTATATCTCGCAATTCTGACTTTATAACATGCAGTTGCGACTATATCACGCAATTCTGACTATTTCTCGCAGTTGCGAGTTTATATTACACAATTCTGAATTTTTTTCTAAAGATAAAAAGTCACAATTATTATTATTATTTTTTTATTCAGGGGCAGAAACAAGCTTCCATAGTTTGTGGCAAAACAAAGGGACGAAAAAACAGAAAGTTCAGTCAGTTAATTAGGAAGAAAAGGAACTGGGAGCATCTTCTGTGCAACATTGAAGCAAAATGCTGTCACGTCTTGTGCTGAAAAATGACTGTCTGCCCGATTATGACTCCCATCATTCTCCGGTATGGTTATGTTTAGGATTAGGTGGTGGGGTTAGGATTTGGCAATCAAGTAGCAGCTTCAATTTGGCAGGGAGTAAAAATTCAGCACAGCAACTGTAGGAAGGCTGTAGCCATAATATTTTTACCATAATGCTGTTTAAAGAGTAGACAAAGTACGATACAATTTACAGTAATAAACCTACTCTTACCATAACTGTTCTGTTAATAACCCTCTGTCGATCCGACTGTCGTAGGTGGGGATACAAAAATGTGAAAGTACAATCTGTAGTTTTTGCCCTGTAGAAAGCCCTGGAGCTGTCGAAAGTCCACCAAATTATGTGTTTTGTGTGATCTGGTGGACTTTTGCTGACAAATAAATGTGAATTTCTTGGTCCAGCTCACACGGAGAAAGACTAAACATTGTTCATTTACATATACCTTCAGCATTGTAACAATACAAAGCGGGTTGAAAATCAACTTAGACTTTAAGAACAATTGATGTGAAACATTTGTTTCTGCAGGTACTAATGGGCAGTGTCCCAGACAGAGGGGGACGTCCAGGAGAAATTGAGCCACCGATGCCCAGCTTCACCGGCCGCAGTGAGGGAGGAGGTAGTCATCAGCAGTATAGAAAGAGAAGGCGAGAATATTCAGGAAAGAAGAAAAAAGATAAAAAGAATTAGAGGTTTGTTTGTTTTTTAGTGCTAGTTTTGTAACTAACACAACACAAAGAGCTTGTTATAAGGAGGCAATATTTCTCAGTAACATGAATGATCATGGACTATGCTAAAAGTAAAAAAAAAAGAATTCTTATTTAATGTTTCAAATCACTTAATGCACTATTTAATTTGATGAACAAAAATTTAATAAGTTAATTTCAATGAAATGTATAAATATAAATTGCTACAAGCTGTATTTTCTTTTCACAACTAAGATTTATGATATTATTAAAGGCAATTATGTTTCCTTTAAAACAATGTTTTTTTTTTCTTCGAAACTCTTTTCCCTTATTACATACATATATGCATTGTTAGTTTATCATGTTCTTTTTTATTTTTTACATGTGCATTTTTAAGCAGTTGTTGACTTGACATCTCAGGCAGTAACAGCAATGTCCCACAGTTCATTCATTGAAAACTACTAACATTCGTCTAGTTCTTAGTAATAATTAAAATACATTTTTTTATGGGCTAATTGTTAGATTTAATTGAGAGTACATAGAAAATATGTGTTGTTATGAATAGAATAGATAGCTATAGATTGTTTTAGAAAAATTTGTTACAGCACATATAGTATGTATATATTGTATGCTGATATTTAAATGTTAACCTATAATCTTAATGCTGAAAATAGGTTTATGTCTAAACAGTAAAAACTACTCTTTTTCAGTTTTATCTCGAAATGCTAAAGGGAGTTTATTGCAAGTTGGCATGAAACAGAAGTTTCAGTAGTCTTTTCTTCCCTACTGTGATGTATATCCAAATGAAGCGGTGTCATGACATATCGGTCCTCCCTCAAAAATGGGTCTCTATCAACTATCAGTTAATGATACAAACAATATTAACTTAAAATATGTATAGCTTACTATATAGTGCTTAATTAAAAAGTTGAATGTAATTTCTTTCACTTGATAAATTGTTAATAGGGTATTATTTATTAAGTAAATCCATAAGTGAACATCATTACATTCTTTTTATAACTGAAAAACTTTAATTACATTGTGAACACATGTAGGGTAAGTGCAAATGCGTGTATAAACAAAGCTATCAGGCTAATCGGGTATCTGTATGCTATGCTAGAACATAAGCTAAATAGTACAGACAATGGTCATTTTAATGTAGTTCAAACAGCACTTTTAACATGAATTTGTAAGAATTGTAATCAGGCGATAAAGAGTACCTATTAAAAGTAATTTGAGCTAATGGGATCGCTTGGGGTTCTAACAGAGACCGGGGCTGCATCCAAAATCACATACTTCCCTACTATATAGCAGCCGAAAAACAGTATGTGACAAAAGAAGTATGTCCAAATTCACAGTAGTTATAAAAGAGTAGGCAAAAAGTAACTTGATGACCAGCTATTTCCAGCGAGACTGAAGTGTGCATATTATGGACACTTTACTGTCCCATGAGGCCACGGGAGAGGATTTGTGAATGGCAGTGAAGCGACTCAGCTGACACTGGTAGGTCATGTGATAATGACAACATGGTGAATGTAGTTAGTACATCCGAATTACATTCACACTGAGCAATACCAACAGGAATCTTTTTAAGAATTACACTCATTCTACTACTATAACTACTACTTTCCCTGAACCAATAGACACTACTATAGGTAAAATATGTTTTTCAGGAAAAAAAAATAGAAACAAGAAAGTTCGATAACATCTTCATGAAACAGGTATCTCGATATCTCCTGCAGTCTTTTACTGGAATAATTTATTTAAAAATTTAAATTGGAAAAAGATTTGGTCCTTACAACAAAAATATTTTCTTACCAATAAAGTAAAAGAAGTGTCTTTCAAAATAATAAATAAATTTTACACTGCTAAATATTTTATGATTAAATATAAAACCAATATTGATACAAGATGCTCATTTTGCCAAATGAACACAGAAACTGTTTATCGTCTATTTTGGTCATGTATCTATACTGAACAACTATGGAAAGATATTGAAACATTTATTAAAGTTAATATCCAACAAGATATATCTACAACTTTTAAAGATATTATTTTTGGCCACTTTGATTCTGATTCTAATAAAAAACAAAGCTTGTTTTGTTATAAATGTAATTTATTTTCTTTGCAAATTCTATATCCATAAATGTAAATTCACTAACAACAAACCAATTTTTCTTGTTTTTTTGAAAGAATTTAAAATCTACCTTGACACTATTTCATCCTCTGTAAATAAGAAAGCAAGAAGAACAACCTCAATTTGTAATGACTTTAATTTGTATACTCTAATTGAAATGTAAATTAATATCTTAGCCTTTTTTTCTTTTATTTTGCTAATTTATCTTTCATCCTTATCTTTTTCTGTTTGCAATTAATGTTTCTTCTTTTTTTTCTGTATGTTCAGATGACATTGTACATAATGTTGATACATATTGTATACTATATACAAAATTGTATACCATTAATGTCATCCCTGTAATGTTCGCAACCATAAAAAAAAAAGTTTAAAAAAAAAAAAGAAAAAGAAAAAAAAGAACCGTTTAAAGAGTTTTTAAAAATGGCTCTCCGATGGAGGAATTTACGTTTGCGTTTTGAATATTCATAAATGTTATTACTATACGAACAAAGTTATGAAAGGCGATGGGTGTTACATTTGCATATTTTATTGTATGAATAGGCATGACAAAGTAAAAGTGTTGAAAGGCAAAAAAACCCCACTTTTTTTATTTTATTTATTTTTTTAGCGGTCGTTAAATAATTACTTATTTAAAATAAGTACCTACTCGAGATTATGCAATTTCAGACACAGCCCTGATTATGAGGAGGACCTGATTTTTCAACACAACAACTTCTGAACAAGTAGAAATGTAGGGCGGGACTTAATTGTCCATCAGAAATTGATTTGATGGTTGTGGTTTGTTATTGCTGTGATGTCATGTGAGTGACAGGTTGTCCCACCCTCATGCCAGTAAATAGAAAAGAAAGAGAAGAGGGAGGGGAAATTATTTTTATATTTTGTTATTAAAGATTACGAGAGCACCATATTTATTATTTTAAATAATAATGTGCACGGATAAATATTTTATTACAAATACTGCAGTTGTCGTTGTTGATTTCATGATGGTGACTTTAAACTGAGAAGTGTAACACTTAGGGATAGTTTCAAAAAAGATTTATGTTATCGTAATAATATTCCTTAATACTTTGTTTTTTATTATTGATATGTTTGGCGTAAGGAGTTTATGTGTGGGCAGTAAATGGTTAACTGGAGTGTTTGGATTAAGACGCTATCTGGTAACCAAGGACGATTCCGCGCTCACACACCCTGACAACATTAAAAAAGCGCTGAAACTTTGCAACACAACCTCGCATTTCATGAATTTATATTTACACTAAATTTAGGACGGAAAATATTTTTCTTTGGAGTCTTTAAACTAAACGAACATTTTTAGACTATTTTATTGTCAGTTACACTATGTATGCTGCCCGTATTTTTTTCGCGAGTCTTATTTTTTCCCTTACAATACTGGATTCTTTTTTGAGTCGAATAAATTGATTTGATACAATCCAAGCCATGTCTGGAATTCAGCATGCATCCAATCAAAGCATCAAGCCTTTTAAATCCGGCGAGGAATATCTCTATGCCATGAAAGAAGACCTGGCAGAATGGCTGGGAGATTTATACAACATAGGCATTGACGTAAATAATATGTTGGAGATGTTAGAGACAGGTGCGCTTCTGTGTGCTCACGCTAATAACGTGACACGAGTGGCGGATGACTTTCTGAAGAAGAGCAGACCCACTGAGGTCCAACTGCCCGCTTCTGGAGTCACTTTCATCAGCTCAGCACATCCAGCAACATTCCTGGCCCGAGACAATGTGACGAATTTTATCAACTGGTGTCGAAAAGAGATGAGCATTCCAGGTATGTTTTATTATTTTAATGTGACGTTTTATATTTGTCGAATAAAAAATTATTATTACTCACAAGAACATATAAAAATAGCTTGATATAAAATCGCATGTTTGCAATTCGGACACTTACCACTAGATAGTGCTGTGAGTTCACAATACCCGGGAAGCTTGACAAGTGTTGGGCTGTTTGCTTAAATGTATTTTTTCCCCAAGGTTTTACACATAAAACGTTAATTGTACATTTGATACATACGTTTAAAGTCATGTACACTCACATTAGAGGAAGACTCCTGTCATAACAGTAGCCTTTACATGTATTACATATATGGGGGCCACCATATTGAGATCACATGACCAATCGAATACTTGTCTTTCTATACTATTCTTCGTCTATACTATGGTGAACGTGATTTCACCAAGTACAACATGTCATTGGAACAACATTCCAATCAACCAATCAGATCTGAGGGGTAAGTTTACAGTTAAGGCTTACAACCAGGGTTAGGTGCTTCAACATCAGTGTTATTCACCTATCATTTCCCTCTGATTTTAAGGACAAGTTATGGGTAGGGTTAGGACTATTTTTGGGATATGTTGATCCAGGAACATGTCTTATTTGGCAAAATCACGGCGACCTCTATAATATATCCTTGCTAGTGCAATAAATTAATGTTGAATAGCAAATTTCTAACATCAGTAAGTGAAAACTTTGCTCGATGCCGCATCCTACAAGGTGTAAGTCCAAGATGACTGTCATATAGACCAGCGCAACATAAACAAAATACCTTTTATTTTCAAAAATTTGTTCCAATTCTGTTTTCTGCTACCATCTTAAACTCTACCCCACTGCAGATGTACTGATGTTTGAGACAGACGACCTTGTCCTGCGTAAGAATGAGAAGAATTTTGTGCTGTGCCTTCTTGAGGTGGCCAGACGGGCCTCTCGTTTCGGCATGGCTTCACCAGTCCTCATTCAGCTGGAGCAGGAGATAGAGGAGGAGATTCGCGAAGAGATGGAGGACTTGCCTGCTCAGCCCAAACCACAGAGGCGCTTGATAAACATCCAGAACCTGGATGAGATGGTGCTGCATCAATTATTAAATTCACATGTTTACTGATGTGCCGAGGGCATTCGATTTTAATTAAGAAATGAATCTAAATGAAGATATTTTTGCATAAAATAATTTGATACCATCAAAATGGTGGATTTAAAAAGACCTAATTTGGTTCCCTTTTAGTCTTTGAATGATCCTTTTAGGTGAATCTCACAAAACCTGTCAAGAACATATTTCATATTCCATCACATTTTCAAATGAATCAAAAACTGCATAATGGAAATAAAATGACTGTTCGCATTGTAACATGTTTGACAACAATTGAGCAAAAAAAAAAAAAAGTTAGAGCAGAGGATAAAAACTATCTATCTATATATATAAATGACTACTTACAACAAACTGTGACAGAGAAAATGTTCATTAGTTCAGTAGCCTTATATATGATATATATATATATCATTTTGCATTACATTAATAAGAATTTAAAGAAGGAAATGTGATAAATTGTCAGTGGTCCTAAAACCTGCTTAATTTTCTGTATTAAAGATGTCTTATTTTTTTCACCAATGATGTCTAATGAACATTTTCACTGTCACAGTCACTGTTTGTTGTTAGCAATTAGTCGTTTAGCAAATACTTTAATCCAAAGCAACTTGCCTATAAAGTACACTTAATGCAGGCACAAGCCATTTGTAATTAAATGCTTTTGCTCAAGGGCACAATCAGTGTTGCCAAGTTCATGATTCTACCGCAGAATTGGGCTACTTTTACACTGTTGCTACAGGTTGTTTTTTTGGTCTGGGGGTTGAAGGGACATCCCCCACCCCCTTCACCCAGAACTCGATTTTTACCCCCTGGAACGCGGATTTCAAAAAACAGACGCATGACTCAGTATTGACGCAACCTGCTCAGTATTGGCTGGCTCCTGGAGTCCTGCGTCAGCATCACACACGTCGGCCAATACTGAGCCGGTGTTCTGACGTAGGAAGCGCTGAGCGTAAACAGAGTAGGAGAATGACACAGAAGAAGAGTTCATTTACAAAAACAGATAACTCCGTTTTTTTTATTAATTCTCACAAATCAGGTTTTTTTATTGTACATTCCAAGTAATATCAATCAAACTGCAGTTGGGTTGTTTTGATTAAGTAATAATAACTCCAAAAAATACAGGTAACTTACAAAATTAAAGTTCATTGAAAGTATGTTTTTTATATATATTAAAAGTTAATTTAAACATTTTTTTTAAAGTAAAAGTTTTAGGAGCAAAATTATAAATGCAGGAGTCAAAATTATAAATCCTCGATCACTTTTAGTCAGCTTTGACGAAACTCCCCTCAGTGCATCTTTTTGAAGTGACTAGCAGCCTTGTCACCTGACCTGAGTACTGTGCGCTGATTCGCTAAAACGGACTTATCAGTTTCTGTACACAAACAACAAGGGTGCTTGTCGGTTTCTGCTGTAAAACGTGCCTTGACAGTGGATAATACCGGCTTTTTTTGACAAAACGTATTTATGGTTCAGAACGTGCTATATATGGAGAATTTTTTAATATATATATATTTTTTAAAAGAGATGTTATCGGTTTTTGCAAATTAACTCTTCTGTTGAATAAAGTCATTATTTTTGTTTTGTTTTTGCACACAAAATGTATTCTCATCGCTTCATAACATTAAGGTTGAACCACTGTCACTTTGACTATTTTAACAATGTCTTTAGTACCTTTCTGGATCTTGAATGTGGTAATTAAATTACTGTCTATGGAGGAGTCAGAAAGCTCTTGGATTTCATCTAAAATATCTTAATTTGTGCTCCAAAGATGAATGACATGAGGGTGAGTAATTAATGACAGAATTTGGGTGAACTATCCCTTTAAACTTTAAACACTACACCACCTGTAGCACCACTGTTATTCAACCAATATTGCATGCAAGAGGATGCCTTGGAAACAAGGACACCCAAAGGGTCAAAGCTGAACATCCATCTGTACCTATAAGATTCATGCCTCTTTTTACCATTTAAAACGATTTGCAGGATAGGAAAAGAGGAGAAATTTGGATTAGCCTGCCATTTTGATTTGTGGGTCCTCTCCTTACTGATTTATGAAGGCTTTCAAAGTGGCAGTTACATGGTCTGCTTAGAATACTCTATCAAAAGTGTGCGGGTCATTCCAATAACGTTTTTGAGTTTGTGTTTGTACGTGTGTGCAGGTCCAGTTTCTAATAAGCCGATGCACTTGCCCATCCCAATTCCCCATGGTGAAGGTATCAGAGGGCAAATACAGGGTTGGAGACTCCAACACTTTAATATTTGTTCGGGTATATAAAACCTCTTTATCTCTTTCTGTCAATGTAGCGTTTTTCTAAGCTCTACTCTTATTTCTGCCTGCCTATGCTGGAAAATGTTGATTTATCAGTCATCAAAATATGTCTTACTGTCTCAGAAGCTTTGTTGAGCAGAAATGGAAGAGTATCTGTTTTGTTGGTATGACTACTTGAGATAAATGGATTCTAAACAAACTCACAATCAACTGCAGATGCTCATTAATTTTTATTAAGACTTACATATGTGTGTGTGTATGTTTCTCCATGTAGATTTTGAGGAATCATGTTATGGTGCGAGTGGGCGGAGGATGGGACACCCTGGAGCACTATCTCGACAAACATGATCCCTGCCGCTGCACTTCTCTCAGTACGCTCACAAATACACACCTACAACTACCTACAAAAATTAGCATCAGAAATTATATAAACAGTAAAAGGTTTGTGGTAGTTTCTCAAGTATCTCAACCCAAGCATTTTTGTGTGAACTATCCCTTTAAAGGGTTAGTTCACCCAAAAATTTGATTTCTGTCATTAATTACTCACCCTCATGTCGTTCCAAACCTGTAAGACTTTCATTTATCTTCGGAACACAAATTAAGATATTTTTGATAAAATTCAAGAGTTTTTTTTTTTTAATCCTCAGTAGAAAGCAACGAAATTACCACATTCAAGGTCCAGAAAAGTAGTAAAGACATCGCTAAAACAGTCCATGTGACTACAGTGGTTCAGCTTTAATGTCTATTGAGGATAAAAAAAAAAACCTCTTGGATTTCATCAAAAATATCTTAATTTGTGTTCTGAAGATGAACGGAGGTCTTACAGGTTTGGAACGACATGAGGGTGAGTAATTAATGACAGAAATGTTCATTTTAATTTAATTATGAGAAATTGTAGTAGGATAATGCCATAGTGGCATAATGTATAATCTTAACTAATATTTCATCACATCTCAGCACATGTACTGTAGTATATTAAAATAACTTCTATAAGGTGCCCTTATTATGCTATTTTAAAGGCTCCTAATTTTGTTTTCTCCTACAATAAGTTTACACGCATTCAAGGTCAAAAAACACTTCTTTTCTCACAGTGTCTCAATCAGTTCGATCAAGGATACAGTGTGTGTTGGAAATGAAACACCCATTACCATATCTGAATTTCAGCACTTGTACACAGTAATACGAACAGTATCTATGGTGTTGGTTTTATCGCATCAATTAGAGTCCAAAAAATAAATATTGGAAGAAGTAGCCAATCAACCTGAACCACCATCGCAAGCATGACTTGAACAGGATGTTTCTAACACAGAACTTTAGATTTTGTACACTTGGTAGAAAACATATACATAAATAATTAATCATACTTACATGTTGTGATCCAGAGGCACAAGATGTTCCAAATAAAGTGGGTATCTTTAATTGAATAAACATTTTGCAAATCCCGCATTGACCTTGGCAAGATTTAAGAAGCAGTCATCAGTAAAATGACAGGAACAGAACAAAAGGTTGCAGTTAAACTGCTGTGGTATCATTGTAAAAATGAATTTTAACCACTGACTCATCATTTCCTCATCCTTTGGAAGTGCGAAAACAGCGTCCTCTCAACATGTCGACAACACAAACCAAACTTTACAAACACTTTGATCTTTGAAACTTTGCAGACCTTTCACTTCTACCATAAAGGGAAGGTGAACGTTTACATGTTATTTATTCCATAAAGTATAAACAGATGGTAGTGAGCTAAAATGTTTCATGTTTAGTTGTACAGAAAAGTTCTTTGGCGCAGGCCCGTCCTTAGTCCAAATTAGGTAAATGTGATAACTGCATTAAAATATGAATACAACATAAAAGTTTTGTGTCGATGTACAGCGAGTACAGAATGAACAGCTAACAGTTCACCGGAAATGCCCAAGCTGGCTTAACGACAAAGCAGGAAGTAACCGTGCATAGAGTCAATTCAGTGCTCATTTATACCAGGTGTCAAGCAGTGATTGGCCAGACTTATTATTATGAATGATGATGAGACATCAAGTCCACCAGTACTTGCACTGGTGCTTTCATATCCTTAAACGGTTATATTACACACTACATGAAAGGTAATATCCAAATAAAGCTTAATAGGGGCACTTTAAGGAATTAGGTCAGTATTTCCTGCAAAACCTCTTGTTTTCTTTCTCTCTCACACATACATGCATACATCAGTCCATAAGTTGACCGCACGTCCAGCTACTCCGGTCCATGAGATCAAAGAGCGGTTGACCACACCACGACCTGATGCCCAGTGTGCTTCTCAGACCACTCTTATGCTGAGCCGAACTCAGTCCCCCCTTCAGCCAGTTGTCTGGACCCCTTCAGCCCCATACAGAGCCCAGAGAGGATGGCCCACTCCCCCTCACTCTTCCTGTTCCCCCGATCCTGAACATCAACCCACCCGCCGGAGAAACAGTCCCTCTCCTAACAAGTAAGTGCCCGGTTGGTTTGCAATCCAGTACCTAAATAGCTATTTAACGACAATAAATATGGTCCATTTTGATTGACTATGAAGTTGGCATGAAATTTAAATTTACACCATCTATTTCCTAATTCCTATTTCCATTTTATTGATTATATGGTGAATGATCATTCGTGCATGTTTAATTTTGATGTATGCAGGACTTCTCTAATCATTTCATCCATATAAACCTCATCCCTTTCTTACAATCAGCTTCAAGCTCGCATTCAGATCTGCCTCTATCCAATCACCAACTGATAGATAGAAACAGGTCCACAAATTTTTTTACCCCAATAATCCATTTCACTTGTATGTATGTACATCACAATACATAAGAAAAGATCTGTTGTTACTTCTGTTACATCACGATAGACATTTTTTCTGTTTATATACAGTCAGAACTTGTTGAAATGTCATTGGTCTAATTGAAAATCTTCCTCGCAGGCATAGATCTGGCTGACAGGATGATAAAAATCCACTTAAACCCTTGGATTTTCACAGACACTTGTTGTCTGAGACCCAGACAATCACAGCACACAGAGTATTAGGCATAAACTTTGTGTGCAAGACAGAGACTATGATTTATAAAATAAATAAAATTTACAACTGAGCTTGCCCCTTAGCAATTAAATAGTCACTAACAACAACACTAAACACTAAAACAAACTTGTTCCACTTCATCATGACATCTCATTAGCAATGTCACGCTTTTCAGCAAAGACCTCAGCAAGGATGTAATTACAGGGGCTATTATTTCACATTATTATTACTATAGTCTCTATCATACACACATTTAATGATCACCACATTTAATGTCGGCTATTAAATCATTGTGATAAAATTAGTAGAATAACAAAAGGAGAGAGCAATGGAAGAAATTATCATTAACCATGTTAATGTTGTGCCTTGATTTTTGTGGTAAAGTATACCAACTTTTTTTTTATCATGAAGGTTTTAGACAGTTATTTTTAATCAGTAGTTTGCAACCATAATCACTAATGACAGACTGTATCACTTCGTGATTATTATCTGAAATTATATTTATTATCCAGATTGCATTTACACCTTTATTCCAATGAATCACCTGTGTGATTGGATAAAGATGCAATCACACATACCTGTGTAAAATGCAAATCACCATTCACTTACATATTATATGAGTTTATATGAGTCATTTGCTGACTTTTTACAAAACATTGGTGATTAACTCCAAGGGCCCTATCATACACCCAGCGCAATGCGACGCCAGGCACGACGCAAGTGTTTTTTGCTCGTTTCAGCCCGACGCAATTATAATTTTCACGTCCAGCGCCCACGTTGTTTAAATAGTAAATGCACTCCAATCTGTTCGCCCATGGGCGTGCTGGTCTGAAAACGAGGTGTGTTCAAGCGCATTGTTGGCGTGTTGCTATTTTGAGGCTGATCTGGTACCATTTTTTTCAGTCGTTAAACTAGCAAAAGTGGATTCGGACACGCCCTAAGTGTATCTGTGCCATGTTGTAGATTGTTAAAATAGGGCCGCAAATGTTTTCTGTCATTTCTTGCATTTTCTTTCTTTACAAAGCCCCCAGTAAAGGAGGTTAATGGGGATTAGATGTAAAGAAATTAGCAGACAAGTACTCTCTTTGAGAGGAGAAATGAGCAAAATGAGAGATTCCAAGTGTAGTTAAGTGGAAAAAAAGATAGATAATTGGATATTGCTGAGTAAATCAGGTGAGCAAATCGCAAAAAGTGTCTGGTGTCTTTTTCAGAATAAAAGCAGAAAAAGATAATGACAATAATTGAATGCCAATAACAAAAACACATTTGCATTTACACCTTAATTAAATGGGGTTGAAATCAGTCCCAGACCACCTCAGAATGTGAAAATGTAGAAAACACATGCCAATGCCTGGTGTAAATGAGGCCATAAACTGAGAGTGGGCCTGCAAATTGGTTGTTTTAATGTATCTCCATGAAGTGTCCATTTGATCAAATCCCTTCTGATCTTATAAAATGGAGTTTGTATTACCATATGCTTAATCATAACTATTTGTGGTCCTAAATACATGATACTATTAACAGCTGTTGAGAAAGCACAGACTCACTGACAAGGCTCTGTGTGGGTGTTTTTCCAGATTAAGAGAGAGACCGAGTACTCCATCTCATGTGTACACTTGTGCTGACAGAAAAGACAGCTTGAAAACAAACTCCTCCAGTAGGACAGGCAGAAATGCAACACGGACATCACCTGCACCTCGCCTGACAAGCAGTCTTCCACGGTCCACCCAGCATTCTCCCACACCACAACCTGATATACAGCGTCCTCAAACACCTCTAGTTCTTCAGAGAAACACCAATCAGATCCAACCCCAGCAAGCGCCTGAGAAGAATCTGGGTCAAACCTGGACCAAATCGCAGTTTGTTTCCAAACTGAGACAAGCTGGAGTAAAAGGACGAGAGAACCAGGACAGAGCACACCTTGCCCCGGACAAGCAAGAAAGTCCAGGAAGGACCTTCCAGAGTCTTCCCGGAAATACACATTCATGTCCCAAACCTCCGAACATCACCATTCATGAGAGCAATGGAGGTCCTAAAAAGAGTCTCATCCGCACCTTTTCTCCTCTTAAAGGGATAATAGGGGCCATCTCAGAAGCACAACACACCAGACCTAGAACACCAGCTAAGATCTCTCAAGAGGAGTCCCCAAATAAAACGAAAAACATTCTGGATGTAACTGAACAAGGAGCAGATAGGTCAGTCAGCAAGAAGGTACAGCACTTGGCCCTACCAGTGCCAAACATTATGCAGTCACCTCTCATTAGCAGCTCAAGTAAACCTTCTGAAAGCTTTCTTGAGTCTCAGAAGTCTAAAGCAGATTTAGTTGAAGAGGGGGGAATTAATAGAAGTCATCTCTTCACTCCTCCACCTCTCAGCCCTTCTCAGGAAGCCATCCTCTACAAGAGCCTAGAGGAGGAAATCTTGTCCAATCTACAGCAGCTAAGCATCGACACAGAAACCAGCACTAGCTCTGATGAGAAAAACCATGAGACTCCTAAGAATTTGAGAGAGATTCCATCTGACCACTGTAAAGCCTCCAACAGATCAGCAAGTCTTGATCGGGCAACACCCGACAGTGGAAACAGGGCTTTTGATGCAGTCGTTGCTGAACTCTCGGGTGGCCAAAGGAAGATGGAGAAAGTATCAATTGAGAAGTGGGTGAAAACTCTTCCTAAGGGTCTCAGAAGCAAGGTGGTGGAAGACCACACTACCGCACATCACCTTAAGGTCTCTAAACCTTGTATGACCAGTTCTTGGTCATCATTGGGATCCACTGAGGAGACTGCTGAACTTGTGAAGGTGCCAGTTGACAACTCAAATGTTGAGACCAAAATTCCCCCTGGTAATGTATCAGGTTTAGGAACTGAACATGTAAAAAAGCAGAGGAGTTGTTCAATCAAACCAAAAAGATCCTTAAGGAAGCCAGAGAGAGTGCCATCCATCTTTAAGCTGAAACTAAGACCCTGTGTGCGACCGAGACGTGACCACAGGTCCGACCGAAAGCCTTCAAAGATCCCAACACCAGTTTTCTACAAAAGAACAAGCTGCAAAGATGCCAACTCTCAAAACCAGAGAGGAAATGATTCCCCACATGGGCCTTTCGGCACAGACAACTCTCAAGGAAACACTTGGACTAAACCAAACTCCCAGGTCCCAATACAGAGTGCAACAAAGTGCCAAAGAGCAAACAAGGAACCACACGCAGATCAAGATCTGGAATCCTGGGTTTAACCAACAACTCAGTAAATTTGTAATTTTGGAGTTTATGGAAAATTTGACTGCCAATTCAGACAAGCCATATGTTAGTCAGGAACTATTTTTACTTGCTATTCAAAAATGCATTTTTCAGAAAGCGTTTAACATCCTTTACTAAAAAGCACAGCACTTTCATCAGAGATAAAGTCGCCTTACCCTGAATTAAATACTTTGGTAGTTTGTCGATTGTTTATACATATATATTTTAATGTAAAGTACATGCATTTACTGTATAAAAACCTCATTGACTACTATAGTTTTAATGCCATAGCAATGTAGCCATGTTGTTTCTGTCAAATATTGTAAGGGATTTTTGTTGTTTTGCATTACTCTTTAGGGTCTAACTAATGATTTTTTAAAACATTAACCATATGCACTGATGTTTACCAGTTCCACTCTGTGTACCATGCACAAGCTAAAGTTAAAGGGATAGTTCACCCAAAAATACTGTCATAATTTACTAATTTTCAAAAGATCTACTTTTCTGTTCCACAGAAGAAAGTCATACAAGTTTGGAGTGACATAAGGGTGAGCAAATGATGACAGAATTTTCATTTTTGGTTAAACTGTGCTGTATTTAGAGCTCTTTAACATATAATTTGGGTTTGACTTATTAGACTTTAGATTAAGGATTGCAACGTGGGTTGTCTGAATTGATATCCCTTTAAAATGAGCATTTCTCCTCAATGTCATGCTCGGGCAGTCGGGGGCCTGTAGACGTGACAGATCAGATGTTATTCTTCCATACAATCAGGCGTTGAGGGCGATGAAACTTGCCCCATTTAATAAAAACGATACACTGATATCTGAGCCGTATGAATATTTCCCACATCATAATGCATGTCCATGTACAGATTTAAATGTTTATACTTTTATATTTTGTAACATGCTATAAATATGTCATGACTGTACAAGGATTTATCCCTGTGCGCTGTTTATTCATCCCAGCTCCACCAAGCATTCTGCTATCATTTCTTCCTAGGCATTTCCAAGTCACCTTGTGCTTCAATGTTTTTGGCTGCAGGTTTTATAAATAACTCTTGGCATAAGTCTGGAGCTAATAATAGCTTCGTCAGAACTGCAGCCTGTCACACTACAGCAGCTGTGCTCCCTTGCAACTTTCTTCTCCTTGTTCCCTCCCTCCAACCTCAGTCCCCTTTCATCCCCAGACTCTTGTCAGTGGAGAGTAGCACTTTTGAAGATATCCTCTGAGGACTGTGAGAGCATGATACTGTGAGGACCTCAATTTTGTGGACTAAAAAGATTAAATTCAGCTTTTTGGAATTACACTGAATCTCATCCAATTATTTTGAATGACAGTGTAAAATGAAAATAGGAAAACATGCTTCCATTTGTCATGTTACCTGAAATGATTCTCTTTGATTATTTAGGTATTAATGAACATTAGTAAGCTTCACCAGCACAGTCATTCCTCAGTGAACATTAAACAGTGCCTCACTGATTTACATAGTACATGCTACGAATCGCACCTTGTTCTTACTGAGTACGTGTAGTGCATTATATAAACAGTAGGGCAGATACGCTCTGAAGAACAGATACTGATGTAAGTATTGATTTTGTGCTCATACATCACACAGAAGAGAATGCATTTTCTGTGTCCAGTGTCCATTTATTAGACTTATGTGCTCTTTACATGTAGCCATTTGTATCTAAGATGTATCTGATCAGACTTTGATGTGTTGCAGAAGCTGGTCTGTATGTGTGCCAGAGATGCGGTGGGTTAAATTATTAAAGAAGGGAATATTTTTAGTCTTTTACTTACCTCACGCAAACATCGTCCAAGACTCTGTTTGACAAAGTGGATTCCACAATGTAAGATCATGCATTTATAAAACATTTACATTTAAATGATATTTTCGTCTTCCCCTTGTGACTTGATTTAATGTGTCAACAGCATTTCAAAGTGGGACAAATTCTCATACCTCGGCATAAATTACATTTTTGGGATAAGACGGTATCAAGACATACTTTAAAGGAATAGTTCAAGATGTGACACTATTTACTCATCCTCGTGGCTTTCAAAAGAAGAACTTTTAATGATTTACTAGTCACTCTTAGTAATGCAGTTACAATGAATGGAGATTTTGTGCTTCATGATGAAATACACAACTTAAAAATACGCACCAAAGAAAAAAACAAGCTAAAATAAAATATGAATATTAGATGAAAAATATAAACTTAAGGTACTCCAACAAAAATGTACTAAGCAGCTATTTAAAAAAAAAATTTTTTTAAGATTAAGTACTGAAGTTACTCAAACCAAAACCGTAATAAAAATAAAGCTATATAGAAATATAAACTAATAAAAATGACAAAAGCACAAATCATAATTACTAGAACTGTAAAATTAAAATTGAAAACCAAAAATATAAAAAAATAAGAGCTAATTCAAAATATTGTAATAAATACAAAACACTGTTCTGCACTATATTCCAGAATATGTAGAATAAGTCTTATGAAGCCTTAAGATGTCTTTGTATGACAAGCAGATGGTCATTCAAGTTCTTATTCACTAAAAAACTTCACATCTTCCTGAGCTCTATTTGTTTCATTCATGAGGGAAAAGTAGCAATATCCGATGAATGAATGAACCATTGTTTAATTTTTTTTAATGAATCTTTTCATATTCACAAAACTGGTCTAAATGATTAGGTCACAAATCCAAGTGATCTGGTTTGAGTTCATCTAAATTTGACTCCATTCAGTTGCAGCAGTTATCCATCAAGAGGGTTATCACAGCTTTTAAACGGAACGTAGAGAAATTTACCAAAAATCCTCCCCTGCAGCGAGCTGGAAAAGCTATCACATGGTTTCAGAGCCATATGGGTCATTTTATAATACTTTCATGGTGTTTTTGCATCCATTTTAAAGCTTGAAAGCTTCAGTAACCATTCAATGTAACTGCATGGAAAAGAGCGACCACCACATTATTAAAAATTCTCTTTTGTGTTCCACAAATGAAAGACATAGAGGAACAACATAGAGGTGAGTAAATGATGCCATTTTTGGGTGAACTATCCCTTTAAAAACACGAAAGTATCCATAAAACAAATACTTTTGTATAATATGTGTTGTGTGGCATATTGCAGAATAAGTGCCAGCGTACGGCACCTGAGCTGGGAAACACTTCTGCTTGCAGGTACTGGAAGATCCTTTAGCTCATAAGTAGGGTTGGGAATCGAAAATCAACTCCAATTCTGGAATTGGATACTTAAGGTCAGGAATCAGATACTTGTTATAAAATTAACATTTTGATTCCGCTTCTAGATTTCTGTGTGCGCATTTTAATGTGGTTTTAAACCATTCAAGCACAAGAAGATGCGAAAGAGAACACAATTCGGCGCTTTTTTCTGTAATGTGCACATCGAGAGCAAGTGCACAAAAAAGCCGCCTCTCATATAGTGTGCGAATACTGAATGGAGTTCTCTTTTGCATCTTGCGCTTGAACGGACAAATACACACAAAATTATGTCAAAATATCCTTGTAAAGACAGTCGGTTATGTCTTTAGTGAATGTAAACAGTTGAGAAAAAAATGCATGTGTAACAGTATATTGGATCCGTGCATTAGCTCTTAAAGTGACAGCAGCCTAATAAACCTGCTGCTGTTAATCAAAGAACAAAAAACGAAAATCACTCACTGATCCTCACTAAATAACTTTTGTAACTTTAATAAGGATTAATCTATATTTGAAGAGTTCATTTGCAAAAACCGGTAAACGCCACTTTTAAAACTGTGGTGCGTTATTCTCCACATATAGCACGTTCTGAACCCTAAATGCGTTTTGTCACAAAAAAAAAAGCCAGTATTGTCCACTGTCAAGGCATCGCGAGTTCACGTTTTACAACAGAAACCGATAAGTCCGTTTTAGCGAATCAGCGAGCAGTATTGCGACTCCTGCAATTCCTTGTACATCATACACGTCTGAACCCTCGGTTGTCCTTTTGTGTTTGTGTGTGTGTGTTTGTGTGCACACGTGTGTTTGAGTGAATTTTAAAAGCAGTTACAAAGCAATTGCTTGGTTTTGTTGAACTCTGAAACATGAAATGTGGAGTTATCTGTTTTTGCCAAAAAACTACTTTCAATGAACTTTAATTTTGTAAGTTACCCGTATTTTTTTGGAGTTATAATTACTTAATCAAAATAAAAATATAAAAATAATAAAATAATAATAAAAAATGAGTTATCTGTTTTGCAAATGAACTCTTCATATTATTTATAAAATAAAACGATGCAGTGTTATTCTACATGTAATCAGTTGTATTTATTTGAGCTATTACTAACTTGCTTATTGATATTGTATTACCGACTGTATACTTGCCTTCATTAATTAAAAAAAAAAAAAGTTTTTTAGTTAGTTGCTCTTTAGGCTGTTGATTTTTGTTCATGTTATTCAGCTGCGACAGAATGTTTTGCAAAAAGACAGAATAAATATGTTTGATATCTATGATTTTTTTTACCATATTGGAATCGAAACTGGGAATCTGAATCGATAAGCAGAATCAGAATTGGAATCGCTAAAATTCAAATGATACCTAACCCCACTCATTAGCATAGAGGAGCATCCTATGTTCTGTCCTGGCCGGAATGTAAGCAATGACAGGAAGTGTATTATTAATGTAATATTAAAGCTGATTTTTGCTGATTTTGATTTTCGCCTTTCCACCAGCTTTTTGGCAGTTTGGATTTCTAAGATAGAAGGCAGAGATGTTGGTTGTGTTCTCTCAGTCCAAAAGGAGAGACATCAATTTGAAGGCTTAGGTAATGAAGCAACAGAGACTTCCTGTTTTAAGACCACATCTGTCTGTCCATAGTTAAAATCCCAAATGTTAAGTTCCTTGGCAAGAGGGTTATCACAGCTCTTCCAGCTGTCCAAACAATAATGAGCATCCATCGCCAGACAGATCCCATAAATCGCTTTACAATGACCATCGCAGAAGTCCTCACATTAGGACGCATCGCTCTCTCCTGAGCGCCCGCTGGAAACGGATGGTGGCATGGACGTGCTTGCAGCGGGCACAACCCATGCTGCGAAGAGCCTCTCCAAACAACAGTAAAACGTGCCAGTTGAACTTGGCAGAGCACTCCACATATCCACACTTCCAGCTTTTTCGGACTAAGTCAGATACGCTGTGTCTGGGAATGACTCGACCTCGCTGCAGATCACGCTTGTTGCCGACTATTAGAATGGGCGTCTCCCCAGTGCCCGTGACTCTGTGGAAAAACACACAGACACAACCACTGTAAATACAGAATGTAAAAACAATTCTACACAAAAGATCGGTCAAATCTTATTATATTCCACAGACACCATAGAAGAACCATTTTTGGTTCCCCAAAAAGAGAACATTTTCCACTACAAAGAGCATTTTGTTCAATGTAAAGGTTCCATGGATGGAGGTTCTTTATGGAACTACACCCTTAGAAAAAAAGGTTCAGTGGGGTTCTATATAGAACCCTAGGATTCTTGACTCAATTTTAAAGAACTCTTTATGCCAAAACTACTTTCAGGATTTACTAAGGACACACAGTGAAAAATCAGCGCTGAAAAGGCGTGGATACAGTTATTTTTGAGGCTGACCTTATTAGATATACATTTGTAAGAGTTTCTCTTTCAGACGCAATATGTATGGGAGGAGATTATTTAAATGAATCCTGCAATGTCTTTAACTAAGGTTTATGGTAGTCAGTTTACTGGTATTTGCACCATTATTTAACGCCCAAAAAAGTATGTCTTAATCCATTTTGCGCTTGGTATGCTGTGATGGTAGCTACTAGCTGCTAGGATGAGGAAACGGAGATAGAAGGGCATGATAGAAGGGAGATGTTTTTTCGCATTTACAGGTCACCTGACGTACAGACACAACATCAAGATAGCACGGTATGTTTGTACAGAAAGATGAGACGGGGTGCTTTTCTTTTGCAAGTCTTTCCTCGTGCCTCAGCTTCACCCCATAGATGCAACGGGAGGGTGCATGAAAAGAAAACAAGGACAGGGTAATTGAATGAAAATATTATTTGTATATTGGAATATTCTTGATCCCCTCAGTTTAAAGCGTCATCAGCTGCGCTCAAGCCTCGAGGGATCTTATCTTAAATGTTATTGAAGTTTGACATCTAACTAATACTAACAGTATTAATCTATTAACAATTAATAATTAACATAATAGAAGCTAATAGTATTAGATTTGATCGGTTTCCAGGTCACAGGCTGGAGGATGGAGGAGCAAAGAAATGAGGAAGCATCCACTGGAGTATTGAAAAGCAAATATTACGCTCCAAATAAAGCTCTCAGAAAGAAGTATATTATAGAAAATGACTTATCGTGAGAGTTTTAGTCGCATAACATTGGTTAATGGAAACGCCGTCATTTCGCAATAGTTTTTTATCGACATTTAGAAAATATCGCAAAAGTTTTGCGCAAATCTGTAATGGAAACACAGGTACTGGAGGCTTACACGGATGAGAGACTGTGCACAAATTGATGCACCTCTTGATGAAAAAAGACTTTAAGGTCTGGACTCAGAGGTGCCAATTCACTGACAATGACATGTAGTAGATTGTGCATAACAGGTTTTTGATCATGTTGATAATTTAGAATCCTTAGAAATTTGCGAATCAACTATGATATAGTAAGCTTTATAGGGATAATTAACTGGCTACATTTTGTCTGAAACTCAATACTGACTGAATATCAGCACTGTTGCGATATTGCTTAAATATTAATATTAATACAAATATTCATATTAACATAAAATAAAAATAAGTATAAAAAATCTAAATCATTTATATCAAAATTTATATTCAAACACTTGATTCAATGTTGAAATACAACCAACATTTCTGAAAAATGTCAAATTTAATTTATTTGATGGCATGTCAATTACAGTGAGGTTAGATGCCATACTGAATTTAACGCAGATGAAAACAAGGCTGTGAGGGACAGATGTACAGTCTTTACAATGACATGCTTAAAGATCTTAGATCACATGATTTCAGCAAGTCAATTCTTAAAACTGTTTCATGGTGTTTTTTTCTACTGATCTTTTTTTTTTTTTTTTTTCCGGAAAGACTGAACAATTGGTACAATAGTACAAAATTCATTGCACTATGCTCTATCCCTCACAGCCTTGTTTTCATTCCTGTCAAAAAATAAATAAGGTGCTACCCTGACTAAGGTCTAGTCAGAGAGAGGATTTTCGGCCCTTCTGTGTCTATAAGCAGCCTCACATATGTATTGCATGTACAAACTGCTTCAGCGCGGCTGACAGGCTGTCAGGAGCCGGGCTGCTATCAACCTCTCGTCCGTCTCCAACAGAGAGCACAGATCCCGGAGAGCAGCTTATGTCTCCCCACTTATCTCTGTTTGAGATGACCTGTGCCTCTCTGACAGCTCTGAAAAAAAGACAAATAGATTTCCAATTGTTTCACTTCACAGAGGCTTTCCACAGCGCTGCACCAGACTGATATAAACTGGGAAGGAAAGCTAAAAATAGACTTCTGCTGTGGAAAATACTGCGAATGAACAGCTACAGTTCTGATGTGGATTAATTTCAAAACTTATTCAAAGCTGATCTCAGAAAACATGATGAGTGTCTGTGTACTGATAAGAAGATTGGGTCGTAAACACAATTAGCCCCAAACCCCCTCAGAGCCCGTGCTGTCTGTCACCAGGTGACTCTGGGTCTTGAATTGACAGAAACCACCAGCATTGTCCATCAGTCATCGTGTGTGATAGCTCTGGTCTCTGATCCCTGACACAATCATTTTATTCTCAAACATAGCAGAGTCCCTCTGCAAACAGAATTCATTTATTACCGCATTCATTCATCATTCATCATTCACTAACTCAATCTATTCTCGGATTCATTCATTTAGTCATTAATATTTAGGAGTTTTGACTGTCAGCCTGGATTGCTGTGCAGCCTACATCAATTTATCCTTTAAATCCGACATGTGTTGTGCTTCTCGGACATGATCTGACTGAAAGGCAGGGACTATAACATTAACTGCCATTGGGGACTAAGAAAAAATAAATAAAGGTAATAACTAGGACTTTTTTTATCTCACAGTTCTGACTTCTTCTCACAACAACACCCACATGAAAACTTAATATCTTACATTTCTGAGAAATAAAATCAGAATTGCAATTGTAGGTCAGAATTGCCAGATGCTGAATGTACTGGGGAAATGAGCTCTGATTATGACAGTGATGATGGTAAAAAGCATCTGCTCAAATTGAACCCTTCCAAGTTCCAAAAGGTAACGGAATATGCTTTATTTTATTCATTTGTAATTGTTAACATAATGTCAGCAGAGTTTTATACTATTGCAGCAGTTAGAGATCCATCCATGTTAGATATAGATCCGGGTCGTTAAAGACCCGAATATGTAATAATGATTGGCGAAACATCCATGCATTTAAAGGGGACCTATTAAAGCCACAATATGTAAATTCTCACCGCTAGAGGTTGCTTATTCAAAACAAAGGCGTAGCTTGATGACACCTTGATTTTGCAGAATCATGGGATGTGTTGTCTTCATGTCTACAGAACTGGGAAGGGACTCGGGCAGAAATCATGTTCATGGATAAGATTATTAACGTTATGTAGTATGAAGCAGAGCAGGACCAAGGCTGCTGGAGTGATTGCTAATGAGAGATCGTGACACACAGCTCAAGAGCAGCGGAACTTTTATTATGCCACAGTTATCGCTTCCGCTTCTTCCAGTCAAACGCATGGCATACAGTCCTGGTTAAAATTGCTTATTTCTCTGGATTTAAACATTCTTGAAAACATTTGGGATAATGTAAGTACACAAGTCAACAAAATATATAGCATTGTTCTAGTGGTTTTTAGATTTTTTAATCCAAACATTTTACATTTTGTGCCGTTTAAAATTTTTTCAAGATGTAATATAAGTCTGATGTCCCCAAAATGTGTCTGTGAAGTTTCAGCTCAAAATACCCCACAGATCATTTATTATACCATGTTGTAAATACCCATTTTTGAGGGGAAGGAAAAACATGCTGTTTTTGTGCATGTATCTTTAAATGCAAGTGAGCTGCTGCTCCCTGCCCCGCTTTTCAGAAGAAGACGGAGACTGTACAGCTCGTGCCTCGGATATTCTGCCAAAAACTAAAACATTTTGTTTTGATTATCATCTCTATCACGGTCACGCAGTTCTTCATCGTCATGAAAGTTTATTATGTGCATGCATTTTAAAGCCATATCAGACTAAACTTCTGATATATGGTTTTCTGAGCGCACGCATCCAAAGCATGCTGAATGTCAGATGGCGCGTCCTGTGAGTATTAAACTAAGTTCTCTTTGACTTTGAGCTCTTAAGCTCTTATTGAGCTTAAGTTGTCAAATACACACAACAACAGCTGATTAAGTCTGAAAGTAAACAGTAGGGAAAGAAATCGCATGTGTATATTAGATCTGTGTATTAAAGTGACAGCAGCGTAATATACAGTACCTACTGCTGTATAGGCTGTTAATATAAACCAAACAACAAAAGAAAAACACAAAATCACTCACTGCTCTTAATTGAATAACTATAGTAGCTTTAATAAGAAAACATTTCTTATTTGCTGCTGATAAATGATCTAGTGAGGAGATACACATGGCATACTGTGTACAGCTCACTCAATGGGAGGAGCTAAGCTAATAGGGCAGAGTCTGTCAGCGGGCGGGGCCTAAGCAATGCGACATCACATTACTAGAATCTACGAGCGGCTTGTTCTGAGACACTGCTTATGATTTATGGGGATTAAAAAAAGAGGAGTGGATGGATTTTTACCATTATAGGGTGGTTGTGTACACACACTGCCAACAAACATTTGTGTCCAAATACCAGGTAAAAGTGAATTTTGCATAATAGGTCCCCTTTAAGGGTAAAAATGCTGTCTACTGAACGTTTTGGATAGCTACTGTACATAGACACTATTAAGAACATTAACAGAGCTTCATACAAACTTCATCTGTGATCAAGACAGGTGTCTATTGTTTTACCAAAGATTAATTTACTGTCTCTCTTGTAATTCCTCACTCTAACAGGCTCTGTCTTATTATAGGAACGATTGACAGCGAGTGCTCTCACTTCTGTTGGTTATTAGCAGATCAGATCAGTGAATCAAACTGGCTTATCCTCCTCCTATTGTGTGGTAGAAGCTGTGAGGCAGTGTCGGGCCAAGGTGACTTAATTGTGTTCTGCCTGGATCAATAAAACATGAATGTTTGTCACCGGAACTGCCTGTCTCACTGCTCAGGCCTTGACGCAAGTAAAGCATGACAGCTGACGCCACTGATTACGTTAAATCTGCCCGTGAGTGACAGGCTCACCACTGACGCCCACACTGACCGTTTGAGCCAATCGGTGACTGAGCTGAATTTAAATAATGACGGAGCATCACTGTCACTGTGTGCATTACTCTGATATTCTTACTCTTTAGCAACTCACACATATCTGTACACCTCTTCTTCTTCTTTTTTTTTTTGTTTAAATTTGACCTACTATTGAAAAATCATTTTTCTCATTTTAAGCATTGATCTAACAAAACCTTAATTGTGTAAGAAAAATAAATGTATTAAAGATAAATATTATATTATATTATATTACATTATATTATGTCAAGTAAAATTTATTTATATAGTGCTTTTCAAAAAAACACATTGTTTCAAAGCAGCTTTACAGAAAATCATGATGTTAATGTTTATAATATCTTCATGCCTTATAGTCACATTTAGTATATTAGAGCTGGCTGATAATATAGTTTACATTTTGCGACAATACAAGCAATCAAGGAGTTGAGAGGTGCTATATATATAGCATATATATATATATATATATATATATATATATATGCCTACATGATTGCACTGTATGATTGCGGATCAATTTAGACATATTTTATACAAAGAGCTGGGTGATAATATGGTTACATTTTTTGATGAAATAAAGTTGAGTTGAGATTTGCTATATGGTATATATTGCCTTACATGAGTGTACTGTATATAGAGTGCAATAATAGTTTTCATTTTGCGACAAAATAAACATTGTATTAATATACAAAGTAATTTTTTTCTTTTTTATTTAATGATAATTTTGTGATATTTTTGCTGAATAAAAATGCTGATTATGAAAATGGTTTCTTGTATTTAAAGGGGTCCTTGATTATGATTTCACTTTTTTAGTGTGTAATGTTGCTGTTTGAGCATAAACAACATCTGCAAAGTTACGACACTCAAAGTTCAATGCAAAGGAAGATATTTTCTTTTACAGCAATCGCTTTTTAAGGACTACAACAAACAGCTGGTAGAGACTACAACAAGCTTCTTCCTGGGTTGGTGACATCACTAACCCTATAATTTACATAAACCCCGCCCCCGAGAACACACAACAAAGGGGGTGAGGCCATGTGGGGCTGCTTTAGCGAAGAGGAAGAGTTGTTGTAATAGAGTGTTGTTACCATGCCGTCATTTTACGCCAGACTGCTTCACAAACGAGGGTCGATTCAACACTGGATTTAAACACAAGATTAACATCTTTCTGAGTCTCTCCATCAGTGTCCGACTCCAGTTTGAACAATGTAAGGCTGAAAACGGTTACTGACAATCGTCATTTTGGCTGAGTGAGATCCTACAGATTTGTTGTTGTTAAGCAACCGAAGCATGAGCTGTTAAAGCTCCGCCCTCTTCTAGAAAGGGGCCCGGGAGCAGCAGCTCATTTGCATTTAAAACAGCACACAAACAGCGTGTTTTTGCTCACACACAAATAGGGGCAAATTTGACAAGCTATAATAAATGATATGTGGGGTATTTTGAGCTAAAACTTCACAGACACATTTTGGGGACACCAGAGACTTATATTAGCCAGAAACTTATATCAGAAAAGGGACATAATAGGTCCCCTTTAACTAATTTATTAGTTCATTTTCCTTCTATAAATACACTATTTGGTCTTGGACGGTTCAAGACACTGAGATAAATTGGCAATATTTCATTTGCAGAAAAAATACGCACAGAGATGTAGTATATTGACTATAAAACACTAAGCTATTTCATCAGAGCTAGAAAAAAAGGGTCTTTGTTTACACAATAACATGATAATGAATTCAAGCAGCACCTCGCCAAAAGTGCTGACATATGGATATCAAGTCAAACAGGGAATGATATCAAAAAGATATCAAACAAGCATTAGTACGCATCCCAAACAGCCACAATTAGGCATCATCATCAAACCTGCTCGACGTACAAAGCAAAAAGTCTCTGAAGCTTTTGAATTGACTTTTGATGATGACCTTTGCAATCAGCAGAGGAGAAAAGAAGTCATTTCTTTTGATTTGGATCCAAATGATGAAGAAATGACCTAGTTTGCTGGCAGCCCATGATTACAGAAGGGTCTTGCCTTTTGAGTGTAATTACACAACCCATCAAACATAGAAGAAAAAGAAGGATGAGAAACATGCGAGAGATAAAGCAGCGCAGAAAAAAAACAGGGAATAGACCAAAAATAAAGAGATGGCATAAGCATAACAGGAAGAGAGAAGAGTGCAAAGATGTAAAGGTGTGAAGGAATTAGAAGAGAATTAGGCAAATATACCATCACGTACCTGGTCTCTAAGATCTGCTGCCGCATAGTCTTGACATACTCGAAGCTGTCGAAACAGCAGATGTCATAAACCAGAATGTAGACATTAGCGCTCCGAATGCCTCGACAGCAAACATCTGACCATTCCTGCACAGACATAGAGCACATTAGAGCAACACAAGATCATGATCATGTGAAACTCATCCAAATTTCAGTTTAACCTATAAAGCCTACTGTATCATATTTATGCAAACTAAAGGCTTCTAAATTATAAACATGATCATACCTTTGCTAAAAAAAAAAATTGTTAAACACAATCAACTACAAGCCTTCTGTTGTCTTACTGATAGTTCATATTTTTTTAGCAAGTAAAAGGTCTTTTAGTTTAATTTTAAAATTTCCCCCTTCACGTCCTGGTACATGCTTCTTTACACTGTGAAAATTTTACTGATTTTTATGAAGTAAACGTAAAAATTAATTTTATATTGTTCGTATAAGATGAAAACTTACTGAACGTATTGAAGGGTTAGTTCACCCAAAAATGAAAATTACCCATGATTTACTCACCCTCAAGCCATCCTAGGTGTATATGACTTTATACTTTCAGACGAATACAGAGTTATATTTAATAATGTCCTGGCTCTTCTAAGCTTTATAATGGCAGTAAATAGAGGATGAGATTTTGAAGCCCAAAAAGTGCATCCATCCATCATAAAAGATATGTATAAGATGGGTTTGTGTAAGAAAAATATCCATATTTAAAACTATAATAACTAGCTTCCGACAGACGGCCGTGTGGATATGTTTTATGATGAATGGTTGCACTTTTTTGGGCCTTATAATCTCATTCTCTATTCACTGCCATTATAAAGCCTGGAAGAGCCAGGACATTATTTAATATAACACAGATTGTATTTGTCGTAAAGAAGAAAGTCACATACACCCAGGATGGCTTGAGGGTGAGTAAATCATGGGGTAATTTTCTTTTTTGGGTGAACTATCCCTTTAAGCAACTTACTTATGTTTACTAGATTATCCATTCATCATTTTTTAGAAAATTATGTTAAAACGTGAGAATCAAATATGATACATCAGGCTTTTGAGAAACCTTTAACTCTCAATCATCATCTTGCAGTGCATTATACATTTTGTCCCCGGCAATAAAAACTACAGAGCTTTTATCATAAAACTAAGTATTGAAATATCATCATACTTTTGGGAGATATTGAGTGACAATTAATCTTTATATGCATTTTATGTAAGTAGACTGCTATACTGTTATAAAAAACTCATTGATTTACATTACAGTCAGAGTTTTTTCCTATATTTGGGGCATATAAATATCAGCAAACTACACCAAACTGCATATTTCTACTTAGTTTTGGCCTCTGAATAAAAGTGAGGTGTTTTTTTCCTTCTCAAGTATGAGTTCCATATTCTCACAATATGTGAGTCATAAAAGCATGATGTATTAAATATGATTCTCAACAAAAAAAAAAACATATGCAGACTTTAGGAAAAAATAAATAAACTGAAAAAAAAAATCTGACCTTTATTTCATGTCAGGCTTTAAATGGTTAATACAAGTGCTCATCTACAATTATAACACTAAGCATAAACAAAACACTTTCACTCTTGAACCTTGAGATTCATATTACTCATGTTCAGATGATTCATTCTGAACCTTTCTGGACTGATTAATATGTGCTAGTTATAAGTGAAGGAGATAGGAGTGTAAAACAGGTAATGCGAAAACATGAGAGATGATAAGCTGTGAGCCATGTGAGGCACTCTGATGGCACATTCAGCACTTTACAATCAAATTATGTTTTAATAGAAGGTGCTTTCTCAGATCAAATCTGTTACTGTGGTTAGTTAGGATTGTGTCAGGAAGTGAAGAAAGAAAAACAGTCATCTAAGTCACCTTGCTAATGATAGTCCATGCTAACCGCTAGCTCTCTGACAGGAAACTCCAATTGAGAATATAATTATAAATGTAAAGTTATGAAAGAATCCTCTCTTCCCATTGTCACTAATTAAAGCACTGAATCATTATGACAGCACTGAGAAAGAAAAGTGAGCCTAGACAAAAGGCCTTGCTGCTCAAGTGGCTCTTTTATTCTTTCAAGCTGTCTGAAATCACAAGTGTTACACAGAACCATGAGCTCACTGTGCATAAACTCAGAGACCCCATATCAAAACACTGAAAACATTCTGCTTAATTGGCCCTTCACAAACCTCTGTCACCCTTGGACACTGTTGCTTATCTGAATATCTCATGATTGTATGCCATGTGATTTTTATATAATGAAGATTTTGAAAAATTGCATGGATATTACATAAATGCATGAGTAAATGAAGTGTTTTATTGCAACACATTTATCTGTCCCCTTGTTTTACGATTAAATACAGTGTTTACATGATAAAAATGTCTAAGACTATACAAATTAGACTTAAAGGCACATGCTTACAAGTCAACTAAATGTTAAAAAGTCTGATTTTGATAGAGACTACAAAATTTTTTACTGTGTGAACTTCATTGTCACTACTGTTATCTGAATCAATACCTACTGTAAATGTAAAGGTAGAAACACATGGGACTTACATTAGAAAGCTTGTCACATAAATATAGCAGCAACAGATAGCAAAGTAGGACTGGTCACAAACATTATGGCGTTCTTAAGGGGTCAAATTAAATTGACAGCAGCCATATCACCCTGTAGCCCAAGACTGGTTGCCCACTGAAGCTAAGCAGGGCTGAGCCTCGTTAGTACCTGGATGGGAGACCTCCTGGGAAAACTAGGTTGCTGCTGGAAGAGGTGTTAGTGAGGTCAGCAGGGGGTGCTCACCCTGTGGTCTGTGTGGGTCCTAACACCCCAGTATAGTGACGGGGACACTGTACTGTAACAAGCACCGTCCATCATGAGACGTTAAACCAAGGTCCTGACTCTCTGTGGTCATTAAAAAAAATCCAATGCCACTTCTCGTAAAGAGTAGGGGTGTAACTGTCCAAATTCCCTCCATTGGCCCTTACCAATCATGGCCTCCTAATAATTCCCATCCATTGAATTGGTTCTATCACTCTCTCTCCTCTCCACCTACAGCTAGTGTGTGGTGAGCGCAGTGGCGCCGATGTACTGTGGCTGCCATCGCATCATCCAAGTGGATGCTGCACACTGGTAGTGGATGAGGAGAGACCCCTGATACGATTGTAAAGCGCTTTGGGTGTACAGTAGTACATATGAAAGCGCTATATAAATGCATCATTCATTCAAATCATTGTAATGCCTGGTTAGAGGAAGAAGAAGCGGATCTATTTACCAGCATAACTTTTATAAACAAAACAAGAAAGAGTAATCCAACACAAGAAACAACATAATGAAACACCAGACAAAGAGTAAATTCAACTAAAAGCACATTATATACACAATTAACCAAAGATCAAAATGAGGAACAGGTGTGTGAAATCAATGAAACAATGAGTAACCATGACAACCAATGATAAATGTGCTAGAAACCATGACAACAGAAAGAAAACACAGGAAATAATGAAATCAGTTGAAGCAGTCTCTAGTTTCTATGCCTAGAGGAACAGTTAGCTCAGGCATAACAGAGCTCTCAGTTGTGTTTTAATTCAAATGTAAAACAGACATATCTATCAAATTTGCCTCTTCACCTAAGATTCATTAGGAGACACAAATATATCTTTTAAGGACATGTATTTAGTGCATGAAACAGAGTATGGTAAGTGTTTGAATCTGTGCACATACTGTTCTCAGATATCCTGACATGCAGGGAAAAAACAAGACTGTGGCCACAATAACTTTATTAAAACAAGGGAACTAATTTTTAATCATTTTAGGCCAGATCAGGTAAAAATAGATCCTTACAATAACAACTACATTACCACCTTTTACAGATTTCTGCACCTCTAAAGAAACACAGGGTCATTTTTTCAGGTTATTTTCTCCCAGACTTCAAGAGATCTCATTAGTGATTTCCTAAGCCTATGAGTGGGTTCATTTGAGTACAAGGGCGTAGAACTTGGTAGGGAAGCTAGGGACATGTCAACAATAATTTTGATCAAACAATTAAAATATATTTATATGTATGTAACCACTGTTGTTGTAATTTTGGACGAATTTGAAATGCGTCATACCCTTGACATTCCCAGAGAAGTCAAAGTAAATATGTTAGAAATAAATATGTTGTGCATTTAGTGCATAGATGGTGCAAACTAAGTGTTTGAAACAGCCTAAGTTCACAGTTCAATTGAATGATGAAGTTTACCCTCCTTAACTTAATGTTGTTAAACTGAATGTACAAAGCAAACTGTTAGCTCAAATATCTACAAAATTAAATTAAAAACAACACTGAAATAAAAGTGTGCTCTTTATCTGTCAATCAGATGCATGTAAAAGCTGTGCTTGTTTCTACCAACAGTAGATTCCTGGTCACATTTTCTTTCAGAATCATCAATGGTTTAGCTCATTTATGATATTAAAATAAAGTAACAAAGTCATCAAAAGCACTGACCCTAGCACTTCAGAAACACGGTGTAATTTGCATTAAAGGTTTAGTTCACCCAAAAACGAAAATTGTCATTAAATACTCACTCTCATGTTGTTCCAAACCCGTAAGAGCTTCGTTCATCTTCAGAACACAAATGAAGATCTTTTTAATGAAATCTGAGAGCTTTCTGTCCCTCCAATGACAGCAACACAACTACCACTTTCAAGCCCCAGAAAGGTAGCAAAGACATCATTAAAGTAATCCATGTGACTCCAGTGGTTTAACCTCAGTTTTATGAAGCGACAAGTGCTTTGTCTGTGAAAATAAAAACAACAAAAAAACTAATTTTTTTTAAAAATGTTTTTGAATTTTGAAATTTGAATTATGTTTTTTGTGCACACAAAGCACTCATGTCACTTCATAAAATTGAGGTTAAACCACTGGAGTCACATGGATTACTTTAATGATGTCTTTACTACCTTTCTGGGGCTTGAAAGTGGTATTTGCATGGAATGTCAATAGAGGGACAGAAAGCTCTCAGATTTCATTAAAAAGATCTTCATTTGTGTTTCCGAAGATGAAAGAAAGTCTTGCGGGTTTGGAACAACATGAGGGTGAGTAATTAATGACTGAATTTTCATTTTTGGGTGAACTAACCCTTTAAGTGCTCTGTATATTATATAGAGTATTACATATACACTACTGTGCAAAAGTCTTAGGCACATCAGTATTTTCACCCCCCAAAAATGGTTTTAAGCTGGTTATTTATATCTTTTGCTGTAGTGTGCAGTAGGGAATATCAGTAAACATTTGTGAGAATGAATAAAAAAAACCTTTTTTCGCAAATTAACTCTTTAAATAAATAACTGGCTTTAAACCCTTTTTAGAGGGTTAAAATACTGACATGCCTAAGACTTTTGCACAGTACTGTACATTTATGTATTTGTGCTCTGATGCTGATGACTGCACTATGGACAGAGTAAAGATAAAGTTAAATCTCTGTTAAACTGCCTCCTTGTCATCATTGCCTTTAACTTATAACATTATAGAATTGATTAACTGAAGTCAGTATAGACTAAAAACCATAATGTCAATCATGAATCAAGTTTTTTTCTTCACTGCTTTTATGTTCCCACCAGTGTCAAAATCAAACCTCCGCCCTTGTTAGGGTACCTCAAATGTGCTATTTCTAAATGTGCTAAACTTTGTCCTGACACAAGGTCAGGTCCGAGTCAAATTATTAAACTCTGTACAGTGCTGTGGTATGTTCCCGTACCTGCAGAGAGCTGCCAGGAAAGCTGCTGATGGCTGGATAATCTGTGATCTGAAGGTCATGCACATGACCATTGAGCACTGCGGCAGAGAGATGCACCCGCCGTGTCTTACTGGACACCGCCACATCACTGTAGTCATTGTGAAGAAAGCGCTTCACAATGGCCGTCTTGCCCACCCCCTGAGCTCCCAGCACCGCGATCCGGAACGAAGGGGGCATCGCCCTGTTTCCGCCTCGCCCCCGGTGGGCTGCCCCACCCTCCCTGCTCTCGCAAACAGCTGGCCAGTGCATTCAGAGTGGCACATGGGCAGCACATAGTCCTGACTGAAGCGCAGAAAGCAGCGGTGGCCACAGCACAGTCCCATTCATAAGCCAGCAGTACCTGCAGAAAGAGAAGTGGAAGAGAGAAGTGAAACAGGAGAGAGATGAAACTGCCAATCAACAGCCCAACTCGACCATAAAGAGAATATATATTAGATGATCATTTGATATCACTCCACATAAACGGACACATAAAAATACAAACATTTACATAAAATAATATTATTAATAATAATAATAATAAATGATAACATTCATTCACAAAAAAATCGTGCACATCATTTAATTCCACCTGTGCACTTGACAAACCTTTGACAACATGTCTATATTTTTGTACTAATCTAAGCATCTATTGTGTTTATATATCATAATCCATCATATATCACAATGTTCTCATGATATAAAGCACTTAAATGGGGTCAGGATGATTTAAATGGAGCAAAGATATTAATAGAAATTGCCAAACATAGGCAAAAGACATGCAGCAGCACCTGTGTGTGAGCTATTCTTATAGAGCTGCTGCAGGGGGCAGGACGCATGATGCTAATAGTTTATTTACTATGAATCTTCTCAGTTTCAGTCTATTAAGCGATTAGACTAATGATACTACACAATGCTTATGTAATGTATTCTCTGCATCCTATAGAATAAAGACGCATACTTGTTCATTTACTTTTTCATAAGCGCCAAATTCCTTTGTAAATGCCCTAGCCGTACCATATTTTTGTCTAGAACGCATGACAGTTTATCATTATCATAAAGCTTTTTAGATATGAAGCGCGCGACTGTCGGTGCGAGCGTATCGCGCATCGCGCGCACAGCAGCAATGACTTACCTTATGAGCAGGTGAGAAGTTGCATTCTTCGCGAGGTTCGGGCTGCTGAACACCTGCGCGATCTTTCCCGTCGAGTTCTCCCTCTCTGGTCGCATTCAGGTGCAGAAGTAACCCTCAAACTGTCCTGGAGGAATATCCTGCTCTTCTCACGTCATGTAGACCTCGCGCACAGCACGGCGCGCGCATGTTCGACTGTGTTAACAGACAGATAAATCAACGCTTGCGCGTAAAATCAGAGTGGGGGACCGCGTAGAGCCCTTGCGCCTCACCGGGTCAGCGTCACAGGTTAATTGAATCTAAAAAAAAAAGCTGAGAGCTCTGCTTTGTCTATGGCAAGCCTTTTTGACATTTATTCCTTAAAATATATTTATATGTTACTAATGCTTCTTTTTTATTTACTAGTGAGTTATACAATAGTGAATATATTTTCAATTTCACTATTGTTGAATTATTCATTAGACAATAGAACCTATTCTAAAACCGACTATTACTTATTCAATAAATATATCTAGTATTACTATTAATTAGATACTAAAGATACAAAGTTATTCCTTTGCCATTCTATTGAGATTTGTAGTTCAGATCAACTATTTACTAACTAGCATGTATTGTAATTCCACACTAATTATTTGATACTAGTACCTATTTCTTAGTCACTAGTAAGTGTCCCTAAAAATATTAGTATTTATTCCAGATCAATTTTTATTAGTACTAGATACTACAATCTAAAAAATACTGGTCATTTTAGTGATTCAGTGTTAGTTTTTGTGTAACCATATTAAGGCTGAACAACGTAATCAATGACGTTATGCAAAAATTTTGTGTGGAATGTGTCACTCTGTTTATGTTCACCACTAGTCGTAGCCACTCAAATAAATCATACTCAACACTTTCACGGAGACTAATGGCATAAGGCTGTGTTCACACAGCCGGAATAATTTTATAAATTATTTATCCTTGCACATCATTATGCCTTTAACGGCATGTCTATTTACACTAAGTGCAAACAGCATCCCTTGTTGGCAAACGCTATTTATACTAGCTCCACCCACCAATGTCTGTTTGGGCCACTCAAGTTTTAAAAAAGATGTGCAGAATTCAACATCTTTAGTGGCGCAGCAGTAGCAAGTAAGGCTTGCAGACCAGGCTTTTAACGTGATTGACACAGGTTTGAATCCGCCTTTTGCAGAGCTTGTGTTTATTTTCAATAAAAATAATGTTCTAAAAGTGGAAATAAATAGCAAACGAGTGTTTAATAATATTAAAAGTGTTTATTGGGTAGGGTTAGGGGAAGGTATTGGGAGGGTTTTAATTATCCACGTAAGGTGGCAAAATTTTAATAAATATAATAATTTACACTCTATGATATTATTGCATCCTGTTAATGTACAAAAATACTGAGGTGCAAATAGTATCTGCCAATATAAATTATAGATAGCATCTAATTACTATTTACTCTTATTGCAAAGAACTAGTACTTTTACATGGTGTAAATAGAATCTATCGCTATTTTCCCCTAGTGTAAGTAGCATATCGCTAAGAAAATATGCTATTTTCACTTTGTGTAAATAGAATCTATCGCTATTTTCCCCTAGTGTAAGTAGCATATCGCTAAGAAAATATGCTATTTTCACTTTGTGTAAATAGAATCTATCGCTATTTTCCCCTAGTGTAAGTAGCACATCGCTAAGAAAATATGCTATTTTCACTTTGTGTAAATAGCCGCTGCCTTTTTTAAATTCATGTGCCCTCATAATCTTTAATCAAAATAACTTCCCCTCCCTCTTGCAGCAACATCTCTTCTCTGATGATGTGTAGATTAACATGAGGGCGGGACAACCTGTCACAGCAATAGCAAACCACAACCATCCAATCAATTCCCAATGAACAAAATCAAGTACTGTCCTACATTTTTTCTTGTTTGAGAAGCCGTTTCACTCAGCTATACAGTACTGTGCAAAAGTCTTAGGCCACAACCAGCTTTGTTGTTTAACAATGTTTTAATAACCATCCATATTTATTTTTATGTCTTTATTATGATACAACAGAAAATACAAGAAATATGTACACAAAATGTAAAAAACAACAACAACAACATGGCTTCTTTAAGCAAAATAGTATTTAGTGTGACCTCCTGGACTTCTTTCATTTTCTCAAAGAAGAAAATCTGAGAAACTTCTCATCATATTTTGAAAGTTTTCTTGGCCTTCCAGTCCTGTTCCATTCCATTTAGGTTTAAGAGAGCCGGTTCCTGCTATTGCTCGAGTGTAAGGGGAGGTCAGGCACTTTAACTTATAGAAGTCTTTTTGTTTTCTGTTTTTTTATTACTGCATACAAATTTCCTGTATTTTCTGGTTATATTCTAATAAAGGGACTGAGCAATAATTATATATGGTCATAATACCATTGCTAAAACAACATCTAATGGTGGGCTAAGACTTTTGCACAGTACTGTATGTAACAATCTGTCGCAACTTCCATTTCATGTCGACTTTAATATGATTGCACTTATACATTTCGTTTTTTACAAGCATGTCAACCACATGAACATAACCGAACTGACTCCTGCAAAAGCTAAATATAATAAATGTTTAACGACTGACAGCAATCCAGTGATCTACTCGACTTTTTTGTCAAATGCTGCCATTTGGATTTTGAAGGGAATATATAGGCTACAAATTACGTGGATCTGATTCATGTAATTCGTTTGAATGTGACGAGACAAACATTTCTGGCATATTAGACATATGATTAAGAGTGAATGTGTGCGTATTTTAAAATAAAAAGTATTAATAATGAATTCTAAATCAATAAATTCTAGTTCCTTTACTATTTTTTTCTCTGAAATCCCTTTAAATCCTGGGCCACGGTCAATTCGTGATACCTTCGTAAAATTTCGCACGGCACCCTAAAGCACAAGGCGGTCACACACTTCACACAGCCCTTGCGACGGCTCTGAGTCCTGTGTTAATAATGACGGGTTTCCTTTACTCAAAGAGATGGAGAAATGAGTCATCTAAAGATCCACCGGAGCTGCTGTGGGTGTGAGCTGCAAGGCGTATGGCTCAAACATAGGCTACTCTTTACACTCAGTTAAAAGACTTTGTTGGTTATTTAAAATATCTGCTGGATGAACTCGTGCCTCAACATTATAACACACATTTAATACATTCAATACTACATCTTACCTGTCTTGCCCTAACAGTTGGTTTCAAAGAATAAATGTTCAAAAGGCTTGCCATAGCTGTCAGCAGCATTCTCTCTCTCCGTGCGTAAATAGGCTGCGCGTCACGAGCGGTAAATACCAGAGAGTAAATACCAGCACGCGTTTGAAGATCATGTGTTAGGAAAACTCATTATTGACATGCTGTACTTGGGACATATTGCCTTAAAATCAATGTATACCCGTTCCACAGAAATTGTCATCCCCCTCTCAACGGCTTCTGTTTATTTGAGTGACTGTCATTGCCCATTGTTATTACTATCCGAAAATGTACAGTCTTCTGTGAGAACCTACTGTGAGTACCGCGGCTGTCACTTAGCAACCTAACCTTTTCTTCTGTTGCTATGTAACCACGTGGTTTTTACCTGTTCGCTTCGCGTAATTTATACACTCAGTGGCTGTATGCATCCAGGTGTGACAGGACTGCAGCTCACTGCTGTTTAAAGAGGTGCAGGATTATGGTTAATAACCAATCCCATTTATTCTGCTAATGACTGAGCTTATTCAGGCTATAAAACTACAACTACAGTTGGCGATTACATTTAGCTACGTTTAAACAAGAACAGAACTCCAGTGGACTGAATTCACAAATTTCATTGAACAAGACGTTAATATTGAGCAAGTTACATGGACACACTATTGACAGCTATTTTTTCTAGCCTATATTTGCGAAGCTAAAGCTGACTGCACGTCTTTGAGCATCACGGGATTTTCTGAATGAATCCATGTTTTTAAACAAACTGGTTTAGTGATTTTTTCAATGACTCACTCGTACATCCCCGCGTCCGAATATGCCTTGTTTTTTTTCCTAACGAGTCTACTGCGTTTTAGATTATGGGAGGCACTTCCGGTTTGGGGAAGTTCCACTCAAAAAGACTGAAACGAATCAAGGTTGTGCTGCGTATATTCGTCAGTTTGACTGAATGAGCTGGAAAATGTCCTTCATGTTTTATTTTCAGACGTCAGAAGACGCTCGGTATTTTAATGTGACATTGTATAACAAGAATATATGGCAAAAGCTCTTTTCGGTCGCTGCATTCTTTTCCTCCTGATTATTTTCTCTTTTTTTTTCTTTCTTTGTATTCCGCTGTAACAGTGTGAAAAAGACAACAAATAGGCTACTGTGCATTTGTGGTCTACTCTCCCGATTTAATTTACGATAGGCCTAACATTAAATCTCATGAATAATTCACTGAATCTCTTGTTTTCCTCCCCAAATCCTTTCTAGGTTTGTTTTCACAGGGATGCATTAAAATGTAATTGTCTCCCCTTTTCACTTCTAATCCCTATTAGCAGTGTTTACTGGAATGTTTCTAAAGCAGGTAAATGCAATATTTATTGTCAGTCAAAATGAGAAAATCACTTTGATATATTATTACTCAATGTTCCAGGTAATTAACATTTTTAATTAAGGCAATATTGCTGAGGAAATAATCGGTGGTTATTCATGGTCTGTTGTGGTAATTTGTTAATGATTTTACACTTTTAAATGTACTTTTAGGCTAAGGTTCGATGGTTGAAGGGTGAGTAGAATAATGTCATCTCATTATGTACAGAGTTTTTGAAAATGCTTATTAATTGTATTTATAGAGTGAACCATTTGCTGCCCAGTGTTGCCAGATTAGAAAAGTCCAATTATGGTACCAGAAGCTCAAAATTATCGTATTTGAAAGAAAAATGACCGTACACGAGTTTTTAGAATATTTAAATGAATTAAATTAATAACTAATGATTTTTACAACAGAATGAATCAATACTGAACTTAGCTACACATTATTTTCATTATATCCACATTATTTCCTTCTAGAGCTGCTGTACAGCCAAAATGATGTTCCCTCTATCTCTGTAAAGCTACGTTGACACAATATGAATTGTAAAAAGCGCCATATTAAAAAAAGGTGACTTAGTCAAATGTACAAAATACAGCTATTTATTTAGACCAACTTTTTTGACATGAATAGATAAATAGCTAGTTGGGAAACAACTGATCTAAGCGCCGAGGTAGGAACGTTAACTTGTGCTCGTGAAAGAGAGAGTCATTCTCCACGATGATTGGCTGAGAAGACGTAACGTGAGATGAGAAGGAAGACATGCGTGATCAATAAATATAAGGTGCGTTCACGCCATATCGTAATTCCTGTAACTACGAGATTCTGGCTCGTAAAAAGTGTTCACGTCCTCGTAGCGCTCGTAATTACAGCTTGAAAGCTGTGAGTTTTCTGAAAGCTCCCACATGTACCACGTGGCCGCTGTACCACCTCACCGCTGTAGATTAATTTAGGCATTGATAGTGGTGCCATAGAAACGCATCATTCCCAGTCAAAGGATGTGAACAGCTCCGAATATAACGTCACGTGTTGTCATCTCAAGATTCCGGTAAATACGAGGTGGCGTGAACGTAGCAACGGGCTATATGCACGGAGCGTTCTTTAGAACTTCCGCGATAATATAAGCCAGCTCGAAAACTTCCGGTGAGATTGCTGGTGTGTTGAGCATCAGTAGTGTAATACTTAGTTTATAATCAGATTATAGTCACTTAAATAGTCAGGCATAGCATTAATTTAGTTATTCAAACGTAAGACGGCATAAAACCGTGTGAAAAAAACCCGTCAAAAATTAAATATTTATTGTGCACTTTAGTTAGATTAATTGAATAAAATGTGTTTTCACAAGTGTGCCAAAATCATTGATCTTGCGCTGCAATGACTGACAAGCTGCTGTGATTACAAAGGGGAAGCGAGGTGCTCGCTTTCTGTGTAATTCATTCACAAGAAAAGTTATTCAGTTTTTCATGTGATTCATAAGAGTACTTCATACTTAAAACATTGACAAAATGTATTTTTAAACCTAGATATTTTATAATGTTTAATATTTAGTCAAAACCGAAACTATTAAGAGGAAATGGCTGATATATGCACAAATAAATGCCACTCTGCCGCCACCTGCTGGTTATAGTGGTAATTATTGTCTTTTTTTTTTTTTCTTTGATAGAAGTGTTTTCTATCAAATGTTGAATTTCCTACATTTTTAAACGTTCGGTTTTACAAATGGGGACAATCTCAGAAGGATGAACAAATAATGTTTGTGGTCGTCACATTAAAAATAACATTTGAAGTGCTGGAAAAAATAATGCGTGTGCATGTCTAATTACAGACACAGCATTTTTTTTAAAAAGCTTCGTCTTTATTGCAATCAATAAAACTGGTTTATTGGCAAATTAGGTAGGCTAAATGTGATAACTGCATTAAAATATGAATACAACATTAAAAAGTCAACCACTGATGGTTTTGTGTCGATGTACAGCTGTTCATTCTGTACTCACTGTACATCGACACAGAACCATCAGTGGTTGACTATAACACTATAACAATAACTTTTCTTGTGAATGAATTACACAGAAAGCGAGCACCGAGCTTCCCCTTTGTAATCACAGCAGCTTGTCAGTCATTGCAGCGCAAGATCAATGATTCTGGCACGCTTGTGAAAACACATTTTATTCAATTAATCTAACTAAAGTGCACAATAAATATTTAATTTTTGACGGTTTTTTTCTTTTCCACACGAAAGTGTGAAAACTGACGGTCAAATTGAATTTAGCCGAGGAGGAACACTGAGGTACCTCTTTATGTATTTATTTTTTATGCCGTTTTACGTTTATGCCTGACTATTTAAGTGACTATAATCTGATTATAAACTAAGTATTACACTACTGATGCTCAACACACCAGCAATCTCACCGGAAGTTGTCGAGCTAGCTTATATTATTGCGGAAGTTCTAAAGAACGCTCCGTGCATATAGCTCATAGAATCCCTTACAACGACCATCATTTGAAGTGTCACAAAATTCTGAAATCATCGTACATTATGGGATTTTTTTCATTATTGATCGTACATCGCACAGAGGTCAAACTGATCGTACAAATACGATGATTATCGTATGTCTGGCAACACTGTTGCTGACTGTTTAAAGTTGAACGGAAGTCACGCCCATAATTCACTTTACGAGGCTTAGGAAAACGGTGAATCCACCTTTATATTCATGTAATATGTGAAAAGAATGTTTAACTTCATAGTAGGATACTCAGTAGGTGAAAAATATCTGAATGAGCTACTAGGCTACTACTTTGGCTGAGAATCACGATTTACTATCCCATGAGGCCACGGGAGATGAGTCATGACTAATGAATGATAAGGCCAATATGGCTGATTTATTATATCCAGATTGTGTTTATATTACACCAAAGACTTTAGATATATTTGATGTCTTAAAGGTACTTTGATTACACTGTAAATATCACTTTTTTTTTTTTTTTTTTTTACAGTGGTAAAATTTCTTTAAATGTAGACTAGGTTGACAGTACGCCATTTTGGACGCATCACTAGTTATGCTCCTATAAGAATCATTACTTTTTAAATGAATCTTTTGAGTGAATGATTCAGAAAAGGTCACCAGCTATAATAAAATAAAATAAAATAAAAAAGCCAATGTTTCTCAGACTTATTGACTCCAAGGCCTTCAGTTCAAGACAATAATATTTGAAGGCCTCCCTTGTAGGTTAATATATTTTCTATGAGTTTTAAGTCTTTTCGACCAGTAAATATACAGTGAGTTTTCCAGTCATTCATGATTACTGGATAAGGATTTTTAAAACAAAAAAAAGATTTTTTACTCTTTTTGTTTTTGAAAGAAGTCTCTTATGTTTAACAAGGCTGCATTTACTTGATAAAAACATACAGTAAAACTGTGAAATATTACTACAATTTAAAAGAAACCATTTCTATTTAAATACATTATAAAATGTATTTTATGTATTCAGCAAGGATGCCTTAAATTGATCAAAAGTGACAGTAAAGACATCTATAATATTACAAAATATGTATATTTTGTATATTTCATGCTGTTCTTTGTAAATGTTCTTTTGAGCTTTTATTGTAATATTTCAAAATATTACTGGTTTTACTGTATTTTTGATCAAATAAATTAATTTATGCATACACACTACACTTCATATTTACAGGGTTCTTACACATTTTCCAATTCAAAAATTCCATATTTTTCCAGACCCAAATTTCCAAACATCTCTATAGATTTTTCAGACCATATTTAACATAAATGGTTTATACAGCATTTTTTTCAGCATGATATTTAGAGTACAGCAGCCTGTAGATATTTTATTTTCAGTTTTTTCATTGTTTTCTCAAAATGATAACATGCACTTAGCCTACAACCTAAACGCTTTATAACCTGCAAATACTCACCTCTGACACATCAGTTTGATACTTTAAACGTGGTTTGATGTTGCACAATCACCAAACAGCAAAGTACAGTCTGATTTAGATGAGTGTTTGCTGCTTTATCTGTTGTTGCTTTGAGTGACACATGCACATTCGTTAGTGAAGTTCAAAAGAGATTCTCTAATGGCAAAGACAGTTTTGCGTAATGAAAATGTGCACCTTAAATTCATTCATTCAACAATCACTAAATTATCACTAATTTTTGCCATGAAAACACTCTTCTGCTTGTATGATCAATTTATTTTTAGAAATATATATATATATATATTTATTTATTTATAAGTGGTGCATCCATACTTTTTTTTTTCTGTACTTATCCAGACCTGTAAATTATTCAAAACAAATTCTATACTTTTCCAAACTGTGAACCCTGTATTTATGATTCTAAGAAGCTTGAATGGCTCTGCTCCCAAACACTAGAATGTGGAAATAAATTTTACTGTATCTTCTGATCACACTGCAAAAAAGTGATGTTCTTTTCCAGTAGTTTTGTCTTGTTTTCTAGTGCAAATTTCTAAAAGGTTCTTAATTCAAGAAACATTTACTTGAGAAGGAAAATAACATAAAAATCTTGTGATCTTGTGAAAGTGAATTTATGATTAAAACAAATCATAAACATACAGGTGCTGGTCATATAATCAGAATATCAAAAAGTTGATTTGTTTCACAAATTCCATTCAAAAAGTGAAACTTGTATATTATATTCATTCATTACACACAGACTGATATATTTCAAATGTTTATTTATTTTAATTTTGATGATTATAATTGACAACTAAGGAAAATCTCAAATTCAGTATCTCAGAAAATTAGAATATTGTGAAAAGGTTCAATATTGAAGACACCTGGTGCCACACTCTAATCAGCTAATTAACTCAAAACACCTGCAAAGGCCTTTAAATGGTCTCTCAGTCTAGTTCTGTAGGCTACACAATCATGGGGAAGACTGCTGACTTGACAGTTGTCCAAAAGACGACCATTGACACCTTGCACAAGGAAGGCAAGACACAAAAGGTCATTTCAAAAGAGGCTGGCTGTTCACAGAGCTCTGTGTCCAAGCACATTAATAGAGAGGCGAAGGGAAGGAAAAGATGTGGTAGAAAAAAGTGTACAAGCAATAGGGATAACCGCATCCTGGAGAGGATTGTGAAACAAAACCCATTCAAAAATGTAGGGGAGATTCACAAAGAGTGGACTGCAGCTGGAGTCAGTGCTTCAAGAACCACTACGCACAGACGTATGCAAGACATGGGTTTCAGCTGTTGCATTCCTTGTGTCAAGCCACTCTTGAACAACAGACAGCGTCAGAAGTGTCTCGTCTGGGCTAAAGACAAAAAGGACTGGATTGCTGCTGAGTGGTCCAAAGTTATGTTCTCTGATGAAAGTAAATTTTGCATTTCCTTTGGAAATCAGGGTGCCAGAGTCTGGAGGAAGAGAGGAGAGGCACACAATCCACATTGCTTGAGGTCCAGTGTAAAGTTTCCACAGTCAGTGATGGTTTGGGGTGCCATGTCATCTGCTGGTGTTGGTCCACTGTGTTTTCTGAGGTCCAAGGTCAACGCAGCCGTATACCAGGAAGTTTTAGAGCACTTCATGCTTCCTGCTGCTGACCAACTTTATGGAGATGCAGATTTCATTTTCCAACAGGACTTGGCACCTGCACACAGTGCCAAAGCTACCAGTACCTGGTTTAAGGACCATGGTATCCCTGTTCTTAATTGGCCAGCAAACTCGCCTGACCTTAACCCCATAGAAAATCTGTGGGGTATTGTGAAGAGGAAGATGCGATTATGCTAGACCCAACAATGCAGAAGAGCTGAAGGCCACTATCAGAGCAACCTGGGCTCTTATAACACCTGAGCAGTGCGACAGACTGATCGACTCCATGCCACGCCGCATTGCTGAAGTAATTCAGGCAAAAGGAGCACCAACTAAGTATTGAGTGCTGTACATGCTCATACTTTTCATGCTCATACTTTTCAGCTGGCCAAGATTTCTAAAAATCCTTTCTTTGTATTGGTCTTAAGTTATATTCTAATTTTCTGAGATACTGAATTTGGGATTTTCCTTAGCTGTCAGTTATAATCATCAAAATTAAAATAAATAAACATTTGAAATATATCAGTCTGTGTGTAATGAATGAATATAATATACAAGTTTCACTTTTTGAATGGAATTAGTGAAATAAATCAACTTTTTGATGATATTCTAATTATATGACCAGCACCTGTATGTCAATGGGTTCAGAAAAATCTTAATTCACTTAATTCAAATGAAAAAGTAATTTTCATACCCATTGACCCATTTGTTCCCTTTTAAACATAAACTCACTTAATTTTGTCCAATTTCTTAGAAAAAAGGAATACATTTTTTTTGCATCTAAAGCAAATGTATCTTGATTTAAGGATTTTATGAATTTTTTAAATGTATTTTTATTTGATCGTTTTACTCCATTTTAATGGTAATTTTTTTTTTTTTGTCTAATTAATTGAAATCATGAAACATACAATTTAACAACAATTTATTAAAAGTTTAACAAAAAATAAATTTTTAGGGCCCTATGAAATAATTTTTACCAAATTCTGAGTTTTCCATTTTTGGGTGAACTATTTACTCACATGAGGATGAGTAAATGATGACAGATTTTTTGGGTGAACTATCCCTTTAATAGTGTATTCAACCACAAGTTGACACATTCCGTGGCATTCCGCATTATACAGTAAATTCCATTTTTATAAATGGGTTCTGCGATTCCGTACACGTTTTCAGCATCGTAGAAATCATAGGGTCCTAATTTAATGCCATGATATTGAAATTAAGATTTTCTGTTTCAATTTAAGACATTTTTAAGGCCTTAAATTGTAGAAGGTCAAATTAAGACTGCGGAAACCCTGTGAATAAAAAATAAACATGACAGTTTTTGAAAGGTTACAAATTAAAATAAGATTTTTTTTTTTTTTATGTTTTAAGCTTATTTTGTCTTATTTCAAATTATTTTAAACCATCTTGCGGCCCCCTTAGAAGTCTGCTGAGGCCCTTCAGTGTGCACCTGGTTGAGAATCATTGAGTAGATGCGAACCCTAAAACGGCTAGATAAGCAATGTGCAAAGATGCCAGTATGACACATACGTAGACAAACCATTAAAAACGGTTCAAACGGATGTCAAGAACGCACCTCAAATGCCTCCTCATCATTGTGCATGTGACATAAAAGCTATTCAGTTCGGGCGCTCTTGTGGACCTGAGTGATTACGACATGCCTGCGTCACCTCCAACTGATCTCATTGAAAACGACAATACACTCACAGACTCGTTCAGCTACTTCAACTAAAACACTGGTGCCAATGTAGTGTACAGTAAAGCTACACATACTATATATACAGTATATATACATATATACATGTGTGTGTTCTTTTTAATGTTATATTATCGGCATAATTTAAGTAAAATTAACTGAGAAACTAAACTGACTAAACTCATTACATAATGACAAACATAATGAGGGAGCATGTTTGGGAGGCCAACACTGCTGACTTTATTTTGATTTACAACTATTCAAAATAAACCTGGAGAAATTTGATCAGACTTTGTTGAATTTGTGCATGTCAGACTTCACATTTCAGTACTGGGAAGTACATCGACAATATAAACGATAATCATTAAAACTCACATTTGCACATATAAAGGTTAATGTATTAATATTTCACCTTCTTACACAAGTGTTCTACTGGCAGATGTTTATTGGACGCTGCTTACATGCAGGTTCACAGGCACATTAGCAACTATGGCAACAAAAAAGTTCACATTTAGTCACCAGCACCACCATGAAGGCTAATAAAGTTTCAAGGGGGGAAAAAAAAACTAAAAAACCTCTACTCAACAGTTCAAAAGGGATTCATCCTTGTATCGCTGAGTCTACGTTGATTAATTTTTTTTTTTTTGCATCCATATGTTAGTGTATTAGTTTTAAACCAAAGCTGAGTGAGATTGTATACTAATGTTGAACAGATATTTCTAACACTCCAAAGAGACCAATTACTACCGCACAATACCTACTCACTTTCACAAGCACAATATATCACATATGGATGGATTCAGTCTGGGAATGAATATCAGATGACCCACTTATACATGATCGATAGAAAACATGTTTTGAGTCTACCACATTTAGTTGATTCATAGCAGTTTAAACAATATAAGACATTGATGGAGTGTTGACATGTTCAACAGCGGTTACGCTGAAGAAGAAAAACAAAACATTAAAAGGAATGTGACGTTTTATGGTCAAAGCATGCAAGGCTCATATCAAATAGCTGGCAATGTTGTACAATCGCATTAAGTAGCATATCAGAGAATGAAACAAAAGAAACAGTGCCATAATGCATGATGTACATCAAAAACGGTTACTATTTTAGAGGATATAGTGGCTTATAAGTGGTTACTATTAAAACCGAATAATTTTCGAAACTATGCCTTCTGTTTAAAGATTTAACTCGTACACTTCTTCCTTCTTTGCACAAGATGACAAAAACAGGGTGAAGGTGAAGTACTGACAATGCATTCAAACAATTAAAAAATATATATAGCTGTGTTCCAAAATTCCCATTCGACACCATCAACAACATCAAGACATTTGGCTAGAATAGAACATGTATGATTTTCACATAGTGGGCACATAAACTGGTATCTATAGATGGATTTAAAATAATGGCAGAAGACATCGGAGAGCTGGATCTTGTGCCACAGAGGTGGTGGTGGCTGGTTGGGGAGGAAGGGACAAATATGTAGAGGAAAAAAAGGACGATAAAGACGTTCAATTCTTCAGAATGGCATCGTACATCTGGTACACGTACTGAGACACCTCTGGAGCCCTGCATTTCAGAGAGAGCTGAAAGACAAAGAAAAGCCATTTAAATGTAGAGTGCTCTGATAAAAATGTGTTATTTTGGTACATAGTCAAAAAAACATTTTTTATTATTATTACGAATAATCTGAAAAATTAAAATGACAGACAGAAATGGTCAATTATGGTTTCAAAATGTCTAATGAATTTCAACTTTTAATGCTCTCAGCAGACACAATGTGGTCAACACAAATGTTTATCTATTTTTAAGGTTTTTTTTTTTTAAATTCTTACATTTCTGCTAGAATAGGTTCATTCTTGAATATTCAAAAAAACAAACTTATTTTTCACATATTTGACATTGTTGCAGCACCTCTCTTCCCAGTCTGTCAGTAACACTGTTTAGTTTCTGTCTCTGTGAAACCCCTCCTTCCGAAAAGCGTATTGTGCTCTGATTGGTCAGCTGGACCAGTGTGTTGTGATTGGTCAACTGCTTTCAGTGTGTTTTAGAATGGTCATGCCCCTTATCATGACTGAGAGTTTTAACACACTACTAACGCAACTCAACCAGGCCTCGGCCCTTTATTTTGCGCATGCCTTAAGGCCTGTACACATCGGGACGTTTAACGCCTCGTGACTAAACAAAGAGCGCCAATGTGAGTGTGCACACAGACGTGCAAAACGGCAGGCGTAAAGGCATCATTTTTTAAAAAACGCTGTGGGTTCATTTTTTTGGTTTGAAGCACCGCGTTAAAACTGGCCAACCAATGAGACTGTCGCTTTTGTTCACGTGCCTGGAGCTGCTGAAGTTACAGTACACAAAACGGTCTTGCCGAGCACACATTGATACCAAGACGACGAAGAGGAAGTAAGTAGACAAGGAAGACCCCTACAAACTATGGGTGCTCTGCCAGTTCTTGGCCACACCAGTAGATGTGTATTATATGCCATTTTAGTTCTGTATTTTTACTGTTTTTTTTTTTCTTTTACATTTAAGAAATATAGTTGAGAATGTCTATTTCATATGTTTATTTGCACTACCGTCTCCTCATGTCATGTATATGCCATATATGCCATTTTACATCTGTATTTTTATCTTCTTTAATTTTATTAATATCATAAATATGTTTATTTGCACTACCATTCAACACAAGCGCCATATACTGTCAGGGAGTGAATATGCACGTTCACTTGGCGCATCGCCAGTGAAAATCGCTTGGGTACGAACACGAAAAACGCTTTTATTAAGTGTTTTCTACCAAATGATAGATGAATTTGCACCATAATATTGTAATGTAGAGTTTGATTAGAAACACGGCCTGTGATGGCAACAACAATAGATATGGGAAGTGTTTTCTCTTCATTTTTGCTTTCGTAACTATGCATGATGATTATATAGCATTTTTTTTTATCTTCATCATTGTTTTTTACTTTGCTGTCGATCAGAACAGATGAGCTATTTTCCCCTTGATTTATAGATATACAGTTGCAATCAAAATTATTCAACCCCTGGAGACTGTAATAATTCACAAATGTAAGCTTTTCTAAAGATACATTGTTTTTTTGTTTTGTTTGTTTTTTTAATATCTATAACAGTTTCATGGCAAATTAAAAGTGATAATGTCAATATATGATGTAATGCTTTTGAGTTATGGGATTTGTTTTTTAATACAGCTATGTCATAATTATTCAACCCCTAGTCAAAGCTGCTGTTTTTAAGTCACTTATTTGTATGGTACAAAACTGTGCTGAAACAATTAAACCTTGGAAAAGCTGTAACAAAACTGAATTAGCTTGTGCTGTTACACATACATACATTTAGCCCATGCATGTGCTAAGTTGAGTAGCAAATATGGCCAAGTCAAAAGAGCTTTCACATAAGCTATAGAGAACCAATTGTTTTATTACATTAGAAAGTCTATGGCTACAAGAAGGTTCCTAGAGACACAGCTGGCAGCCTTATTCATAAGTTTAAAATTTGTTGTACCAGAAAACTTTTGAGGGTGTTGAAGAAAAAGCACAATATCATTAAGGGGAATAAAATGTTTGATCAGAGCACCTGAGAAAAACCCTCAATTAACTGCTAAAGACTTGCAAGATGACCTGAAGAAATGAGAAAAAAACATGTCAATGCCGTGTATAAGAACAACACTAGACAAGCACGGCCTTCATGTTGGAACATCTTGCGCCACTCATGGCCAAGAAGAACATAAAAGGCCGACTTGAATATGCTAAAATTCATTAAAAGCTTATGAGCAGAAGAACACCATCTCCATGGTCAAACATGGAGGTGGTCCAGTCTTGTTATGGGGGTGCTTTGCTGTTGCAGGAAGTAGAAATCTTGAATGTATGAAGGACATCATTTTGGCAAAGATGGTGATGCCTTCGGTACAGAGACTCAAGCTTGATGATCAATGGACTTTCTTGCAGGACAGCCGTCCCAAAGTTTTCATCCAAATCTACTTAAGCTTGGTTCAGGGATCAGTCGTGAATGTTCTTGAGTGGCCTGTACAGTCGTCAAGTGGTGGAATATGAAGAAAGCAGTGGTAATGTGAAAACCAAAGATTATCAGTGATCTGGAAGCTTTTTCAAGCGAGGAATGGGCCAAGATTGCAGTAGAGAGGTGGCAGAAGCTTCAATAAACACTGCCTGTAAGTGCTTAGGAGGTTCTAAAGAATAAAGTATTCTGCACAAAATTGACTTTTAAATAATTTTGTACATAAATGTTTAAAGCCAATTTGATTTTTCATCAACTTTACATTCTTAGAATCACTCAAATGTGTATTAATAAACTTTAAATAATAGTTTACTGATGCATGAATTACAAAATTCCCCCCATTTGCTTTAATGACAGCAGAACTCCACAAAACATAACTGATCATGTTCTCCAGCATGATTTGAGATATAAATTGAGCTCATATATTGAGCTGAAATGGAAGCAAGAACATTTGACCGTCTCTACAAAGAGCCACATGATCAATGTCAGTAGTTATTTTAAATTAGATTTTGAATGTGAGCCTCAGACTTTTGGACTCCACTATATATATTTATTTCTGTTTCTTTGTTGTTGTTGTTTTTTTATTGCATTTCAGTAAACAATAAAACATCCTCCAAGAAGTCTAGCAATACTAAAAATGATTTTAAATAAAAATAATAAAAAATATATATATATATTTTATTATTATTATTTTTTTGTTATTATTTTTACTATTGTATATATATATATATATATATATATATATACACACACACACATACATATATATATATATATACACACATACATATACACACACACAATATAATTTAAAAAAAAAAATGGCACAGCAAACATTACAAGAGTGTGTTTTTTGCTCAGGTGGCCAAAGAACTATATTCAGCCTCACCTTCACGTTGTTCCACACCCGTAAGACCTTCGTTCATCTTCGAAGCATACATTAAGATATTTTTTATTAAATCCGATGGCTCAGCGAGGCTCTTAAGATCCATAAAGGTACTAAAAACGTATTTAAAACAGTTCATGTGAGTGCATTGGTTCTACCTTAATATAGTATAAAGCGTTGAGAATATTTTTTGTGCGCCAAAAAACCCAAAATAACGACTTTTTAACAATATCTAATGATGGCCGATTTCAAAACACTGCTTCATGAAGCTTTCGAGCTTTATGAATCGAATCAGTGGTTTGGAGCGCCAAAGTCACGTGAAAAGACTCAAAAGATTCATAATGCTCCAGAGCAGTGTTTTGAAATCGGCTATCACTAGATATTGTTAAAAAGTCATTATTTTGTTTTTTTTGGCGCACAAAAAAATATTCTCGCTGCTTTATAATATTAAGGTAGAACCACTGAACTCACATGAACTGATTTAAATATGTTTTAGATAGGAAGTACCATTGCTGTCTATGCAGGCCACTCTTGCCTTTAAACGTCACTATATTCGGACTGACCAAAGATAAATCTTTTTCTCCAACTGATTGCCATGAACAATTCTCAGCCCGCCAGGAACATAATCCCAAGTACAGCAGGGCTTGTATTGGTTACCTCTACTTGAGGAATGTGTTTCCAGAGGTCTCGGCTCTTGGCAGACAACAGCACTCCATCACTGGCTGTTAGGTCAAACCGCGCTGGCTCGACTGAGTCCAGTTATCATCTGTTCAGATCGGAGCCAGCTGCTGCCAGAATACTGAGGGCTGAAGTCTCATTAAAAATCAATTGTCTGGGATCAGGTAAGGCTTCTGATCACACTGAGCCAACCTGTCCTCAGGGGGCCAAAGGCAATCAAGCTCGGCAGAGGTGGCTGAACAGATGCCTTCTGAATAATAAAGAGGGGTCTATTGCTAATCAACAGATTAATCTATTTAGCAACCTTCTTAATTTGGCCACCAACTTCCCAATGAAAATTTATAGAGTCCATGGCAGCTGCCTTGCTGGACAGTCAGTCAGGATTGGCTTTGTATGTTTCTGTCCTAACAACTAAGGTGAGAATGCTTATTCCTTACTGGAAATGGAATCACAAGTTGAAATTATTTCAGCTGTCCATCAGATGCCATTTTTATTCTTTCCACCAACTGCCAACCACACACAGAGGATTGTGCGAAATCAGAGGCTGTGAACAATGCACCTATCCTGCCTTCAAAAACCATTATTATGCAAACACTGAATCTGGATGTGCCCTGACACCTTAGGATTGGGAACGGAGAACTGGGTCTTTTTTCAGAATAGAAGAATCAAATGATGTTCGGTTCCTTCAATGGTTCTCAAACATGCATTCTTCTGTGGAATGGATGGAATACCATAGCAAAACAGTCAGACAGAGAGTCTTGCACTAAAACACAGGGGACTCTTGAGTCAGTTCTTTTTGGTGAATCAAAAACAATAAGTGCAACCACTGTTGTGTGAAGGTCAAACAAATAGATGGAATTGGGAGCCAGTTCTTTTTGGTGAATCAAAAACAAACAGTGCAACCAATGTAGTCCGATTCCCAAACAAATGATTCTTGTGAGCTGGGTCTTTTTGGTGAATTAAAAAAAAAAACAGTGAAACCAATGTAGTTTATTTTATTCAAGTTTATTTGTTTAGTATTGTTTAATATTTATTTAAGGCCAATTACTGAATTGTATATATAGTATTATTATTATTATAATATATAAGGAATACATTTTTGGAAAAAATTTATAAGTACTAGATTAATTAATGGAACCGTTACGTAACCAGAATCAGAACCAGAACCTTTTCTTTATGATTCCTATCCCTACACTATCTGCAAAGGCAGCATTTTTCAGGCTTCAGACGCTGCCCATCTGCTGTGTACACGCATTTACTATTCACTTCATGCTTAGCAGTCAGTTGTGAAGATCTTGAAGAGGGATTTTCTGTCTAGCTTGACATAAAGCCAGTTTTATCCCAGTGCTTTGTGTTTAAAGAATAAGCATTAAAACTGTAGAATGTGCTGCTGTAATTTGCCTCATCTTCACTCATATGATTATAACAAACCACTGTCAAATGTGCAGCTGGAGCTTATCAATCTCCAGTGTCATGCTGTTGTTAAGGAAAGGTTCACTGCAGGAGCTCAACCTGTGTTCTGTGCCTCACTGGGCAATAGACTATTTCAATTCACCAGGCAGAGCGCTGAGTAGAGCGCTGCTGTTTGGCTCCACATGAATTATAAAACATGTAAGTACAGACCTCGAACGGATGATGAGCACTCACTGCCATACTTTGCATCTCAATTTAAAAAAATGCAACCAGAATTGATACCCGATGAGAGGTTTGTGAAGCACTGCTCACACTGAGAGTCGCTGCTGCCTGCGGGCTGATATGAGTTATACAATTATAAAATGTGTTTATATGTACCTGCACGTAAAAGGATGGTTCACCTAAAAAATAAAAAATTATGTTAAGATTCTAGCAAAATGCCCAAGCTGCCTTTTTTCCACACAATGAAAGTGGACAGAGAGCAGGGACAGCTGCCGTCATCATTCACATTCATTATATGAGAAAAGCACAGCTTTGACATTCTGTTAAATATCTTCTTTTGTGTTGAAACAAGTTGAAACAATAAGTAAATGATTGTTAAAAAAAGTGCTAAAAACTAAAATGCCTTTTAACTCTTTCCCCACCATTGAGGAGTTTTTCTGGCAGTCCCTGTTTTCACTGTTATATGGTAGGGGGTGCTGTTATGGATCTTCTGATATAGTACAGCATCTCCGGATCCAAAAACAAGCAAAGAAGATATATGTAAACCAAGGCTGTGTTTATCTCCACTTTTAGACATACACTCGCAAACTTCTCTAAGCACTTTCCCTTGGGGGAATCCCCGCCACCATTTTGAAGTGCGTTCAACTTTGTCAAGTGGGTGAGGAAAGTTTTTTTTGGACAAACCCTCGACCCCTCGATTTTGAGGGTCTACTCACTATGTAGACCACAATGTCACATGATTGTGACGTCACAGCAGATCGCACCAAAGACTTTATATATAGAAAAACTATGCACCTGTATTATTATGAATGGGAGAAAGTGCAACGCGCAATATGGTGGAATAAGTCCCGCCTTCTAAATAAGAGCCAACTGCTGATTAGTAAAGTCATCGCATCACTGCAGCTGCCTTTAAAAGCTCTGGCTCCTATAGAAACAGTCATACGCGCACTTTCTATAGAAATGCGCACTTAGGACTGCGCATGCGCATTAGCTTGATTTTTTTTTTTACATGATTCGAGCGTTTAGAAACAAAATTAATGAGACAGTGGTTGTCAGATTTTATTGGTGATTTCAAATATGAAATTTAATCAAATACTTGGCGAACAGCTTTGGAGAATTTGATTTTTCCCCATTCAAAGAGATGCACTTGCATACCAGAGAGGTGTTTTAAAGATGGCTGTCGAGTGAAATAACTTGTCTTAAAAGGGTTTTTGATCGCACTTAATTTACCCCATCCCACACAACTCTAGCGTATGATACTGGAGTTTGACATTTAACCGCATAATAACCACATAATACTTAAAACTGACAGTTTTTCTTTTTTTTTTACACAGTTTTATTATTTTTATTTATTTTATTTGTTTGTGTTAGCGAGGGAAGGGCATAAAAAAATTATGACTCTTATGACTATTTCCGCCGTGACAACGTCCTGATTGTACAACATCACTACTGGTATTTATGAACAAAAGCAGAGCTGATATCATTCTGACATTACTTGTAATGTTATTTAAAGTACATTATGATAAATACTTTGCTTTTTACATATATGTGCAACATTTCAGCCGTAAATACATAAATGTTACCTAGATTGTGTTCATTACCTGTCTAGCGATGTATGTTTAAGCTGAAGTATAATAAAATAATGGTTTGTATTAAAAAAACAAACATCTATTGCGTGTTGTTAGGTGAAGTGAGCTGGCTCACGTGATTTATGTTTCGTGCTTCAGAACTGCCGTTAAGGGAGCATAGGGAGCATAGTGAGCATAGTGAACATCGATGCTCCCTAGTTTTCACGGTGCATTGTGGGACTTTTTAGGGAGCGAACATTTCAGTGCCCTGGAAAGATTCTGCAATTGATACAGCCCTTAAAATAGTCGACTCCCTGATCAATGCCCTGACTACTGAACTAGGGAGCAGATTGAGACGCAGCATATGTTTTGTTCATCATTATGAATCCGATCCGGACGAGATCTTTGTCAAAAATGCGGTTTTCTCAGCTTCATGTTCGAATTCTACCTTCATTTGAATGTGGATAGTTTTTTTGGAAAAAAACCCCAAAAAACTATCCACATTCAAATGAAGGTAGAATAAAACGTATAAATGAAATGTAAAAATTAGAGGTTCAGTTCTTGCCTTTGATATATTGATCATTTAATATATTCATAGAAAATATTCAGGGGGCCATGAAAGTTTTGTAAATATGATCAAAAATGCTGCTGCTGCCTAGCAATAAAATGCTGGTGGGGAAAGAGTTAAAGTGTTCATTTTAAAAAAATGTATCTCTCACTACACATTCTAGATAGAGTCCTCATGTGATAACATCTTGTATGATAAAAAAAAAAAGAAAAACTACTCCATTTTGATCTGTAAGCAGTTATCACATTCTGCTACTGAATCTCTTGCAGCATCACATCAAAAGAAATTACATTTTACCCAAGCTAAGTGTCTGCAGTCACTAAAGTTGAATGTGAGAAGAGAAAAACACTGGGAATACCACAGAATAATACAAAGACAATAAATAATTTCTAATGGGTTGTTCTTATTGGCTGCGCGCAACTAGCGTAGTTTGATTCACAAGTGAATGACTCATTGGGCATGACTGAATTGGGGGGAAAAAAAATTTTTTTCACTCAAAGGTCTTTGAATCAGTTTAACAAATTGCTCGCTGTATCTGTCAAAGTAGTTAGTGAATAAACATCTGATTCACTTATAGAGTGCATGGTCTCTCAGAGGCTGCAACACTCTAAAAGGGGGAAAAAAAGGTAGAATATAGTTTACTAAACTTGTTGACTCAATACAAAAATCACAGAGGAAAGGGCTGCCACTTGAGATTGAGATTCTGCTTATGTAATAGCAAATACCCAAGGTCATGCAGGTCGCTGTTTGTGAAGATAATTCAGGAACGGTAAATAGAACTGACACAAATTAATAATTATTTGATATGACAGAATCAAAGGGCACTGGGGATCCATGAGCTGAAAACTGGGATCAATACTCTACCTGTCGAGCGACAAGCCTTTTCTGAACGCTTCATACTGCTCTCGACTTTCCTGTTCATTTAATGCATTAGGCAAGCAAGTCAGAAAGCACGGCTTTCAGGGTCATCAATTTATCATGTTTTAAAAGTCTGATCTTCAGAGCAATGAATTACAATTACATAATAATGTGCTAAAACCTTGGGAGTGGATCGGTGGACAAAAAAAAGTATATATCAAAATAAAGCAGGTTTTATGTTAATAGCGTATTCTGGCAAAGTTGGGGATGAAGGATGTCCTTGAATATGTTCTGGACAATGTCAAAAGCATTTTGTTTGTCAAGGGACAAGATTTATTTTGCTCTTTTGTGTTAAATTGGCAAGCATTCTTAGAGTTGGACTTTGTTTGAATACACAATTGTTGCATCTTCGTGCTGTGAGTGATTACCGTGTAATTAGGATTGCCAGGTTGTATGCGGAGTTCGGCGAGTATCCAGATCCCGTTGGTGAGTTTGAGCGACTGATACAGCATGTCCTGGCCTTCTACGTTCCTCTTGGCGATGGTGTAGACATTGTTGTTCTGCAGTTTGCCTGACACAGTATCTGCCAATACAACAGACATATGGTTACCCAACAAAACATTCACAGAAATCTCACAGCAGACTATAGTTATCAGGAGAAAAGCTACAATCCATCCAATATAAAAACCCCATGAAAAGGTCTGATGGGCACTTGTATTAAGTATTCCCTAATAAGTAAGTACCAGTATTCCCTATTGAAACTGGAATGGTCTGAAGTACATAGCTATACATATTTTTTTTAAATAACCTATTTGTAGCATGGATGAAAGCAATAGAGACACTTTAAAAATGTATGCATTTCAGCCAGTTTCTTCACAACCAGCTTGTGGTTGGGAAAGTAATAAAGTATGAGCATTAGCACAACAGAAGAACACAATGAATTGAAATTTTCTACTTTCTAAGTAGAAAGTACCTAGTTGGAGACAGGTGGTGTTTAGGAAGTTGACATGTAATTTTACTGTCCTCAAAGAAAAAAGCCACTGATCTGTTTCTTTCATCATTTGGCTGGGGAAAAAAAGGCTTTACCCACAATCATAAAATGATCTATTCAAATTAATTTTGAAAACTTGAAATAAAATAAATACCAATTTAAAGTAAAATGTAGAAATATATATATTTGTACAATAGTTTGTTCTGATTCTTGAATTTGATTGGCTAAGAGGTCTTTCCAGATATTCTACCAATATCGCCATGGGAACAGTTTCACCATTTGAATCACTCTGCTTTAGGAATTCTCACAGCGAGTGTCATGGCGGATGAGCAAACCCACCATATTTTTACAGATACTACTGTAAATGTGTCACAAAACATTTTTAGCCAAGAATGTAGTTGTTTGGACCTCAAATATACTATTTATATGTAAACATAGTGCCTATTTGAAAATTTGTTTAGACCCTTTCGGAGCTGTGAGCTCCAGGCTGTCAGCAACTCAGCGTTCCTTCATTCAAAAGTTTTGGGACGCCTGCCTTTACGTGCACATGAACTTTAATGACATCCCATTCTTAATCCGTAGGGTTTAATATGGAGTTGGCCCACCCTTTGCAGCTATAACAGCTTCAACTCTTCTGGGAAGGCTTTCCACAAGGTTTAGGAGTGTGTTTATGGGAATTTTTGACCATCCTTATAGAAGCGCATTTGTGAGGTCAGGCAGTGATGTTGGGTGAGAAGGTTTGGCTCGCTCTAATTCATCCCAAAGGTGTCCTATCGGGTTGAGGTCAAGACTCTGTGCAGGCCAGTCAAGTTCCTCCACACCAAACTCGCTCATCCATGTCTTTATGGACCTTGCTTTGTGCACTGGTGTGCAGTCATGTTGGAACGTGTTGGAACATCCCCAAACTTTTCCCACAAAGTTGGGAGCATGAAATTGTCCAAATTGTCTTGGTATGCTGAAGCATTAAGAGTTCCTTTCACTGGATCTAAGGGGTCAAGCCCAACCTCTGAAAAACAACACCACTGCATCCGACTCTTTGCACTTGGTGATGTAAGGCTTGGATGCAGCTGCTCGGCCATGGAAACCCATTTCACGAAGCTCTCTACACACTGTTTTTGAGCTAATCTGAAGGCCACATGAAGTTTGGAGGTCTGTAGCTACTGACTCTGCAGAAAGTTGGCGACTTCTGCGCACTGTGCACCGCAGCATGCGCTGACCCCGCTGTGTGATTTTACGTGGCCTACCACTTCGTGGCTGAGTTGCTGTTGTTCCCAGTTGCTTGTTATGTTAGCACTAACAGTTGACCGTGGAATATTTAGAAGTGAGGAAATTTCACGAATGGACTTATTGCACAGGTAGCAACCTATCACAGTACCACGCTTGAATTCACTGAGCTCCTGAGAGTGACCCAATCTTTCACAAATGTTTGTAGAAGCAGTCTGCATGCCTGAGTGCTTGATTTTATACACCTGTGGCCATAGAAGTGATTGGAATTCAATGATTTGGAGGGGTGTCCATATATATATACACACACACACACACACGTTATGTAAACACAAACTTTTGTTAGATCCGATTAATTGATTTTACAGCCCTAACCCCCAAAACATATTTTAGGGAACATGTTAACAAAAACATCTTCCTAACATTAGAAAGTAATCTACAGCATGCAAATTAATGTCTTAAAACAGCAGATAACTTTACACATGATACTATGACCCTGAGTGATGCTGTTCTGGAAACAGACACTACTGAGCCATATCACTGCACTGTGGGAGCATTGGAGAGCATAAGAACGAGAGAGAGAGGGAATGATGAAACCCCTGGCAACAGAGATAGATAAGCGCTGAAAGACAAGGACGGGCCGCAAACAATATAAGAGCAAAGTAAAGGGGCACAATAAAACGCAGTGAAGTGTTTGAAGAGGGAAAAAGATGGATTGGGGAAATAAAAAGTCATAAGGGTGATGGGCAATGAAGATGGAAAACATTTATACACAGACAGAGGGAGGTCTGAGGACAGTGTCAGTCAGTCAGCGGTTATATAAGCCACATCATCATGTGATGACAGCTGGTGTTACCAACATGTGGAGTGTGCTGTGACTCACTCCAGTTCACACTGACTGACTGCACACACTACTGCTGTCAATCCTGTGAGCCTGCCTTCACAATACACAGCACACACACAGAGCTGCTCGAGACGGGATGAGGAGGGACACAGCGTAACATTAATACAGATTTTCTGAAGAAAATGCAAAATCTGCCACCACAATGCTAGGGTGTTGTGGGTGGCTGCCAAGGCACTGCTATGCGGTTGCTTAAGTGTACTAAATGACTGTTAGCACATTGCTATGCGGTTGCTAGGGTGACTGGGTGGTTACTAGGTGGCTGCTTAGAAGAGTGCTTCTGCATCTCTGTTTAATATTTTGGTCAATTATGGGATATTTTTTTAGACGTTTTATCATCTGCCAGCCAGGTGACATTTGCATGTCTAACTGCTTAGAAAATAGCAAATCTCTTCTCAACAAGCTGCATGATTTGAGGTATCATTCATGTCTGTAGTGAATTACTTTAAGCTAATGTTTATTACTGCGATTTCAACAAACCCTCAACCAAAGTATGAAAAACAGTTGTAGTGATAATTGTCACCATAAGGGCCACTAAACATGAGTGTATTTTATGCGAAACAGATGTCATTCACTGTCACGTCTCACAGCAAGTAATTTGTGAACACAACTGGGCAAAAAATGTTAGAATATAATTGTGTCTTGTAATGAAAGCCTGTTAATCTTCCAACCACAGATTCATTTAATTAAATGCAAAAAACAAAAGAAACAAAAACATACTCGTACTACCGTTCAAATCTTGGGGTCAGTAAGATGAAAGAAATGAATACTTTTATTTAGCAAGGATGCATTTAACTGATCAAAAGTGACAGTACATTTATAGTTACTAAAGAGTTATATAAGAATCCCGAAAAACATGCATCATGGTTTGCTCAAAAATATTAAGCAGCACAACTGTTTTCAACATTGATAATAACAGAAATGTTTCTTGAGCAGTAAATCAGCATATTAGAATGATTTCTGAAGGATCATGTGACACTGAAGACTGGTGTAATGATGCTGAAAATTCAGCTTTGCATCACAGGAATACATTTTCAAACAAAATAAAATGGAAAACAAATTGTAATAATATTTCACAATATTATTGTTTTGATCAAATAAGTGCAGCCTTGGTGAGCAGAAGACACTTTAAAAAACAAAAAAAATCTTACCAACCTCAAACATTTGGAATAATATATATTAAGGGTGTAACGGTACATGTATTCGTCCCGAATCACGGTTAGGTGCATGCAATCAGACGATGAACACAGTAATTTTTCCTACTGTACCGAAGTCTTACCGAACCGTGACCCCAAAACCGAGGTATGTACTTGATCATGACTTCTGTATAGCGTTACACCCCTAATATATATATTATTGACGAATAAGGTTTTTAAAAGTGTTAAAAAACATAATGGAGATATAATTCATTTTAAAGTTTTATTAAGCGTTAACGAGAAATTTGTGTTTTTTTTATAATCAATTAACACTGCTTTTGTCATTTTTTACAAGATGGATAAAATGTGTCACCATAAAAATCATTTGGTTTAACCAAAATTTCGGTTTTACCGAATGACACTTTTGGTTATACCAAATGACGATATTTTCAAACAATGCTAACAGGCTCATATCTAGCTAGCTAGTTAGTTAGCTTGCTAGCTAGCTAGCAAAAGGACAATCAAACATTTTATATTTAGTACAAGTTTCTAAAATATGTTTTATGGCGGTTGTACCGAATGACCTGATGTTTCAGGACCTATGTCACATCCTATCACATGATATTGACAGCATGACTTGATCCAAAATGTTCCCTTCATATTGGTTACTCCGAATGACATCAATGAAATTCATTTTTCCGGACATTCTTTCTCATAACAAAGCAACTACTTCTACACATAATTTTAATACCATTTTACACTGTGTTGATATATGATGTTATAAAATCATGCCAGAATAAAAAAATATATACATTTATTACATTTTAAGATATTTTAATCACAAATGAAATAGCTGTTTTGGCCTTTGGACAGTTAAACCGAATGACCTTTTGACACTTCAAAATCTTTAAAATACCTTTATATGTAGCTAAATATAATTAAAACCATTTGGATTCAATAAAAGAGATCTAATTGTACTACCTTACATACCTTTGGATAAAAGCCTTTGGACAAAAAAAATGACCCGTCACATCATTGACCCATACACACACACACACACACACACATTATATTTTGTTTTAAAATCAGACTACAGTTACATTTTTATTGATTACATGATTACATATTAATTGACTTTCCTCAAATGTTTTTTTTATATTTTCAATTTTCCTTTCTAAAAAAGCCTATCACTTATATGTGCGTAAAGTCAAAAGTAATCTAAAAGTAACAAGAATACATTACTTAGAATGTGTTATGTAACATTATAATATTACATAATTTTCAGAGATAATGACACACACACACACACACACACACATATATTATATATTATAAGTTCCAAATAAATGCATCCCTAGTTATATACAGCTAAAAGTAACCAATGTCCTGTCCATACCAGAGATGAGAACCAATTCTGCAGCACATCAATGAGGTTTGTAAATGGTTGTAAAACATTAATGCTGAAAACTAATTAGAGATGTTTATTTTCTGCTGAATTAAGTGCTGAAATTATTCATCATTAGGAATCTGTTGATACACGGACATGCATTTCATCTCCTGGACTCGAGAACTGTGGCTGCATGCTGATAAAGAACAAATCAACCAGTCTGAACATGAAACACCTTCCTATTAATTCGATTCTATGGGGAAAAAATTCAGTCATTTACAAATAACAACACTGCACACGGTGTGGGGAAAAGGCATTCGGTTATTTCTTGCCCTCGCTTGTGTGCTCCATTACGTGGACATTGTTATTCAAGTCATGGCAAGCTGGAGCCAATCAGCATCTCACAATAGCAGTCAATAATTCTCTACATGCTAATAAACACGATTGAAATGTAACTGCATGGCATCAGAGGAAGAAAAAAAAATCAAAGCCTGGATTTGTCAAACTACTGCTGTTTTTGTGTGGCACTACATGTGTCGATCAGCCCACAAGAGCTTTGTAGGCATGGATAAAATTCTGCATCTGTGTGTGTGCTTGCTAAAATGAGAGCAGATAAAAGCAGGGGAAGTGAGATTGTCTGACGTCTAGTGATTAAGGCACCTCTGGGCGTCTGATCAGTAATTTCAGACAGTGAAACAGGCTCTCTGTGCTGGCCCCTGTGTTCGGCGCTGCTTCACCCCCCACGTCCACTGCTGTATGCTCAAATTGGCTCCAGGTTGATGAATACAAATAGCGAGCTGATAAGACTTGAAATAAACCAGCTCTGTCAGAGTCTGTGCACACAGCCAGCCACGTTCCACAGCATTTTTACATTGCCACCAGACTAAATAATTAACTATGAACAATAACAAAATGGTGGGAATGCTTTTTTCCCTTCCATTGGCTTCAAAAGACTCCTTCTGCTTTTTTAAATGTGAAATCTCATACAGTACACAGTGGAGGTTGTAGTAAAGCTTTAAGCAAACAAGTCAACAACTGTTGGCTTAATATCAAAGCATTGTGAAGTCGCAGTCATAAATCGAGAATGGATGCTATTCAAAAATATTTGGGATGATACTATGGTGAGCCTTCTGCAACAAGCTTTAATACTTGGGGTGAAAAAACATTATAGTAAGAATAAAGGGGTCTCAGAAAGTGAGGACCAGCCAAAATGTCCCAACTCTGATGGTCTAAAACTCAAAACAGTCCTCACAAATATAGTTGTACAAGTACACACACACACATATTGTATATACAATCAATGAGTAAGTCATTGAGAAATTCATTCATTCGATTCATTCAAGCGGCTGATTCATCAGGAATTAAATAAATGGCTCTCTTTATGAATGGGCCATTGAATCATTGGTTCACCAGATTGATTCGCTCAAAACACAGATTCATTCAGAAACGAACAGTTCTGCTCTGGCTTTTTAGGTAATATATTCTTTGGCAAAACTGAGCATAAGGGTCAATGACGTGCCGGGTCATTTTTTTATCCAAAGGCCTTAATAACATGCCTGCATCTCACCTGCGTTTAAGTGGCATTCTTTGATCTGGTACTGCAGCTCATTCTCATTTGGAATGTCCTTCCATGTGGCCAAAAACACCTGACGCTCTGTTGAGGAAAAGTTTACAGGTTATCATATAGGACTGGCCAATCAGGGTCTAAAGTGTGTTCAATCCTAGCTACATCTCATCAATCCACTCTTTTATTAAGCCTAAGCTCAATCAAAACCTCAGTGTGCTATTTTTAAAGCGAGCATGTGTGCGCAGAGTGCTTGTACCCATTTTGCCGTCCTCCACAAAGAAGATGTTGAGAGGGATCAGCGTGCTGAAGTAGAAGACATCAATATTGTTTTTCACGGCCACCTGCGGTGAGGAAGGTTGAGTGGTCAGACTTTTAAATGCACTCCACTGTATAAGGGGACTAAAACGCCTCTGCAGCCTGACTGCATTTTGATACCATACTCATTAACCAAATGGAGAAAGCTTTCAGTTACATAGAAAAGGAGAAGGGAAACAAGAAAAATGGCACAAGAGCAGAAGAGAGGGGTGGTAGAAGTCAATGGTTGCACCCCAGTGATGAGTTCTTTTATATTTTACAGCATGTAAATATTATTAGACTCTAAACCAAGCCATAGAAATCCAATGAATAAATTATGGCATAATTGAGCCCTATTTTTAGACACACAGTGTGCCTGTTGATGGAAAGGAAGTTCATTTGTATTCTTGTTTAGTCATAAAAGCACAATTGGCAGACTATTTTTTGGACTCATTTAGGGGAAAATGTGTTTAAATGTGATAAAATATTTTACTATTTTCATGTTTTGGCCAACAACTAACACACAGCTAATAATAAAATTCATATTTTGTCCAAATAAATAAAAAATAAAGTAATAAAAACTAAAATCAATCATTTTAAATGCTACAAATTTGGTCATCACAGTGTTAAAAAAAGATTACATTTAACAATGTTATTACATTACTATAATTTTAAGTAAGTGTTGGATGATGGTAAATGTAATCTTAACACAAAAATAGAGGAAATTAGCATGCGCAGTTAAACATTGAATATTGGCTATTGCTGATACATTTTTACAAAATATCTCTATTATCGGCCAATAACCAATATGGTACTGATAAATTGGTCATGCATACACAATATTTAATAGTCAAAAAATAGAAACATATACATGGATGAATTGTACACAATAAATTTATAACATGCATTTACAAAATAGAAGGTGAATTTTCATTTCATGCCGCTTTAAAGAACATCTATTATGCCTTTTTTTAAAGTATTGATTTCGTTTTTGGGATCAACTAGAATAAGTTTTCATGCCTGACATTGTTGCGGCACCTCTCCTCCCAGTCTGTCAGTAACGCTCCGTTTAGTTCCTGTCTCTATGAAGCCCCTCCTTCTGAAAAGCGCAATGTGCTCTGATTGGTCAGCTGGATCAGTGTGTTGTGATTGGTCCACCGCTTTTACACGACAACGATGTACTAAAATCGGAAAAGTTTTTTCTTATCAACGTTATCAAAACTATCCCCGTTCACACATATCGCCTTGCACATGCCTATCCACCTTATTTCTACAGTATATTGCACTTTGATATTCTTCTCGTCATTTCCTTATAGTGGCTAATAAATAGGAAGCCTCGCACATTCACAGAAAACACCTTATTTCTGCGTTGAAAAGAAAGGTGGATGGACTAATCACGTAATACGCATCTGCAAAACGTCAGCGTTTTCACAGATTCGTGTTTTTGCAGTTTACATGGAGACGGTATCATTTTCAAAAACTTTCACTTTAAAACCCGTTTTCAAAAGTTTGCATTTTCAGGCCACCAAAACGCCATTGACGTGTAAATGAACGGCCAAAACGCATAAAAAGTTTTCAGGTTTTAGTTGAAAACGGTGTCGTGTAAACAGCCCGAGTGTGTTTAGGAAATGTCACGGTCCTTGTTATAACCTTGAGTTTCAACACACTACTAACGCAACTCAACCTACTAACGCATATGCCTTGGGCGGGAATTATTTAAATGAGGAATACTGTGATGTTCATTCCCGGAAGAAGACTAAAGGCTACAATCGAGGTGTTTGTGCTTACTGATATAGAGAATAACTCCCTTTGGAGTGACTCTGTGCTTTGTAACTTCACAGAAAGTTGAAAATGTACAAAAGCATAATAGGAACCCTTTAAATTTTATGGAAAAGGGTGGCTGGTACACTCTTCAAAATTTCTCTTTTTGTGTTCCACAGAAGAAAGAAACTCACATGGGTTTGTGTGAGTAAATGACGGAATGATATAAAAAAAACACCTGTTTAATTAACATGGACATGGTCAGGTCATAGCGTCACCCGGCCACTCAGAGGGCATTCAGTTGCTGTTTACCGTAATGACTCTTCAGCTCATGAAGGTTGAACTCATTAACACAAGTCAAACACTCTGCAGGCAGCTCTGTTTAATACTGAATAGCCAGATGCTTGATACAGGCAACAAGGAGACAAGTCACAGAAAGGGATCCTTAAACAGAGGATCACATGAATCTAAGACAGCAACCCAGCAGGATAAGAGAAATAGAGAGGTGGACGAGTGTCAAGAAGCTGGAGGAAGGAAATATTGAGGGACATCATGGTGTAAATGCTAAAGGAAGGAGCAAACTCAGCTGGACGTCCATCTAAATATAAACCGACACTCTGTAGTAAAACTAATGAGGCAGAAACATGTCGATATACATCATATGAAATGATGATGATTCATAATGACATTTGTATCTGATTGATTATCAGCATTAGTAGACTAGATGCCGTGGGCAAGTACTCATTATCTAGCGTGTTTTAAAGGCATAAAATTGAATGTTTTGCAGCTGCTGTTCACCCAAATGATCTCAGTAACTAATGAAGCATGTGGGGACAACTGACTCAAATAATCAGAGACAAGCGTGCCTGCTGTGCAGTTGAAAGCTTGGAGGTTTGGATACACAGAGATGTAATTTAAACATTAATGGCGTATTTGTAATGGTTTATATCCTGTGAGATGATTAATGCAAAGAAGGGACCTCAGGTGGACCCATGGGCGTGTGTGGGTGTGAATGGGGGCATGAAATTACATGGCAAAGGGCAGTAATGCATCATACCTGTAGGTTGTTGAGTGGGTCCATTTTCATTACTGGTCCGATGGTGTTGAGAGGAAGGGAGATGTCGATGCTCTGGCTGGGCATCAGTGGAGTGTGAACGGGGAGAGGTGTGGTGGGGATCACTCCAAAACTAAAGACAAGACAACAAAAAAAAAAAAAAAAAAAAAAAAAAAAAGACAACATGTGTTTATAGCGTCTCATAGCTCTACTATCAGTTACAGGCAAGACAAATTAACACTTGGCAAGTGAGAGCAAAAGTGGCCTGTAACTCAAGAATCAAAAAAATAATTAATGGTTTAAATAAATAGCCATATAAAAATTATTATTTAACCCTAATTAGATTTTTAGATTATCTAATTGCTTGACATCTACTTTTACCAGAAAATCAGACGTTTAGTTAGGAAACTGAAATATTTTTACGGAGTGTCTATTTGCACTAAGTGTAAATACTCGGTCTTGATGGCAAAGGCTATTTGCACTAACTCCACCCACTAATGTCTGGTTGGGCCACACAAGACAAAAAAAAGACGCGCGTCTCTCAGCGTCTGCAGTGGCGTAAACTGTAGAGAGTATGGCACGGTGAAGCAGCTTTTGACGCGATCGACCCAAGCTGGAATCCGCCTTTTGCCGAACTCGGTCTTCTCACTTTTTCCATCACATATCAGATCGGAAAGGCATTTATTTTAAATAATAAATAAATAAATTGAAAAGTGGAAATAAAGTGCCTAACGAGTGTTTAATAATGAAGTATTTATCGGGTAGGCTTAGGGTAGGTGTAGGGAGGGCTTTATTGTGCCAATAAGGTGGCATCCATTTAATATTTTTAATAAATATAGTCATTTACACTCTAAGTTATTATTGCATCCTGTTAATGTACAATAATAATGAAGACTGTGCAAATAGTATCTGCCACTATTTATAAGTAAATAGCATCTAACAACAATTTGCACTTATTGCAAGGAACTGCTACTTTAATGTAGTGTAAATAGAATATATTGCTATTTTCACTTAGTGTAAATAGCATCTATTGCTAAGAAAATACGCTTTTTTACTTAGTGTAAATAGCATCTATTGATATATAGCCACTGCCTATTTTTAATTGTTGTTATAATGCTATAATGGCTAAAATGAACAAATGAAAAAAAATTTTTATAAAAACTTCAAATTAGGGATGCACCGATACCATTTTTTTAAAGACCGAGTACGAGTACCAATACTTTTTTTTCTAGTACTCACCGATACCGATGCACATTTATTAATTTCTCTCTCTCTTTTTTTTTTTTGGGGGGGGGGGGGGGGGGGATGTTTTCCAAGCACAACACTGTGAGTGAATGTAGGACAGCTTCTTTATTATTACTCTAATATAAAAAGTAATCATTTTTATGTGCTTGTCACAAACTTAAACAACAAAATTTTCACAGTGTCCAATTACCAATATATGTAATTGTTGTTATATAAAAAGAAATGTACAAATTATAAACAATACAACAAACACTATAGAGATACAAATTTAATAAACTTGTTTTTCAGATACAGTAGGTTTATTTACCATTTAACATATTTTGTTGTTTTATTAACATTAATGACAAATATAGGCTACGGTCCCTTTAAGACCGAATCCATGGATACTGATACATATCCTGTTTTCACCCAAATGTTTACGTCCACTTAAGCCATAACCGACTGTATTTACGTGAGATACTCCACACGATGGACATTTTGACAACTATTTCTGTGCACTTGACCATTCAGGCGCGAGAACTGATCTGGGATCATACGCAAGAAAGAGAGAGCACGTGAGCGAGAAAGCGATTGTGGTCTGTCATTCAGTGCGATTCCGCCTATCCCGCCTTTACTAATCGATAACGAATTGTGATTAAAAGCATGCAGTTCGCATCATTAATTTGAAGTATTTCCACTTCCTTGAGGCTGACATTGTTTATGCTGCTGCCGCTGGTGTCTCTGTGCACGGAAAATTCTGTCAGTTGCGTCACGTGAGGTATCGGTCTTTGGTATCGGGAGTACGAGTACAAGTACACGAGCTTGGTAATACACACATTTAAAATACATTTTAGTATAATTTATTTCTGTGATGCAAAACTGAATTTTCAGCATCATTACTCCAGTCTTCAGTGTCACATGATTCTTCACAAATCATTCTAATATGCTGATTTGGTGTTTAAGAAACATTTCTTATTATTATTATCAATGTTGAAAACAGTTATGCTGCTTAACATTGTTGTGGAAAACATGATGCGTGTTTTTCATTTGTCTTTGAATAGGAAGTTTAAAAGTACAGCATATATTTGAAAAAAAAATTTTTTGTAACATTACAAATGTCTTAATAAATAAAATAATTAATTTCTTACTAAAAAAATCTTACTAACTCCAAACTTTTGAATGGTAGTGTATTTTAAATATGTTGTGAAAATATATATTTAACAAAATTCATTTAAAAATCTATTAACCAAAAAATTCTATATAGAAATATATATATAAAATATACGATATATATTAAATATAATATGAAATAAAGTTATATATATATATATATATATATATAAAAATTGTATTTAATATTATATTTTATATATATAATAAAATATACTGGTATTATTATAATAATTAATATCAATAATTACTCAAATATAAAACCTTAATTTTGGACCCTGGTTACAGGAAAATGTGCCACAATGATTATCAGACCTGTTCTTGTTGAACTGGATGGCAAAGTCAGTCATGTGCTGCAGGGCTTTATTGGTGAAGCTCATGTCCATGTACATGTGCCCCTGACGCCGAGAGAAGGTTCCAGATATCTCCAGTCCTTTGGCCTTGACTGCTGGCAGCCATACCTTCAAAAACCAAACCAATAAGCGTTCAGTGTACTGTCCACATTTTACAATTTGTCTATTGATTAAATTAATGCTATGACGCTAAGAGGATAACTACAGTCATTCTAAACTGAAGGACACTTAATAGAGGAGTCTGACATTCACCTAAACTCACTCACCCAGACACTGTTGCTTACAAGAACTGAGCTGGCATTAAAAAAAAAAAAAAAAAAAAATTCAGATAAAAAGACACAAATTAACACGTATATAAGCAGTATGAGGCACCCAGGTATTGGATAACTCCACAAGGTAGATCATAAAGTATCCTAATAAGGACTAATTGTGCTCTGTCCTACTCTACTGACCTACTCTGGCTCTAATGGAGCTCTTATTAATGATGATTCCCGAGACTTCATTCCCCAAGGAGCCGTTCTGCCGCCTGTATTTATGTAGCACATGAAGTTAATGCTCAAGCTGGAGAATGAGAACAGACTGATCTGCCCTTCTTGTAGTCACAGAAAAAGAAATGTAAATTAAATGGTTGCTGGGAAAATGTGACCCAGTGAATTCTGGGATGTATCAATGCAATGGCTCTGTTCCAAAACCAGTTGAACTCTAGCAGGAAGCTACCAGCTTACCTAAATGAAACTGATCCTCATAAGTGACTAAACTGAAACAAGTTTAAAGGTACAGTATGCAAGTTTTGCCACTAGAGGTTGCTTATTCAAAACAATAACAAAGGCGTAGCTTGTTGACGCCATGAATGAGCGTGGAATTATGAGAGTTGTCGCCTTGACACAAGCCAACAAAATATATAACACTGTTCTAGTGGTTTTTGGATATTTTAATCTAAAAATCTTACATATTGTGCCTTTAAGCTTACAACACTTTACTGTAGTGGTTTCTCAACCTTTTTGACTCCAAAACAATATTCAAAAGGTTAATATATTCCCTAAGTATTTCTCATGTAATTATGACAAAGCTGCTTGTTTTTAAACTTATTTTATTAACAGAAACTGGGAGTGTTGATATGAAAATAAAATGAATTAACCACAATACACTTTGTGACTCCTGAAGTTTCAAGAACTTGGTGTTCTTTAGTAATAACAATAGTTATTGAGAATATAAAATAAAAATAAATACTTTAAAATCTTTGTTATCCTAAGGCCTCAGCCTTTAGTTTAAGAACCACCCCTCTGCTGCCCAGGAAGCAATAGCTGTTATTTCCCCATCTCGGTTAACTTTAGACCCAATATAGTCCGGCTATGAATAACACACCTCAAGCCAAAATAACCCTGAATTTGGACATCAGAAATTTATTTTTTTCCAAAATAACTGGTAACACTTTACAATAAGAATCATTATTAAACATTAGTTAACGTATTAACTAACATGAACTAACCATAAGCAATACATTTGTTACTGTATTTACTAATCTTTGTTAACGTTAGTTAATGAAAACAGTTGTTCATTGTTTGTTCATGTTAGTTCACAGTGCATTAACTAATGTTAACAAGATTTTAATAATGTATTAGTAAATGTTGAAATTAACATTAACAAAGATTAAATGCTGTGTAAGTGCAGTTCATTATTAGTTCATGTTAACTAATGTAGTTAACTAATGTTAACTAATAAATTTGTTACCAAATAACTTGTGCGATGTATGATATTTCATCATGTAAGCAAAGTAAACAGTGATTACAAGGTGTTTGGTTTCATTTTGGTTTACCTGATGACTAGTCTATTCTTAAGCTATGGTTAGACGTCTATTAAATTTTCACTGACAGCCCAAATTTTGCCTTGTTTTAGCCTAGACGTCAGGGCTGTGTTTGGGCGGCTATTAGACTTCTTTTAAACTCAACATTGCTTGCTGAGTGAGTACATAAATTACAAAATATTGGGTGAAACAGTCAATTTTAAACTAAATCAGGTCATTTGTTTTTCACTGATCTCATCGAAATGCATTCCAGGCTGTTTTCATTGATTGGCTTAAAGATCAGAAACAAGGGCAAAGAGAGTTATAGTTTAAAGATTAGCGGCAAGTACTACTCACAGTTTTAGGTGTCACATATCCTCCTGTAGCAATGGACATTCCTGAGGACAACTCAAACAGGTCATTGAGCCCGCTGCTGAGAGCAGCAGGTGTAGGAGACGGCGCAAAAGTGTTGGGCACCGATGATGGGATAAAGTTTTGGCCAACCTGCGGGACACACACATAGAGATCATAAGACTTCTGAATGTCAAAGTGTTTAATCTACTCCTGCAAGCGTTCATTTAACCCTTTTAACAACAGCAACAGGCGGTCTACATGTAGGAGATACCAGTGGTGCAGAATTAACTGTTAGGGACAAACTACATAAGAGCAGTACAAGATACAAACAAGAAATGTAGGTACCAAAAATCTCCAGGGTCATTCTGTGTCAGCTCAACCAGAGGTACCTGGCTAAAAAAGTTTTTATTTTGATTCTGGTGGAAAATAAATAAATGAAGAAGAAAGCCAAAATATTAAATGCCATGGATAAATATTTTTTGTAAGAGTGGGGGAACAGTTTTCCCCTGAGATTTGGAGTCAAAATTACTTTTACAAATTACAAAAAAAAGATGGGAGCATCATCATTTTATATTTACACAGAGACTGGTAAGTCTATTTGTAAAATCAGCTGACTTTAGCAATCCTTGTTGTATTATATGCCAATGGCGACAGTCCAAAAATGGGAAAAGCACTTTTCACAGAAGTGTTTTCCAAATGTTTGCATGCCTGTAACTCAATAAGAATTAAAGACATCTATTCTTTTCGATTCTGATTGCTAGACCTTTCTTTTGATACCTTCATTCTTAAGACTCTATACGGTTCAGTCCCAGAGATATGGGGATCTCAATGTGACTCCATGAGTAAATTGTTAGATTTTGCATTTTCAGTGGTCAAAAAACAAATGTGGTTTACTTTTTATACAGATGAAACAGTCATTTTTCCCCTCTTGTAATTTGGCTCCAAACCAATGAAAATTATTATTCTGACCAGCCTCTACATAATAGTGGATTACTCAGTAAACATTCATTAATGGCATTAAATATTTTGGTTTTCGTCACTGTTTATGTTAGTCTTTCTTCAGAAGAAAGATTCTCTCTTTAGCTATGAAATGTTTTTAAAAAAAAAAAAAAACCCAGAATGACCCTTCAGTACTTCAAAGACATCTTGAGAGAAGTTAAACATCTCAAAGCAGAATGGACTTGTGCATGCAACAGAAATAAAGCAGGACACACAGCTAGGTGTCTATTCTATACAGGCTAATAGCGCACAGCATGCTGAGTGCGGACAGACGGATATGAGCGGAGAGACAGGAGCTCACTTACTGCAGGACTGCCCCCAACACCTCCTCCTAGATCTCCCCCGAGCTACAACAGAGAACAGAAGACCCATTTCCAGGCCCACAAACAACATGAGAGAGACAGAGAGAGATGTGAAGGATCCATTAATAACAAAGATTTCCTGTTTACAAAGGAAGTGATGTCAAAAACAATGTTTAAGGCCTGAAATTTTGCATTTTTTTTCTTTCTATGGCTAAAATCAACCTCAAAATGTCATAACAGAGGCTTCCCTGCGAGAAAGAGTTGAGCGGCATTCCGACGTTCTGTCATCATTTACTCACCCTCAAATTGTTTTAAACCTGTATGACTAACTTTCTTCTGTGGAACACAAAAGAACATATTTTGAAGGATACTGGTAATCTAACAGTTTTGCCGATCATTGACTAGAGCTGCAGAATTTGGGGAAGAAGAAGGAGAAAAAAAACCAAAAAAAAACCCAAACCGCAATTTTTTTCTGATGCGATTTAAAGTGTTTTAAAGAGCTTCAGGTTTGCTGAGCTTGTTTTTAGGGCTGCACAATTTGGCCAAAAATTGAGTGATTATAGATCAACTACTACAACAAATAATAATTATTATTAAAAAATAAAAATATTTAAATAAGAAATATTACTAAAAGTAAGTTTCACTGTAAAAAAAATTGTATTTAAGAAAAAATATATATAAAAAATATTTTTTTACATTATAAAATGCTATATATCTGTGCTTTAATTTCTTCATTTTTAAACATTAAACCATTGAGCTCTTACTTTGGTGGGAAAATGTATGGTAACCTTTGTTGGTTAAGTTAATAAACATTTAGTAAACATATGGTGAAATTTTGTGTGTTGCATTTTCAAATGCACATTACAGTGGTATGCGAAAGTTTGGGAACCCCTTACAGAATCTGTGAAAATGTGAATAATTTTAACAAAATAAGAGAGATCATACAAAATGCATGTTATTCTTTATTTAGTACTGTCCTGAGTAAGATATTTTACATAAAAGATGTTTACATAAAGTCCACAAGACAAAAAATAGCTGAATTTATTAAAATGACCCTGTTCAAAAGTTTGGGAACCCTTGGTTCTTAACACTGTGTGTGGTTACCTGGATGATCTACGACTGTTTTTTTTTTTTTTTTTAATTTTTTTTTTTTTGTGATGGTTGTTCATGAGTCTCTTGTTTATTCTGAGCAGTTAAACTGAGCTCTGTTCTTCAGAAAAATCCTCCAGGTCCTGCAGATTCTTCAGTTTCAAGGATATTTTGCATATTTGAACCCTTTCCAGCAGTGACTGTATGATTCTGAGATCCATCTTTTCACACTGAGGACAATTGAGGGACTCAAACACAACTGTTAGAAAAGGTTCAAACGTTCACTGATGCTCCAGAAGGAAACACGATGCATTAATAGACGGGGGGTGAAAACATTTTGAATTTGAAGATCAAGGTAAATTGTACATAATTTGTCTTCCGGGAAAAATGTAGGTATCTTCTGTCGCTTCCGGAGGGCAGTACTAAATGAAAAAAATGATATTTTAACAAAAAGAGAAAAATGTGGACATCTTTATCCTGTTCAAAAGTTTTCACCCCCCGGCTCTTAATGCATCGTGTTTCCTTCTGATCTCTCTTATTTTGTTAAAATTATTCACATTTTCACAGATTCTGCAAGGGGTTCCCCAAACTTTCGCATACCACAGTATAAGCGACACAAACGCATTAAAAATCTGGTGAAACTTTTGCAGTGTGTTGTGGGTTTTTTTAAACGACGCAAACTCAGTGTTTAGAGATATTGCGTAAAGCAGTGTTTACTGCAAACCGATTAGATCTAAGAAACACTGAAAACATGGTTATCATAAGCTGCTCGCATGTAAATGAGTGAGTGCCTTACTCTGAAATGTATTTTACATGTATTTATTTAAATAAATCTGAGCCTTTATGATCTGATAATCGCACAAAAGTATAACGATTGTGTTTTTATTTTGATTAAGCATTGATTTCCATTGTATAGACAAAAAAAAATTAAATAAATAAATAAATATATATATATATATATATATATATATATATATATATATATTCCACAGGAGAAAGAAAGTCATACAGGTTTGGAATAACATGAGGGTGGGTAATGATGACAAAATATTTTTGGGTGATCTCCTTTCACTTTCACATTGTGTCTTAACCAAACACAACATGATAAATCGACATCTCTTCCACTTCGTTCTTGTGATTGTGACTTGCGACTGGGACAAGCGACACTACATTTTGTTGGCTGCTTAGATTATATTTGTGCACCGAACATCCCCACTACACTGAAACGTCCTTGAACCGAATATGAATATGTTAATCAAATATGGATGAGAAAATGAATTTTGAAATATTGGATATTTTAAGACAAAACCCTAAAGATCCACAAGGAAAACAACAAGGATTCCCCCTGGAGATGCATCATGGAAGTCATGAAAACTCTTGTGTTTGAATCTGTGCCGTGAGTTTCAAGTATGAGAGAGTGTGGTTGTGATGGCTGTGATTTGTGCCTATGTTGCTTAGCAATAAAATACATGAGCAATCTAACTATTTCTGTTTGAAAACATGATATTCAATGGAGAAAAGCAGGGCAAGGCTATTTTATCTAGTGGTATTAATTGGACAGTGAAAAATTTGTTTGAAAAATAAGAGAATTTTGGTGATATCAGCCAAAAAGCAAACATTTCAGAGGTGAAGTTATTACATTATTAAAAAATACAAAAATGTATTTTCGTTTGGAATGAAGTTCATGCATTGTGCACATTAATACTATGAAGTATTGGTGTCAAGTGTGATTCAATGAGGACTAAAGCTCTGTAGATTCTTCCTCTTACGGACCTTCACCCACAGAGTCACCTTGATTTTCATGGTGAGAAAATGAGGATGATTAAACAACCTTACAGCTTCATACTCAGCAGGACACAAATCTCAAGCCGAGCCATAAAGTGCAACAGGCATGGTTTAGGGTTTGGTAGAAATGGAAGGTTTTGCCATATGCAAATATTCTTCACCAAATTGCTTGGAGAGAAAAACAAAACAAAAAACAGTTGATGTACTCCGATTCATAATGTGATTCAAATTAGACATACTCAGTGCCCCAGACATGCTAAATGTCAATGTAAATCTAGCTAAAGGGTCCGTTGAGACTGCAAGTTAAAAAAATGCATCCCATAGGGTGCTGAGTCTGCAGTGTTCATCTCTTTGAAACACTCCCACGACCTTGAGCAGTCAGATGGTTCTGCAGACTGTTAAATGTTTAACATTCCTTGGCTCTGAACGTTGTCTCCTTGACAGAGAGATGAGGAACACACTGGTATTTTATAGGAATGACTCATTTAGTCAGCAAGAGCATATTCTTCATTGTATTGAATACAAAGAGTTTGGGCCAGGTGTGAAAAGGAAAAAAATAACTGGCAGATTGCTTGACAATCCATTCCACTTCCTGTATACTCCAGATTTTTGTTCGATTCTATCTCCACTTAGAATTTACTCGGGTCAAAAGGTCATCACATTCAGCATTATGGCCCCGATATACTCATGGCAAAGTTCTTTTTTATACTTCGCTTTGGGGTAAAAAGAAGCTCGAAATACGTGAGCAGCGGTATACTGTTAGCGAAAATCTGATGCCGCCCATTCTGCTGAGAGCGACATTTAAATGAATATGTAAATATGCTGTGTGCTTTTCTTTCATTAACAAAATATCACATCTTGTTTATATAGCACTTTATACAACAAATTGTTTAAAAACAAGCATCTTTACAGTATTAAACATGAAAAAACAGTGTCAGTATTTTCTAATATAAAGCAGCTCTCCAGTGTGTTTTTACTTGTGTACGTTCAATCTCGATGGACTGAACAGAAGAATTGAAGATGTCCACGTCAAAGAAGGCGGAGCCTCAGAACCACACCTATCTATTACGTAATAGCTACTGACCAATGGTGGTTTGAAGGTGTTTACCAGCCAGAGTGAACTTCCCGGAAAGTTCGCTTTGGCAAGCTATTTCGAACTCCTGAAACAAACACAAAACGAACTTCGTTTTGGCTTAATTTTGGTCGAAATGACATCACACCAGCTCGTTTTTCGATTTTACTTGAAGTATATATCGGGGCCTTTAGGAGTCAGTGCTAGGTGAGGACCACTTGTGTCAAAAGTACCAAACAACACGTACCGAATATACACCACTGTTCAAAAGTTTGTGGTCGGTAAGATTTTTTTAATGTTTTAGAAAGTCTCTTATGCTCAATAAGGCTGCATTTATCGGATCAAAAATACAGTAAAACAGTAATATTGCGAAATATTATTACAATTTAAAATAAGTGTTTTCTATTTAAATATACTTTAAAATGAAATGTATTCCTGTTATGGCAAAGCTGAATTTTTAGCATCATTACTCCAGTCTTCAGTCACATGATCCTTCAGAAATTATTCTAATATAATGATGTGCTGTTCAAGAAACATTTCTTATTATTATCAATGTAGAAAACAGCTTAATATTTTGTGGACACAGTGATAAAAAAAATTTCAGGATCCTTTGATGAATAAAAAGTTAATAGAAAGAACAGCATCAATTTGAAATATAAATCTTTTGTAACATTATAAATGTCTTTACTGTCACTTTTGTTCAATTCAATACATGCTTTCTGAATAAAGTTTAATTTCTTTTAAAAAAAAAAATATATATATATATATATATATATATATATATATTTACACCTGGTATTGAGATGCAGTTTGGTCGATCAAATCACAAGTGGATGACGCTAAATACAGGTGTAAACGGGGGCTAAAACGTTTTGAGTTTGTCCACTTTCGACCACTTCCAGAGGAAAATGCATTTGACCGAATTGCTTTCATAGTGTAAACGCTAATGTGGTCGAACGCATTCGAACCATCGATGGTAAAAAGAACAGCCACAAAAGAGCGCCATTACGGGAAGCGTGCTAGCCAGACGGGATTTAAACTGTAAACTGTCGGCTAAAGAATTAAGTTTGGTTTGAAGATGAAAAACATACCAAGCACAATGTTCTCTCACCATTCCTGATTTCTAACACACACACAGCGTTCGCCATGGTCTTGCGTCTATCAGACCAGAAACGAAAGCTGATGATCTCCCTATGTTTTTCTCTCGTCTCCAGTCGCATCTATAAATTGCCGTGAGCTCATTTCCTCCATTAGATCAAAAGATCCGAAAAAGCCTATACATTTACCTGCCCATTCCTTGAAGAAATCAGGACAGAAGTGGTTGAAAGTGGACAAAAGAGACGGATTAAAATACCAGGTGTAAACATGAATGTATCTCCCTCATCCACTTGTAATCCGATTGACCAAAACGCATCTCGATACCTGGTGTAAACAAGGCCTTACTGACCTGGTGTAAACAAGGCCTGAAACTAGGTGACTAGTCAGTTTTTGCAGTACTTCATATCTTGCCTGGGGCACCAGAATCACTACCTCAGGTTTCCCCACCTCCAAATACTGATTTATCTGATTTAATTCAAATCTCACAACCTGTGTTTTGCCATCAAGTGAAGGAGTCAATGAGCAGTGAAACTCAATGATGAATATATCACTAATCTAGAGACGGGATCGCAACACCTTTCCTTATGCCCTGCTCAACATGGCTTGAGCTAGAACAGCACCTTCACACAGCAGGTGGCCTGCGTCTTCATCCTGGTTTGTTCAGGGCAAGGCTCTGACTCCTCCAATTTGGAGTGAAGATTACACCGAGTAGCAACACCTGCGCTGCCCAGATATAAACGCTTCACATGTGCCATGCTGGAGATGCTTCACCCTGCAGCAAGATGCCTGCTTGACAAGTCCAATTATTCACAAGGAGGAGGAAACAGGCATTTAGTGGCTCCAGGGCAAAAGATATGGACAAATTGTTTCTGGATGTGATGTTTCTGGCATATACACGCATATTTGTATCATTTCCCACAATATTCATTAAAGGGATGGTTCATCCAAAATGAAGGTTCTGTCATCATATATTCACACTCGTGTCATTCCAGGCAGTATGATTGATTTTCTTCAGAGGAGTGCAAAAGAATGTATTTTGTTGAACGAAGGTATAATGCTTCATTCATGTTCATTTTGTCCTTTTAGAGAGCATGCATCAAGATTTGCACACATCAAACCAAACATGTAAATCTTCTCTTTACTTCCCTCAGGAACTGTGTATGTGTGTGTTGGTGGAAATGGAAGATTTTATGTGGGCTGATGACCGCGTATAAGGCGGCAAGCCATTCAGCCCCGGGGTTCTGTTGCTGTGGTTGCAGTGGGTTTAGGAGAGCAGGGCATGTGGCTGGTATGATATAACACTTTTGAGATCTGCTACAGAGTCAGAACCCTCCACTACACATCGAATTTAAAACCGGTAATAAACATTATCATGTAAATGCATGAGAAATGAGATGTAGAAATAAATAAATTAGTGATATTGATCATTTGTACACATGGCCAGATGTTCTTGCTTCCATTGAAGCTTAAAAGGATAGTTCACCCAAAAATTTAAATTCTGTGATCATTTACTCACCCTCAAGTTGTTCCAAACCTGTATGAATTACTTTCTTCTGCTAAACACAAAAGAAGATATTTTTTAGATATTTAGAATGTTGGTAAACAAACAGTTGATTGCTCTGTCCAAACCCTGGTGCGCACCAAAGAAGCGGACCAAGACCTCTGAAAATGGGAACTCTGCAGCGATTCGAAATATGAACACAACATGGACCAAAGACATCTAAACGAAGCAAAAACATAATATGATGTCGATGCGATCCTAAAAAGGATCATTTCTTTGCTTTTAATAGATAAAAAAAAAAACTCTCGGATTACATAAAAAAATATCTTAATTTGTGTTCCAAAGATGAACAAAAGTCTTACAGTTATGGAATGACGTGAGGGTGAATAATTAATGACAGAAAATTCATTTTTGGGTGAACTAACCCTTTAAAACAAATTCAAAACAGATGCATTTTCACTAGTGGTCTAGTGTAGGACAGGCACCTTTGGACTGTATGTCTACATAGCATATAAACAAAGAAAATCTTCTTTTCCATTATATCGTATCGTAATCAGCCTCCGGTTTCCTGCATTATAATTCAGGCTTGAATTTGCAAGCAGTACTCAGCATTGTGTCAATAAATGATGAGCACTTGATTGGAATCACATTCGCAATCACATATTCCCCTTCCAGTTAAGATGAGCTGACCTCGCTGCTGTTTCACCCAGCGATTCTTCACTTTGCTGTTCACTGTGATCAGGCAGAAGCTTATGAGATGTGGTGGCCATGGTAACAAGTGTGCTTATAGCTCAAATGTGAAATATACTGCTGCAATCGTGTGAAACTGAGCAGAGTGCCTTGCAACCCCACAACCCCTGCACAAGTGAACACACTGTCCAGGCTGAACACAAACCACCAGAGAACTAGTGAACTTGAATGAAAACCCTAGTCATTCTGACAAGATCAACAGCTGCATGGGCATCTCTGAGGACATGATTGCAAATTTTAGCTCACTTGTAAATGAATATAATCACAAAACCTCTTAAGAATGGAATTACTGAAAATAAAACGAATGACTAAAACTTAAAACTAGAGATGGCATAAATCGGAACCGTCCATTTTTTGCTTAAAACACACGTTTTTTTGTTTTATTTTGGCAAATCTCTATTCTGGAATTGTGCACATTCTGAAATGCAATTATTTCCTAAAATGTCATTTGTTTGGAAATACAAAGTCTGTAAACAGGACGTTAACACAGGCCAGAGACTGGACACGCTGAAGATGGACGAAAGAAGAGAACACAGGCGTGTCAGCAGAGCAAATACTGCACCAGGCACAGCAAGCTCACGGTTCGCAATGCTCGTAATATAGGAAGAAAAATATAAATAATGAACTGGGGGTGGGGATTTATATGAACGTATCTCTCAAGGGAACTGACTGTCTTCAGAAAAGTGTCGATGGCATTTTCTTTTCCTCCTTCCTTCATATAAAACAATGTTTATAAGTGCAGCACTGCTTTGTGTACAGCAGTACCCAAAGAAACCGCTGCTGTTCCATAAGTGCCACCTACTGTCAGAGAGTAAATTTGCATTTTCATTCATTGTGTCTCCTGTTTTTGTTTTGTGCAGGTATCTTATGAAGCATAATTTTACAAATCTAAAGTCAGACTATTCTGTTTTTGCTTTAAATCTTTAAATTATACAATCTAATTCAAATAAAAAACAACTGCTCATGCTACATGTGTGTATCTTTGTTTGGATCGTGATTAAAATGCAGTGGTTGCATAATTTCAATTGGCTACAGATATTTTTTATTTAAGGCCAGTTTGCCTGTTATAGGGGAAATAAACAACAAATAAATTTGTTTAAACAAACAAAAAAAAAAAAAACTGCAACCAGTATCAGAATCGGGTAATTTGCTTGTAAAAAAAAAAATTTAATCGGCCATGAAAAATCATGAGCGGTACATGACTACTTAAAGTCCGGCATTTTTCCTCTTTGTCGCCATCTCTGTTTGAAACCTGCAATTGCAGTCATATGCGGAACTGTTATTGTTACGTGCATTGTGCCTCAGCATGGCTCCTCAGCGCGGATTTATCTAATGTTTGCTGTCAGTCACCGCACTGGTGTGGATATTGTACTTCAGAATTACAGATTCTACATCTTGATGTAGTATGACCTATATTGGTCAATCTTGAAAGTATGACCAACATAAGAATTTTCACCGGAAAATGTCATCTGAACAAGTAAGTAACACTTTTGTTCTTACCAACTGAAGGAAAAAGCATTAGACCTACAATAAATCGTGCTGTCAATGATTAAATCTAACGATCGCTTAGCCTGGATTATTATTACTGCGCTACAAATTATTATTACTGTTATACTTTGTTCTCAAATTGTTAATGATAACAACATCAGCATTGCGTGACTGTGTATTTAGTGTATATTAGCGTTACCTGTAGATTTCAATTTCTGTAACCACTCTGCCGTCTGAAGTCTTTTGCTTTTGACTACGGGTGAATCTCCAGTTGTCACTGATGATGGTCAGTGTCAGATTGACTTTTAATTATTTCAGCTGCTGTGAGAACAGGCTATAAATGATCCGCTACCAGCAGCATCCTCACATGATTAAGCCGACTAGCCTGGACTCCTTCTTTCTGTTTACAGACGTGACGTAATGACGCAAAGACGAACTGCTGCATGCTCGAATTTTCCACAGAAATCCACCAGGTTGCTCTTATTATAAAACATTATTACAAGCTTACCGTTGTGAATCGAGCTAAGATAAGGAGATAGTTTTGTAAACTGGCTGGATATGTACTTGCTCAAAAATTGATTTTGGATAATTTTTAACCAAGAAAAAGTTACGGACAGCAGCTTTAAAACATTTCCAATGATTTGTTAAAAAAATGAGCACTCGCTATTCATGATTAAGTAACTATAGTTTCTGCTAAAATACCATAGTTACTACAATACAGGTGTTAGTACTATAAAATAATTTAAAAAAATTAATATTAATATGGGATCATTTCTGTCATTGACTAATTTCTTTTTATGGTGACAGAACTTTTTCAGAATATTTTTCTCATTTCCCCAGTAAAAAAAACATCTACTGAAAATAAATTACAAAACTTAGTGAGGTTTATGCTTCAAACACACAAAAAACCTGCCTTTGAGGAAAGAAATATAAACTTAATTATATATATATTTTCCAAAAGATCCTTATTATCTTTAAAAAAAAAAAAAAAAATTGTCTAGTTAAATGTTTCATGATATGGGGCTTTTTATATATTTACTGAAATAAATACTTAATAATAAACTGATTTTTGCAGTGCACAATTTTTCTGTAGTAACAGTAACTGGAGTAATCATGGTATTCTGATGGAAAATATGGTCATTGCTGTAAACTGTTGTAAGGGTCAGTGGACATTAAGATCATAAAATCAAAACCACCAACAAAACATATAATAATAATTCAAGAACACCCACCAAACTGTCAAGACCACCTCCGAGGAGATCCACAGCACCCATCTGCATGGAAGACACCTGGGGCACGTTAACGGGGGGACCGAGGTCCAGATTAAGCAGGTCTCCTAGGAGGTCACCCTGAGATGGAATGACTTGGGGTTGATCGATGGAAGCAGTCGGGCCGGCACTGACTGGACTCTCCCCGGTGTCGATACTGCAAAAGAATGATGATACACACTGAGATGTGTAACACTACGTGAAACTAAGTGAACAAAGGATGGGACCGACAAGCCCTTTTTTCATTGTTTGATGGAGGGGACAACGTAGGTTCTGTGTGGCAATTTCAATGAGTCCCCCATTGTATTACTGGACTGAGACTGATTCGGTCATCCCTTTTTCGAAAAACAGAGATTTCCACATATAGATAAAACAAATAACAGGGATGCCAGACCTTTTGGCCAATGACTTATCATGACTTTGTGATTTTGAGTTACTTTTGATTATTAGATTATGGGCCAGATTTACTAAACGGCAAATAAGCGTGAAACCACAATCCCATAAAAGCGCAGATGGGAGTGGAAAGTTCTGCGGTTGATCCACTGAAAATGCCCACATTAAAGAACACAGACGGACCAGCTCATTTCCATTATGACCAACGCAATCTACCAAGAGCAATGAGCCGATGACTATCAGGTGCAAGTAATCCACTAACAACACAGGAGTGGAAAAAATTAAAAATAACATGGCTTGGCAAACGATAAGTTTGAATAGCATCTTCCTCTGGCATTCCAAATAAATGAACACGAGTGGAGAAAATTCTCTCCCTTCTACTACACACTCTTCTGTTTTCTGCGGTTCTTCCTCCTACAGCAACTATCCCAGCCATGTCTAGCACTAAATGGTTTTAGACATGATTTTTTTAGGCCTTAAATTGTCTCAGCCTCAGACATCACGCCCACAGACTGTTGGCTCAAAGTCTGATGCATAAGGCAAAGAAAATAGGAAACACTTTAGGAGTTTCAAAGTCGTCATCCGATTAGTTGAATTCTACAGGATTTCCGGAAGACGTGTGTCGCATTCTTTAACAGTCTGCCTGGAAACAAATTTGTGATGCCAAACCCCCTCATGGAAAAAGAAATCTTTCATGTTTACAACTGTGACAATGACTATGTTTATATGTGCACCAATAATGCGATTATTTCTCATAATCAGAGTAAGGTCTTAATCGCAGTAAGATGTTTACATGACACAAGCTGAACTCTTCACTCCAGATTACATGCAGTTTTCATTACTCTGATTATACGTTGATAAGTATGGTTATACCACACTCAGATTGGCATACAGTATGTATGCTACAGGCCATGGTTTTAATCTACTTGCATCAAATTCAAAATACATTTTTATGGATGTACTGGATTCTATTCGGCGCTGTGAAGGCCGGGTTTGCCTACGCTGCCGTTGCGTTCTTTGCGCCATCTGGATGTAGATACAGAGCAGAGACTACGCAGCGAGTTGTGTTGACAGAGTTTAGTGATTTGGAGAAGAGAAAACATCAGAATAATGTCACAGAGTTCATTCAAGAAGCTGTGTGAACAACACACAGCATCCGTGTACGTCTAAGCACATGCGCACTTTGGTCAGAGCGATAATAATGCGATTAAGGTGTTTAAACGCCTGTTTATTGTGATTAAAATCGGTTACTACGATTATGAGCTTAATCGCATTCACTTGATTGAAGTATTGCGTTTACATGAGGTAAAGTTTAATCGCAATATTCCCAAAATCCCATTATAATTGCATTATGAGTGTGCATGTAAACACACTTAATGATGTGACTCTGGATTGAGAAGTTCACAGCGCCACTGTTGCAGTAAACTTTCACAATATTCTTGAATTAGTTATTTATTAGATGCACGCAGGTCTGTTATCATAGGGACAATGACTTTACATCTTCATGCCCTTAAACATGACCCAGAACAAAACTAACTGTGATCGGTTGATTTACATGCCAGTCAGACATCCTATGAAGGTCTGGCTACGCAAAACTAGACGTTAAATATTGGCGCAAATACCAGTAAATTGACAACCTTAAATGATAGTAAATCATGTTGCATGATTTAAATACTCTCCTTCCATAAATTTTGTATCTGAAATGGAAACTCAGTAGTAGTGTGCACATATAATAAGGTCAGCTGCAAAAATAACAGTCCACAGCTTCCTTCACTAATTTTTCACTGCGTGTCATTAGTAAATCCCCAAAAGAGGGTTTGTGCTCGTGCAATCTGTTAGGAAATCTGTCCAGACTTTTTAAACCATATTAGAGAGCTCACACTCACAAAGAGCAAAGACAGCCAATGAAATATTCAAGAGGTTTAGCTAGATCTAGTTTTAGCCATCTTAGTACCTGCCATGCTGGATGGGCAGATGTTTGCGGTGAATGCCGTGGCTTCCTTCCACAAAGGCATTGGGGGGTTTGTGATAGACGGAGGCCAGCGAGCCGATGTGGCAGATCAGCTCGTCCAACAGGGTGGGCTCAATCAGGTCCGTCTCCTCTGAGATCAGAGGCTTCTCAGACAGCACAACCTCTTTAGCTGTCACTGGGTCGGTGGACAGCAGACGCCAGTAGATGTAGCCGCGATCGCGTAAGTCAGGGTTATCAGAGTCCTGAGATGGAGAACAAGACAGGTTGAAAGGAGAGGAAATGTGACACTGACAGATAGTCGGTCGCTGAGCTCCACTGCTAACGTGTGCTGATGCTGATACAATGTTGTATGCAGTGAGCCTAAGTTTTCAATTGTCTTTCATTATAAATAGATTCAAAAAATATATATTACTCTCATATACACTGTAGAAACATTTGTTAACTGTATTGTCATTATGTGGTGTGACTAAAGGCCAAACAAATGTCATTTTCAGTTGATAACAGGGATGTGCGACAACTTATTTCCAGAACATTTAAACGGAAACTCTTTAACCAATTAGTCGACTAGTTTACCCCTTAGCATTCCTAAGGTCTCTTTTGAATGTTTTTTGTACCACGGGTTTGAACTTGCTTTGAATTATGATCATTGTATGTGAAACTTAAGAGTTCATTTAATCAAAATGAGCTAATAAAGACATTTATTAAAATCTTTTAAAATTTAAGGGTTTTCTTTTTTTTTTTTTTTTTAGGATACTGATATAGCATCTCTTTTTGTCAAGTTTCATTCATAATGTTTCCCATTTAAACCAGTATAAAATTTCGGTAACAGTTTAGTTTAGGGTCCAATTCTCACTTTTATGTGGTTATAAGCATACATATTACTAGGATATTTGCTGTTTATTTGTACTAGCAAACATTAATGCCTTATTCTTCATGATTATATTCTACATTCCTTAATCTTACCCAATAGTCATAAGCAGTATTAATTACCTTATATTCATAAGCAGTGATTGGAAGTTTACGGAGGCAAAAGTCATAGTTAATAGTAGTTAATAATAGGGAGAATTGTACTCTAATCTAAAAGTGTGACCAAAATTTATCAGCCTATAAGCAAGCTTAAATGTTATATGCCAGTTTGATATAGCCAACATGTGGGAAAAATGTGGTGTGTAAACAAATAACACTTTGAATTAAACATGAAAAAGGTGTTAAAATACACCTTGCTTGTCTTCTGAGTGGACATTTCTCTGCGACTGGCAGTCTGACACAGAGAAAACTAGCGCATGCAAAGTATAATGTAAAATTAAATGATTTTGTTCTCCTCTCCAGACATATTGACTTTTCAAAATAATGTATTTTTTTCAAAATGTATCATTAACATGACTGTAATTTGAACATGGTAAAAATATAAAGCAACAAATAAAAGGTAAACGACAAGTATTTCCAATGTCAACTAGCAGTAGCAGTATCATTTAGTTGACTACTCTAACACATCCCTAGCCAATAACATCAAGTTGTAGTGTAACACTATGGTTTGTTATGCTCAGGCACATCTCACCTGAGTGGCCAGACTGAGCACTTGCTGAACCAGCTCTTGAGTCTCTGAGGGCTTCTTCAGGAACAGCTTCACTATGGCTGTCAGGAGAGTCAACTGGACCTGAAAGCAACAATAGAGTGGATACTGAATCAGAGGAAGTCGGATTTTAAAGAAACTATTTACTAGAACTGTAAACAAAATAAAAAACACACAAGACAAAACAAAACAAAACAAAAACACTGAAACAAAACTAAGCAAAACACACATTGACCTATGGGGTATTCCAGAAAGCAAGGTTAACTTACCATCACATATACCCTGAACTCTCATTTGATTAACCCTTACTCCAGGTATGCAGGTTCAAAAACTACAGTCTCAGGTAAGTTTAGACAACCCGGAGTATGAAACTCAGAGTCAAAGGCCAATTCACACCACACAGACAAACAGCAACAAACAGCAAAAATTTAGAATGTTATGAAAAATAACTCATGTTCACACTGCCCCAACAGACACAGACAAATCTTGATTGAACATGTTCAGTCGGGTGAAACAAACCACGACCAACACCAACAGACAACGACAGGGGTAACACACTGATCCGACAAAATCCACACAAAGACATTCTCAACCAAGTGTTGAATCCAGGAGTCACCATGAAAACGGACACTAAGAAAAGACCTGCATACTACTACTATTGTTTAATGGTGATTTACATTCGTAGTGCATATCACTACCTATGGGGCAGTTATGTCATTTTTAAAAATCTTCAATCAGTTTTTTTATTACTGTGAACAAGAATTATATTGTTTGTTAGATGCTAATTATAAATTAAAAAAAGAAAGATTGATTGAACTAAAAAACAGGTTTGCAAAGATAATATGTCTGTATAAGTTTACTTTTTATGTTTAGCCATTTTGCTTTCACATTTGTTGTAAGAAAAGATGCATTACATATGTATTATACGGAGCCCCTAAAGGGACCTTTGCAAAAATAAAAAATATACAGAGTTTCGCGTGCGCTCGTGTTACAATTTCCGGTTTGTGTATACTATAACCTGTTTCATTTGTGCGTTACTTCCTATGAAGAAAGCTACAGTATGGATGCGCATGAATTATTAAAGAGTTTTGCGAAAATAGTATGCAGATTCGTGACGTGCATCAAATCTTAAACGGACAGCAGCCTAATAAACCTGCTACAGCCTGCCATTAATGTTAATCAAAGAACAAAAACAGAAAATCACTCAGTGCTCTTAATTAAATAACTTTTATAGCTTTAATAAAAATTAATCTATATTTTAATTAAATTATGCAGTGAAGACTGTGAAATGTTTGATAACTGCTTTGATTCTGGAAATTCCTACCTGTTGGATCAAATATTTAAAATATACTGTCTTTATGTTGTTTCTACATTAATTTGGAGATTAAATGTGAAATTATTACAATCTAAAAATATATTAACTTTAATGTTAGGTGTGATTAAATTAAAGAAAACATTTGATTAATTAGTTACTTTTTTTAAATTGATTGACAGCACTAATATTATATATATATATATATATATATATATATATATATATATATAAAACATAATATTGTGCACAATCTGTCACACTGAATGCATCTAAAGTAAACTACCTTTGGAATGTAACTTGCTATGGGTACTTGAATACTCTGAAAGTTACCTCATGTTTTGGAACCGGAAGTTGAGGTTATCCGCTTACTCTGAGTAAACTGCGTAAACCTGGGTATGTCACATAACCTGCTTTCTGGAATACACTCCTGATTACAATCTAAAACAATAATATCAAACCTGAGTGCTTTCATCATGGAAGCCCTCAAGGAAACTCTCCAGGAGCTCATCAGCATTGTCGATACGCTCGGCATATTCGCCCACAATCCAGATCATGGCTGCTCGAGCATCAGGCTCATCCAGAGAGTCCAGGTTTTCACACAGAGTGGCAATTATGCTTTCATATCTGTGCAGACAACAGAGAGGTGTTTCAGCAGGCAATTAGTTACATGCTCTTTCATTCTGCATAGACCTAGAGGCTATTTTTTTGGACAGACAAACTGATATATACTCTGTTCCAAAACAGAGTGTACAAAGCATTTTAAGGATCATAGGTGGGCTTCTTACGTAGAGGTTTTTGCAAAAGGTAGGTTATTTAAAGGATTAGTTCACTTCAGAATTAAAATGTCCTGATAAGTTACTCACCCCCATGTCATCCAAGATGTTTATGTCTTTTTTTCTTCAGTCAAAAAGAAATTAAGGTTTTTGAGGAAAACATTCCTGGATTTTTCTCCATATAGTGGACTTTAACAGTTACCAACGGGTTCAAAAGGGCTCTACACGATCCCAGACGAGGAATAAGAGTCTTAACTAGCGAAACGATTGACCATTTTCTTAAAAAAAAAAAAAAAAAAAAAAAAAAACTTTTTTAACCACAAATGCTCGTAATCACATTGGAAAGGTCACGCGTGACATACACAGAAGGACCAATCCAGTGTCTACAAAGCGAACGTGCAAAGACTAAGTCAAACCACCTTTATAAAAAAAAAGGTAAAACAACAATGTCGGATGATTTTGAAGTTGGAGGTAAAAATGAGATGGGAGTTTTTGCCCTACCGCATTACTTCTGCCTACGTCACGACGCGTGACCTTTCTAACATGATCACGTAATGCGTGGTGAGTCACAGAGCTAGTGCAAGATAAGCATTTGTGGTTAAAAAGTATATACATTTTTATTTTTTTTTAGAAAATGACAGATCGTTTCGCTAGATAAGACCCTTATTCCTCGTCTGGGATCATGTAGAGCCATTTGAAGCTGCACTGAAACTGTAATTTGGACCTTCAACCCGTTGTATCCGTTGAAGTCCAATATATGGAGAAAAATCCTGGAATGTTTTTGTCAAAAACCTTAATTTCTTTTTGACTGAAAAAGATGACATCTAGGATGACATGGGGGTGAGTAAATTATCAGGAAATTTTAATTCTGAAGTGAGCTAATCCTTTAATAATCCTGAGATACTTCATTTTCGTCTAATTCTAAGGCATGTATTCTTTACAGAGAAAACAATCCCAGGATGCATTGTGACAAGTTCAGTGAAAAAAATTCAAAGTGGTGGAGGAGACAAGAAAAACTGTGATTTCATTCAGTACTGAAAAATATCAATAAAAATAGTTCAGATGAGAGTTATGGACTGACTTGTTGGGGTATTTGCGGAAGATGTCCCTGATGACCACAATGGCCTCTTGCACAACATAATTGACTTTGGTCTGGATGAGGTCCAGCAGGGTGCTAACACAACGCTCAGCTGATTGCTGTACACAAAGATATAAGAGAAAACTCAGTCACAGCTATAAATTACAATGATAAAACTCATTAAGGCACTACAGCTATTAAAACACAATATGCAATGAAAAAAAAAAATCAATAAAGGTTGCTTGTGTTTAGGAACTTGAATTTTGATGTTAAATGACCAAAAAGCAAGCTAAATAGCAGAGATTTATCAGACATTTCTATAGGGAATAAAGACATACAAATGTAGGTATTTAGGGATGAATAATGAGGCAAGACTTACCTCCACTTTGATGGCACAACGGCCAATGGCTCGAACAGCTTTCCGAACAAAGTCTACATCCACCTCAGTGGCATACTCCTTCAGTTCAGCTAGTACCTACAGAAATCAACATCATTTTACAAGGATTTCTATAGAAACAGACTGTGAAAGGCTGAATGACCTCGACAAGAGAAAAAACAGGGAATCGATAACTCACGAGGTTATAAGCTCAGGGGGAAAAGTGTGAGAAGAGTCTGATGTTAATGTCTAACAAACAGACATATTTATGGGGGAAAAGGCTAAATGACGTAATACAAGTAAATGAAAAATATAACAAAGATGGAATGTATAATAACAGAATGCAATGAAGCAATTTGCTGTCAGATGCAGAGTAATCACAGCTGTCATTTTATGCCAGGCAGCTCAGAGCTCAACAAGCTTGAGCATGTGTTTTAGTTAAACACATCAACAAACCGCCACTGAGTGGAAAATATAAGAGACCATGTTCCTTTTAGGCACACTTCTAAGCAATATGTAATTAGAGGGACAAATCGACAATGCATTTCTACTGAAAGTTCATTTATTATCTTTGCAACACAAACTGCACAATCAAAGTAAAGTGCAAAATAAAAAAAGTGTACATATTTAGGTCTTTCATACACGTACATAAAGGACAAAATCAAATAGCAGCTAATTTGCACATCAATTAGTATTACAGTGTTATATAACATTCAGCTGAACATGTATTTTTTCATTTAAAGGGAAGTGCTGATACATTTCCCTGTTAATAAAATCTAAATCACAGGGGAATGCTACCAATGTCCTTTATATATATATATTTATTTTTAATTTTTTTGCTAGCATCACAGGAAATTTTAATCTGTGTGGATCTAGAGAGAGTGTGATTTCTATATTAACATAAATGACAGTGAAAATAATGATGTAATTATTTCAGCTTTAATTAGAGTTGCAGAATAATCTCTATTATTTGAATTTTTAAAGCCACGGATAAGTTGACTGCCTCTGCCTACTAATGAGAAGCACTGACTACAAGTTGAGTCTCTTATTTCAGACTATAATGTTAAGATAATAATGATGTGCTACACTGTTTTCTTGTTGAATATCCTATTCTCAGAAACATTATGCAAGTAAAACATACTGACTTAAAAGCTAAGAGTTAAACATCTTTTGGAATACCTGGGCAATATTGGCATGAGAGGCCAGGCGGATCATGATGTCCAGTTTCTCCAGCTTGACGTAGATAGGGTCATTGTACTTGACAAAGAAGACTTTGATCTCTTGCTTCAAGATCTCAGGCCTGCAAGTAGAGAGATCACTGTCTTAGTAGAAACATTCAGTATTGCCAAGCAAACAGACAATGGACAATACTGCCATCTAGTGATGGCATTTAGTCATCTTTGTCAGAGACTTGAGTGATTAGAACTCTGAACTCTTCCACAGAAAACAAACAGGACTGAAAAATAAGGGCAGCAGTCTAACCGTTTCTGCACAATAAGGTTAATGTTCCTGAGTGCCACATATTGGACCTCTGGTTCCCCAGACAACAGCGTGACGAGAGGAGGAGAGAGCTTCTTCAGAAGAGTGTTGTAGTAATCGGAGTCTTTGGGCAGGAGCTCCAGGAACTTCATCAGTACCTTCACCGCTGACAGCACCACAGCCGAGTTAGCATGAGAGAGACGTGGAGTCACACGCTCACAGATACTAAAAGAGACAGGAAGAAGGAGTTATGATTAATAGGGTTTTCATCTGTATTAATCCTGGCACTCTTGAATTGGGGTTTTTCAATTTTGGATTATAAAAATTGTCATTAACAGTTTAAATCTTCCCTGTACCCATTTGTGTGTTTTTCTTAGTGGGCAATACTCAGCAAAAAGTAATATAAAGTGTGGAGTCCATCAAGGTTCTGTCCTGGGTCCTACTTTATATAGTCTTTATTTACTTTCACTTGATACTGTCAGAAATCACATAACATATTTTATTCCTGTACTGGTAATAGAACAATTGCACAATTCACAAAGCTATTTCAGCCATACTGACAATATTGATGTGGCTATCACAAAAAGTATAATTTTCTCTGAGGGCAAACATTCAGAAAGAGAAACACTATGTTTTGTTGAAATACCTTGGTATGATCAAGGGTACGTTTACACGACAACGACGTACTAAAAATGGAAAGGTTTTTCTTTTGCATTTTTTGTATACAGACGACAACGCTGTCAAAATGATCCCGTTCACATGGACCCAGTAAAAAAAATGCTGTATTATTCATGCCAGGCCAGTAGTTGGCGATGTCACTTTGTAAAGAAACACTACACGCCTATAGACTGAACACATAATACGTATACACGACGTCACTGTTTTCACAAATTTGCGTTTTTTGTAGTTTACACAGAGATGATAATGGTATCGTTTTCAAAAACTTGCACTTTGAAACCGTTTGCATTTTCAGGCCCCCAAAATGCAGTTGTTGTGTAAATGAACAACCAAAACCTTTCTGTTTTTAGTTAAAATAAGGTGTTGTGTAAATCAAACCCTGCATTAAAAACCAAAATTTGAATTTCTCCTGTTTTATCTTCCTATGAAAATCTTGTGAAATCTATGCAGCAATTCATAAGCACTTTTTATATGGCCTGTATTGCACTATTATTCATGCTGCTATACAAATTACATATGAATTCTATGAATGGAATCCAAGAAGTGTTAGACCTAAATAGAAAGCGCAAGCCTCTATTTCCTCTCAGAGGTTTATTCCACAACAAATCTGTTTATCTCATAATAACAGTCTGAGAGAGAAAATAAATACCATGTGAATAAAATGTCATATATCATCTTAAAACAGACCTGTGAGGAAAATATATTAATATTAACATACAGCTCATTCTAAAGCAGCACTAAATATTTGTATTGCTGTTCTATTCTTAAACTAAAAATAAATAATAATGTTATCATATGCCTGGTGTATATAATTAATCTTCTTCATCTGATAATCCAAGTAAACAATCAGTTGTTGACATTTACCAGCTAGATATGCCTGAACTTAACCTGTCAGATCAGACAACACAGGTTTTTTACAGCCTCTAATCCACTTCAGTTTTTTTTTAATGCAAATTCATAATAACAGGAGAGAAAGAACACTTGACTCTAATATAATTAACTGTTCAAGACCTTTAAAGAAAAATAAAGAAGATTTCAGAAGATGTCAGATGTTGGTTGCCACATTCACATCTAAACTTTTCCTTATTTATTATTAGTTTTAAATCATATTTTAATTAAAATAATTAATTTTCATTTATTTTTCGTATTCATTTTTATGTTCTTATATGATTTTAAACCTTTAACATTAAACAATTTTAAAATTTACTGGGGCAGTTTTCCAGACAGATATATATATATTTTTTATTTTACTGTGAAGTATTACAATAGTAATTTCGTATTTTGTTTTTATTTCTTTTTTTTTTTTTTAATTTTGTAATAATTATTATTATTGTTAAAATTATTATCTTATAGTCATACTGATTGGCTTTATAGCCAAATATTTTTGGCCAAATTGTACAGCCCTACAAACAAGCAAAACTAACAAGCACAGCAAATGTGGATTTTTTTGGGAAACTTCATTCAATCTCCTTAATCTCCATACACCTGTAGAGAAAGAAAGAAACCTAAGAGGATCATTATCCCCTCACCTCTGGGCCTCACGCTCGTCTTTGGGGTTGTAGTTGGAGAGGCAGTCCAGGATGAAGATCTGGCCCCACTCAGTGCACTCGTTGAGCGCCGTCAGGAGCTTATTGATGTTCTGGGGATTCAGGTCCAGAAGGTTGCTGTTGGGGTGAGACTCGCTGATCTCAGACAGAGCAGCAACTGCATTAGCCACAACCTACGAGAAATTCAGATATTAGTAAAGTACTGTGAATGTGGAGGTATGCATTCAATGAAATTAGATCAAAAGTATCTAACCATGGGGTTGGAGTCAGCGATCAGGTCCCTGAGAGAATCCAGGAAGCCCTGGTCCTCCACCATCTGGGCGTTGATGTCATGAAGTTTGGCCACACATACTGCTGCGGTCTTCCTCACATAGGGGTCTTCATCCTTCAGACACTTTCGCAGAGGCTCGCACAAGTACTCAGTGATCTTATCCACACGAATACATCCCATTGTACGCACAGCCAGAGCTCGGATCAGTGGGTTCGGATCCTCACAGTCCTAAAAAAGGAAAGAACAATTTCAGACAATCTGGTGAAATTTCATAAACACTGATGATCAGATTGATCCAAACTATAACAGCAAGTTTTACCTTTACAAAGCTGTTAACGGCCATGATGGCCATGTCAGGTTGACTCTTGGCATAGTTCATTAGGTACAGGTAAACCAGTTTCTTCAGCTCCAGGTTATCGGTCTGCATGCAGTTTACCACATCTGGAAACAAGGAACTAAAGAAGCAGTGAAAAGGTATTAGCTTAATTCAAATGAATCATCTTTTAATTAATGTGGGAAGTGAGAGAGCATCTTTGATTGTGTAATGGTGATGAATGAGCGTGAAGCACCTGACATCCTTGCCCACTGTCATGGCTGCAATGACTTTCTTCACTGCCTCTTTCCTCTTCTCCTTCTTCTCATTGTTCAGCTCAGCCTTCAGCTCAAAGATTTCACCTGAAACAGAGAGTAGCATGATTACAGTCATCTGATCTGAGGTTTTCAAAGGCTAATTTTTTCGGATATTACCTTTCATGTAGTGTGTAATATAGCCGTTTGTGAATTTAAAAGGTCTGTAAAGTTTTAAAGATCAAAATGCACAATAAATGGAGTTATTGTCTCCAAAAAGAAAGAACCGATTCTGAACTGCCTGAAACGAGTCGTCAGTAATTCCAGTCTTACTACCTGTCCAAGCCTACATAGGTTTGTAACAAATTTGCATAATGCCAGCATATGGTCTACACTGGACAAACATGCCTACTTTGACCCTCAAACACTGTAGCTGAGGCCTGGAAGAGTTTGGTTTACATTGTCAACATGTCAAAAAGATGCTGTTTTCTGTGTTACGAAAGCAAAACCACTTTGAATGCACTTCCAAAGAATGAGGACTCTGGCTCGAATTGATATTTTTACTGTTGGTATCAGTGTGCTGAGGAAGCTCCGGAGCTGAAATTCAGGTATGGCAATGGACACACACTGTTAGCGATAGACCAATCACAACTGAACACGCCCCGCCCCCTGCTGCTCTGCCTAGCCCTGGCCCACTGTATCTACAAAACAAATACAGCATTGTAGCCTAACCACCAATAGCAATAAGCTCTGCATTTTGTTACTTTGTTACAAAGTGTCATCATTCAAATTCTGTCCATTTAATAAACGAAATTCAAACAAAAAAAATGCCGTTTTGATGCTCTTTAATGTGGCGTGACAGATCACTGTACAGGTGCCTTATTTCAGGCGGCAACCCGGAGCGCTTCCTCTTTAATAGCTACAGAATAAACATGAATGAACATCTGAAGGTATGTTGAAAGATACAGTACAACTTACTGAAATGTATTATTTCTCATGTAACCGCTCAATGAGTGTTTCAACGGCGGAAAGACGTCAAGAAAACAGCTTGTAAACACTGTGTCACGTAGCATTTACCTCAGGCGAGTCCACGGCTTGTTAGTTCGCCAGATAAATGAACTCTTTCGCTAAATATATGTACTATTTTAGCCTATATATTCATTATATTTTACTTAACCTGTTAATGATGTCTTGATTATTTAGTGTATGTTTAAATAAATCTGTCATAAAAATGACAGCCACTGTGTAAATGATTATATTTCAACAACAAATTGGAGTAAAACATAATTTCATAATTAGATTTAGAAGTTAATGTAAAAAGTGCCTAATGTGCAGTTTACAAGTTTGCATACAATTTGTTATTTGAGTGTTAATTATTATATCTAAAAATAAATAGCAACCGAATTTAGGCTAATAGTTTGGGCTCTGTTGTTAATGTTTAATATTATAGTAATGTGCAAGTAAGGGCTCCTTATATAGTTTACAGCATTAGCAGAGATATATTTTTTTATCCTTAAGAAACTTTTAATTATAATTGAATTCATTTAACAGGATGACACAATTTGTTCAGTAAACTACTGTTTAATTAAAAAAAGCAATTTTGTTTAGTTTTCTTCCCCTGCTGTACTGAACCAAACCATGACTTCAAAACTAAGGTATCAGTTTTGTGTATCGTTACACCCCTACAACAAATCCAACCAATCAGAGCAGAGTAGGCTCTCAAAAAGGAGGGAGAGACTGAATCCTTAATCGAGCCATTTCAAACACTTTAAGAAAAGAAGTGAGGTTGCAATGTATACTATGAGAAAATGAAAATGTTTTTGGACCTTGGATGCATGTAAACCTATTGTAGAAAACCTGCCTGTGTGCAACCCGGAAAAAATCAAGGAACTGTGCGTGTGTTCTCTTCTTATACTGTAGGTCTTTCACAGAAATGAGTGCACATACACAGAGGTGTCATGCTCATTCAAACAGAGGGAGCACGTGCCTCCTCAGATTTTTGAGCCAAATAGATTTTCAATGCAAATTTACAGCAAAGTTATTACACATAATTATTTTAGGGTTTTTTTTCCCCCACAAAACAACAATATCAATCATTTAATTTCACCCCATAACCTAAATGAACATATTTAAGCAGATATTAAATGTACTTGCCTTTTTTGTTGGTGGTAAAATACTTGGAGTCAGTCATTCTGACAGCTTCTCAGATCTGAAGAGAAGGAAATAACTGAAAGTAAATATAAAGCACATTTCAACAATGCATAAAATCAACAATAATATAACCCCAAAATATATTTAATGGCCAGCTGGCCATTTTTAGTAACGGTCATGAAATTAGAAAACAGACAAAAATTTGAAACATGTCTGTAATTCCCAGTTTACACAGGAAATCATCAGGAACAGTTATGTAGACCATTTGCTACACGAAGAGACAACAACACAGTAACATATCCACAGTAACAAGACGTTACATAATAAAACATATGTCATAAATAACATGTGCAGCTGCACCTCACAAATTTAGTGATTGTTAAGATTATTAATTGGGCGTGACCCAAAATGATCCAGCTATGCTAAGCTAGTGAAAACCTTGGAAGCAGGATTTTATCAACTGAAATACAGGCATCTTTCCTGTCTAAATTATAATGAAAACAACTGATGAAAACACAAAAAATAGATACGCACAAGAGATGTAAGAATCGAAGCGATTAATATTTGGTTATTGGAGCTGTTCCCGGTGGGGAGATGGAAGATGGAAGATGCGGTTTCTGCCACAGCTTGGTCGGGCGCTGGAAGATGGAGCGCACCCGGAAAAACAAAATGAAGAGCGGAACCAACAAACGAGAAGAATGTGTGAGATCGGAGCCACACAGATGTTACTCCGGATACAGAGGACGTTGATACCAGTAGTTAATAGGGAATGAGGGTGCACCATTCCTAAGTGGATTTAATACAAGCCCGGCGAGCTATTACATCAGTTCAAAGGGTTATATTAAAACACATCCTGCAGGAAATAATATCATATCAAATGTTATTTGTCTCATATTGCGGGGAAACCAACCAACTTTATTCTAAAATATTTGGATCTACGTGTCCCCAATGCCCTCACCTTGCCACAGTACAGTTTTTGTGACCCTTCCTTGGGTCCTTAAGTTACCATCTTTCCAGAAAAAGAAGAGCTAATGGCCTTGATTGTGAATTATCATTCAACACGGTCTCTAATGGTAGAGATGGTCTTTTCAGATAAAACTATTTGTGAAAACTTTCACCAGTTCATTTAGCTTTTTCAGTCTTCATACATGCATATACTGTAGAATAATTGTGATCTAAGACAAACGGCTCATAATTTATAAAACTAGCCTCCTAGACAAGTCATATTTGTTTCAAACAGACTATTCTTAATTGTGAAATATTTCACAGCAGAGGGAGGCAGAAGAGGAAGGTTTCCCTCCTAACATGGTTTGCAGATCACCTCCACAAGGATCATTTACATGTTAAAGAAGAATATAAATATATTATAATGATGTCACATATATATATTGCCTTTTCTATATGTCTGTGTGTATGTATTATCATCAGCTTATTTGTAATTAAATTACAAATATTATAAATATTAAAAAATACATGCTTGCATTTTTTTAATCATAATATTATAAAATGTTAGATACTGTATATCATTACAAAATATATTATGAGTTTATTAGTAATGAAAAAAAAATACTATAGTTTTATTAAAATGCAAAAGTCTTTTGTCAGTAATGCCGATCATCAAAGGAATGTCTAAATGTATGGAGACAAAAGATTGTTTTTGGAGGCTAATCGCTGTCTAAACAGTCGGCCATCAATGCCATATTTGTGTATGCAAAAGGATGTTTTTGGAGACTGATTGCTGTGACTGGCCATCAACATAGTATTTGTGTATGTATGTATGGAGACCAAAAAAAAAAAAAAAAGTTTTTGAAGGCTGTAAAAGGTTTTTTTTTTGTAAATAATTTGTTTAATTTATTAGCTAATGGTATCACTAAAACTTGTATTCACTTTTTGATGCCATTTATTTAATGTTATTGCATAAAAACACATTTTACACCACAAAACTGTTTGTAGTTATTTAAAATTGACAAAAGAAAGGTTAGGTATATGAGGTACACGTAAAAGTAACTATAATAGCTTTATAGCTCTCGGATCATTATGCTACAAAACTGGGGTTTGGAACTCCATGGCAGTTTCTGGAGATATCTCTAGTCCAAGAAAAAAAACTTGCAAGAACCTCAGTTTTTGTTATATCATCCTCAAATGTGAAACAGAACTTCTTTTGACTTGTGGCTTTGGTTCTACTGTATTTTTGTGCATCTCAGGCACATTTATTATTATTATTAATTTGAATGATAAATTATTTTCAGCAAAAAAAATTCCATTCCAATATTCTTAAGCTTCTGTCATTCATTGCTTACATAAATTCTGAAACTTGAAAAGGTCCAAGTGTTTTCTTTGAAAAAATTCCACAACTTGGCCCGCCAAGAAGCCTCAAAGGGACTGTTCAGACGCATCTTCACTAGGATATATACAGTCTTTCGTTTGTGAAGCACTACGAATTTCACCGAAGCATTCATTCTCTAAACCGCGGACACGCGCAACGACCGCAGTGAATTAGCTTGAATCGTCGGCGAAATAGAGGGGGAAAAAAACGTTCAGTATCGGGTTCAGGTAAGCCAATTAATACTCACTTCTTTTTTTTACTGAACGGCTGTGTATATTATAATCACTACTGTCACATTTGCAATCGTGCTGATCACGAAAAACACTTTTGCTCCTGTGAACGTATTCTTGCTCGCGTGATATAGCTTAACTTATGTTATTAAACTCAGCACTCATTAAGAATTTATACAGAAGCATTTTTGTCGTATCTTGACTTTTTTGTCATATACTACCATTAATTTCCGACCTGTTTGTCGTTATTATGTTGTGAAAATTGTGGTTGGAAAAAGTGAGGAACCGAACCACTCCTACTTGGATAAATCAGTCGCTGTCTGTATTACTTCAGAAATCCGCGTGTGGCGCACTTGAGCCACTAGACATGCGCACTTCAATATTGCGTCATTTAATATTTATTTGATTTAATAACTGTATTTGCAGTATTTTGAGGGTAGGTGTAGATGTTAATAAAACACAGTTTGATAAGTAGCAAATAACAGTAAATTAAATTTATCCTGAGATTTTGCATCACTTCCGGCTGTAGCTGTATCATTCCTTCACTTCCAATGTTTCTTTAGTTTGTCTATTTAGCATTAAACAAACATTGTTTCTCTTTCACAGCCGTCAAGTATGATGTATGACACGAGGAAAATAGAAAATAATTGCACACAATATACTAAAACTGTAAATCACCATTAAAGTACACATGAAATCAAAATTGACCTTATTTATTTTGTTAGCTCAAATTGCTAGTTTTGTGGTGAAAAATTAATCCGTGCAAGTCAATCCACACAAAAAAATTTGGCTTCGTAATATTTAATCAAAATCTGAAAATGCTCCTTCCCTCCCCTTCCGTTTCACTTGGAAATACATCACAACACTGGAGAAAAGTTGTTTGCAACTTCCGGTTCACGGGGACCCCCCCAATGTGTCAATGTGGTCAACTGTTTGCTTACAGACATTCTTCAAAATATCTTCTTTTGTGTTCAGCAGAAGAAAGAAATTCTTACAGGTTTGAAACAACTTGATGGTGAGTGAATGATGACAGAATTTTAATTTTAGGTGAACTACCCTTTTAAATTAATAAAGTATGGCACTCTTCAATGGTGACTCTAGGATTGTGTTATGTGCTCATTTATATAGGCTATATGTACATCCAGGGCTCCAGACTGCACCTAAAATGGATGTATTTGCAACCAAAAATATAGATTTGTGAGTGATATTTTTGCCTGATGCCAATTATACATGCTGAATTGGACCCAATCAACAGACAGTGTCCAATTAGAGCCAACAGTGCGAAACACACCGAAAAATACTAAGCCGACCGATGCTCAAAAAGGCCTGACCGTCGGCTTGGTGTGTCCCGGCCTTAAGGATCAGGGTGGCACTGGCCCACTCATATTAACGGCTGGTCCACCCAATCAAATGAGACACAAAATATTATTTATTTATTTATTTATTTATTTGTGGGAAAGGAGGAAAAAAACATGCATACATTTATAATCGCTCAAATACATGAATACATACTCGGGGCTCCTATGCAGTTTGGAAAAGTATGGAATTTGATTTGAGTAATTTCCAGGTCTGGAAAAGTATGGAAAAAAGAAATCAGAGTATGGAAAAATATTTGTGTTTCCAGACTATTGGCTCTATTCAGTTTTTTAATTTATAACACCTGCAAACTAGTCATTTTTTGGCGAAATTAGCCGTTTTGAATCAAAACACGTCATTTATGTGAATCGTTTAGATCCGAAGAGTTTTTTTTCGGGGTGAGTGTGTGTGTGTCACAAGATTCTCAAAATGGGCTACTTTCCCATAGACTAGAGTGAGTCGCGACCTTTCTTGTTGCTCTGTGGCGTGACAGATCGCTGTAGCGCTGGTGAACCAACCATCTCTTCCGCTTTACTAGTTACAACACAAAATAAACATGATTGAACATCCGAAGGTATGTTGAAAGATACAGTACAACTTACCGAAATCTGTATCATGTCACATGCCATCAATCAATCAGTGTTTCAACCAAAGAAAGGCGTCAATAAAACAGCTTGTAAAAATGTCACATTTAGGCTACCTCAGAAAAGCCTTTCAATGTCCAAAAACTCATCATTCAGCTACAAAAATGAACTTTGAGAAGAGCATTTTGCTAAAAATATGCACTATAGGCTGTTGCATATTCATTGTATTTGTACTTAACATGTGCTTCGATATTGAATGTATTAATCCGTTTTATGACAGCCACCATTTAAATGTTTAGGCCTACATTAAAAAAAAAAAGAGTACAAAAATAATTGTCATTAAAAATTTATTAGAACATTATTATAAAAACTTCCTTATGTGTAATTTAGTCTATATGTAAGTAGCTTACAAATTAATTTTAACCTAATATTATAATGATGTACCAACTGTGGTTCCCTGTATAGTTTACAGCAATAGTTGAGAGAGTTTTTTTTTTTTTTTGAGGAAATTTACCTTGAACTGTACCTGATAGGCCCCAAATGAATCAATACTGAATCAAGAATAATCAAATCAAAATCAAATCGCAAGCTTCTGAATCAAAATCACATTCAATTGTGAAATTTGTCAATGCTTAGCCCTGGTGCCAATTTATTTATTTATTTTTTACTTGAAGCAAATATTGTCCTGGGGGAGGATGCCCCCAGACCACCTTACAACTATTTATTTCCTACACGTCACCTTTTTCACCTCTCTTCACTTTGGAGATATGTTTATAAACTTATGAATTTCTGAAATATTAGGGAAACTGTCATACTGCGCTTGTGTAGGCTGCTCGTACTCGTAGGCTACTCTATAGAAATGCTTCGATACCAACAACCAATACTGACAACAGAGCAAACACTGACCAGAATGGATAAATCACAGAAGGATGTCTATAAAGTAAATTATTAAAGTATCGAATTAATAGACCAATTAAATATTTACGCCTATGTAGCGAGTGGTATGGTCGGAAAGTCACTATGCCACCCTGTTAAACAGGGAATATATTAGTACTTGTAGATTAATCCCCAACAAAATCCCTAGACGTGAATACTAAATACAAAACTTTATTTCAACAATCAATCACTAATTTAAAAATCACTAAAAGACTGTAGGACCCGGACTACAAACATGAAGCAGAGAAAACACAGAAAAGGAGACCAAGGCTTACCAATGGCAGAAATCGTTTGGAAGGAGGTCTGGAAATTTGAATATGGAAAAGTATGGAATTTTGAAATGGAAAATGTGTAGGAACCCTGAGTACTGTATATCGCCTAAAAAGCACACAAAGAGTCGTCACTCATCTTGGTTGGTTCATTGCGATGACACAAAGTTTATATATATATATATATATATTGTTTTAGACCTGATGGAAGCGAACAAGAAAGGAAAGACTGAAGCCAAAAAATCTGTCAACTGCTCTCATTGCAAAAAAAGTTTCACACGTAAAACACACCTTAAGATTCACATGAGAGTTCATAATGGAGAGAAGCCGAAATAAAAAAAAGCCATTAGGAGGAAAATAAAAATCCACACTGGAGAGAAGATTTCTGACTGCGATCATTATGGGAAGAGTTTTGCCTGCAAAAGAAACCTTAAGGAACACACGAGAATCCACACTGGAGAGAAGCCACACACATGTGACCAATGTGGGAAGAGTTTCACACGCAAAGAAGAAGTTAAGAAACACATGCAAATTCACACTGGAGAGAAACCGTACACATGTGATCAATGTGGGAAGAGTTTCGCATGCAAAGGAGAAGTTACAAAACACATGAGAATCCACACCGGAGAGAAGCCGCACACATGTGATCAGTGCGGGAAGAGTTTCGCACGAAAAGACGCGCTTCAGATACACATGGTAATCCACACCAGACAGAAGCCACACGCATGTGATCAGTGTTTTAAGACTTTCGCATTAAAGGGAAACCTTATGATACACATGAGAACCCACAATAGAGAGAAGACGCACACATGTGATGTATGTGGGACACGTTTTGCACGCAAAAGAGAACTTAAGGAACATGTGAAAATCCACACTGGATATAAGCCACACACGTGATCAATGTGGAAAGAGTTACACACGAAAAGACCACCTTCAGAGACACATGAAAATCCACACTGGAGAGAAGCCGCACACATGTGATCAGTGTGGGAAGAGTTTTGTATGCAAAGTAGAACTTAAGGAACATGTGAAAATCCACACTGGAGAGAAGCCACACACGTGACCAATGTGGGAAGAGTTTCACACACAAAGGAGAAGTTAAGAAACACATGCAAATTCACTCTGGAGAGAAACCGCATACATGTGATCAATGTGGGAAGAGTTATATTACCAAAGAATACCTAAAGGAACACATGAAAATCCATACTGGAGAGAAGCCGCACACATGTGATCAGTGCGGGAAGAGTTTCACACAAAAAAGTAACCTTAAGACACACATGAAAATCCACACTGGAGAGAAGCCGCACACATGTGATCAGTGTGGGAAGAGTTTCATGCATGGAAGCACTCTAAAATTACATCTCCATACTCATTCTGTAGAAGGGCCATTTTACTGTGATCATTGCGGTAAAAGTTTTGGTTTGGAATCAGTCCTGAGGAACCACCTGAAAATTCATGCTAAGGAGAAACGTCATTCGTGTTTTTCATGTGGAAAGAGTTTTCGGTACTTGGCGGTTTTAAAAATACACCTGAAAAGACACAGCTCTGTAAAGCCTTATATGTGTTTTGAGTGTGGTAAGATGTTTTTTACAAGTTCCGAACTTAAACAGCACCAGATAATTCACACTGGAGAGAAACCTTACAAATGTTCACACTGTGACAAGAGATTCTCTCTGTTAAGAAACATGAAAACACATGAGAGGATCCATACTGGAGAGAAGCCAGATGACTGTCCTCCAAGTGAGAAGAGTCTTAGTAAATTAGCTTCTCTACGCAGTCACACAAAAAGTAAGAAACAGTAAACCTTTCCATATAAATCTGTCCTAATGAGCCACAACAAATGAGAGGACAAAGAAATATCAAAGTTGTCACAGTGAACAAAGTTTTCATGCCCAGCAGTTTCGAATGTGGGCTTCTTATACCCTCAAAGATGGAGTTCCTTCCAAAAGAACGATATCTAAGAAGTTTTATTCTTAAATATAATTTTGCTTTGCTATACATTTTATCATTATGCTATGTTTAATTTTCTCAAGCATACTCCTAATTAATTTATTCTCTTTTATGAAAGGTTTTTTACCAAATGTTCTTGTGCTTGCATGTACAGTTCAGGAAGCTGAAGAAAAGGCTGTAACACTTTTCGAGACATAAATCTGATACTTATTTTTAACTTGTTACACAAAGTTACACAAGCATTGTCGTGCTTGGAACATCTAGTTATTCTACCATGTATGATGTTTACCATTTTTAACAAGTAACTTTGCAACCAGTAACCACTTGTTTGTTTTGGCCATCTTGTAAGTCAACAAAAATTGAGAGATCTTTCTCATGTGTTTTGTATTTGTTTATTGATTAGTAATCATTGATTAAACTTTTTATCTACATTTTGTCTATTTTTATTATTTGCTGATTCTACTTGCATAAAGAATAAACAACTTTATCATTTTAGTCAGGGGCAGTTCTAGGATTTTCATCCAATTTGCAGCAGATGCCCACCAACTTCTATTTCTGAAGAGCCCGATAAGCCTCGTTTCCACTGAAATTACCTGGAACAATTTGTCCCAGGAACTTCTTCCCCCCCCCAGACCTGTTGCTGTCTGCGTTTCCATCGCAGATTTCGTCCTCTGCATATAAGCTTAATAAAGCCTGAAACTCGTCGTTGGTCCATCTGCCATACATTTTTTAAACTCCATTGTTGATTTGAATAGCAAACGACTCTTACTGCACGCACTGCAACAGGCTTTCAAAAATGGTGGTTGAAATAAAACGCTGCATGAACTCAACCAATCAGCATGTTCAGCGCCCAAGTCCCACCCCCAAAAGTTTCAGAACTTTGAAAAAGTACTACCTTGCTATCAGGGACTTTCTGAGGGGAGAATTTTTACCCGGAACTCTATTTAGATCCTGGTCCCTGCGGTCGAAGCACACCTAGTACCGCCCCAAAGTCCCTAGTACCTGGGGAAAGTTCCTGCTGTGGAAACGGGGCTATTTACTTCAAGTGAAATCATAAAAGAAATGTATGTAACATAATTTCAAACAAAATCTGGTTGTAGAGTTAGTTTCGGTGGTTCAAAGCAGCACAAACTTTGCGTCAGCTGTTAAAAATCTTAGAACAGGGATGGGCAACTTTGGTCCTGGATTAGCTAACGCGATAGGGAAGAGTGTTCAGTCATGCCGTATTACAAGCGCAGTACCAATAGGGGTTTTTAAGACAAGGAACCACCCGGATGGTGGAGATATAAGTGTGCGATTGCATCGCCAGCACATAATCAATGAAGCATAACACAATAATACACGTATACTGTCAACATGGCCAGGGAATAAGTTACACAAGCGCTTCACCACATTGATTCTCATTGACTCAGCTCAGTTGAAACGTCCATATTATAAAAACTGGCAAAGATATACAGTGAAGACCAGCCTGCCACCAGACATATGTCCTGAAGGGACACACCACTTGACCATGCCCAGGAAGAGGCCATTCCTTTTGTGGAATGGGCTTTTACTCCAGTGGGGCATTCCATGCCACTTGCGTCATACCAAGGAAATCATGTCTACAATACAATGAGACAATCTCTGTTTTGAGACAGGTATTCCTGAGAGTCTGAATTGGCGTATAAAATAGAGCTGCACAATCAGTCGATAAAGATCGCAATTTTAATTCAAACACTCACACAATCTTATTTCTAACTGATAATGATTCGGCTATGCCTATTAAACCATTGAAAAGTACAATCAAAGCAGAACATGCCATGATAACTGCTCTCTGGGTCAGCGGCAGCGGCAGCACAGATCTGCATGTTCTGCTTTGATTGTACTTTTCAATGGTTCACTGGTTGGCGCTGCCGCTGACCCAGAGAGAGCAGTTATCATGTATAGCTATGAAACAGCTTTACAAACAGTCTTGTTAACCACACAATATCATTATTTCTGTGTGACAATAATTCAAATGATCACAGAAGTGGGATAAAAGGTTACAGATTGGATATAAACTCTAGTGATCAAAACAGAGTAAATCACCTTTTGAAAGTATCTTGATGCTATAAATATTGTATCAATTAAACATTACACCAATAGGTAGGGAAAATTGACTGTTAAAAAATGTATTTGTCATTGAATTATTCATTCAAGAGATTCGTTCTAATATAGGGGACAATGAGAGGTCTTTGTGAAGGCACATAAATCCAACACTCTCACAAACATCCCAAATCCTCAGAACTCTCTGGGAATGTAATTTCCATTCCCTTGGGGCCACTCCCTGATGTTACCATAGCTCTACTCCGCAATTGAAGTGGCCAGGCACATGCGCTGTGTGCAACGAGAGGAAATGCTGCTCGCTCCATTAGAGGAGCCTTTGTACCAAAGCCGTCATCGGCTGTGACCTGACATTCCTCTGATAATTTATGTAAGCCACTTCCGCATGTCTTCATGAATTAGGGTTCAGTAATTCTGCATGGAAAGCTATATACACTGCCAGAAATTCTAAGCGATTGATTTTCCAAGTCTACCTTGCACCCGTCCAAGTGTCAAAGGGAGGGTGGCCATCACAAAGAGCACCCCAGCCTGTGTGGGACGCATCTGCGGTAGCCACTTTCCTTTTGGAAACTTGTCCCAGTGAAGTGCGGTTCAGATAAAAGGTTGGAGCTGTCCACTGCACCAGGGAAACAAGGCGCATGCACATCTCCTTTCTGGGGATTCAGATGGACTCGGGGACAATGAAGGCTCATCTTATCTTAATGTCCAGGTTGGGGGATTCTCTCCTTCTGAAGACATTTGGTTTGGCAGGCTTTTGGGCCATGGGCATTACTGCTTTACTGTTGGCTCAGCCGACTTCTGTGGAGCAGGTGCATTGTTGGTACTTGGCCGGCCGCCGTTTAAGCATTGCCCACCAGGTTTGAGATGAACCAATGAGGCTTAGGCAGAGCAGAATTTCTAGCTGAGGGAAGCCGCGGGGCAGAGGTGCATGGCGACAGCTTCCTCTACAGGAGCCAGCATTGAAAACACTGCAGCTCCTGATGAGTTGGCTTCAGCAGAGTAGGGCATGTGTGGAAACCTAAAGTATACTCTGGCCATCCGTGTGCTGCGACGGGCCGCACACCGTCTGCCTAATGTAATTTTAATCATCAGGGTCTGCGGACAGTACTTGTACAACAGCATATGCCCAAGGTAAATGTTGAGACAGAAGAGTCCACTAGGTGGAAGTACACACAGTTGTGATTTACTGTTCAGTAGTCGAGGAACAGTGCGGAAAGAGTGATACAAAACAAGAAAGAATCTAAGCAGCATATCCTCCATCGTTTTTGTTCTGGTTCTTGTTCTAAACTTTGCATGCAATGGCAGATCTGCTACTTTTCTTCTTCTATCTTTCCAAGCGAATGACCAGTAAATGTCTAGCTTTAAAAAGCTGTGCGGACATGGCGGAAAATGAAGTATACCCGTGCCTTAAGTGTGAGTGAGTCTGCTCGAATTGGGGCTGCTTCTGCACAAGCCCATTCCAAGCCAAGCTCCTGAACTGTCATTGTAAGAATGCAATTGAGCTCCGCATCCACTGTGGGAGGTTGCTTATCCGTCTCCTCATGGAGGGGACAGCAGAATCTTCTGCTGAATGGGACGGCAGTGGGGTTTGGGAGGCTGAATCGGCCATCGTAGAATAAAGACTATTCTAGAGTGCAGCGTCCCAAGTGTCAAGCCCTCACAGTGAAGGCAATAAGTCTCAATGAGAGCTGCTTCTGCACAGGTCCGTTGTAGTGACAAATTGGGTCCCCTCCCAAAATCGAGTCTCCTTTAGGACCCCAAGCGATCCCATTGGTACTGTCTTTAGCTCCTGATCACAATTATGTTATGATAAATACTGTTTCAACTACATTATAATGTAGTTTCTCAGTTTCTCAGCATTAGAATGTCCAAATTTTTTTTTTTTTAACTGTTTGACACTCTTTGCTATAGTTTTGGAGTTATGAGTCTTTACTTTTTTGTGTGTCAAAACTCTGAAAATACCCTCAGGGCTTAAGGGGGTTAAAGTGCTGCTGCTGAAACAGGGCAGAGGATCTGTAGGCTCTTGCAGTGAAACCATTGTTTAATCCCGTGAGGTTACGGCGAAGGACACAGGATCAAGCGCAGTCCTGAAGAAATAGGATTCTAAGGGAAAGGGGTTTATAAGAAGGTGCCCTTAATGAGAAAAGCATTCACGCCACACATGGCAGGCGAGAACCACACTGGCCAATTAAATGCAAATTGGCGTTATGATATTAGGCTTCAGGGATTGGTCAGAGAAAGGGATTTCCCCATACTGCCAGCTACTGATGCAGTGTTCGGAATCGGAAGGGAGCTTCCATGCATATATTTAAATTTCTAAAAGACTAAATATGGATGGAAGCACTTCAAAGAATGTTTTATATGCATTCAAGAGGATTCTGTTCACTATTTCAAATGTTGCAGAGTATCTAATATTGCTGTTATAGTGTATATAGTGTTTTGTACATTATGAGAGGAAATAAGTTGCATATAGGCTTCTACTGTATGCAAAGTACGTATGTGTTGTTAAAACAAGAACAGTTTGAATGCATAAATAAAATATTTTTCTTGTACCTTTTGTTGAATAAATCAATCAAAACCTTTTTAACTGTATTTATTATTTAATCCCATAAGAATATAAAAAAGAGGTAATACATACTAGTTTACAAAGAGCCCATATTTTCTTGTGCATAAAATATTAACTGTACGATACAATGGCACTTTTATCTTTAAAAATAAAAATGCATCAAATACACAAATATTGATCAAACATCCTAAATATAAGCTAAAAATCTTTCCAGTATATGTTTGACAAAACGAAAAACTAGATTGTTTTTGAAGTTGACATTACAATCTGACGTTGTTCCGTTTTAATTTTTATTTTGAAAATAGTTTTCTTGATAGTCCACTTATTAGAAACAGTGGTCAATAGAACAGTGTTTTATTGAATACCATATTTTTTTCATCTTCACACCCCAGCACAGTAGGTGGCAGTATGAACCTATTTTGTTGGCCGCCAGTGAGCAGACAGAAGAACAGTACGACAGCAACAGGAAAGAGGATTGTGACAGTTGAATCAAGCATTGTTTTTCTGGCTAAATAATCTTGTTTGATAAAATGACACAATTAATATTATTAAAAGACTCTTAGGACTAATAATACACTTTTAAGAACGCTTTATTGTGATCTTAACTGTCAAAGTTCGCAGTACTTTTTCACATCCAAACGTGATGGCAGAGCGAGGAGCACATTTAACAACAGCGGCTCCAGCTGATGAAGACAGACCGTCTATATTTGAGGTTTTAGCGCAGGACTCATTGATGGGTGCTGTCAAACCTGCATTACTGCATGCTGTGAAGGTATGCTTACGAATTTAAAAGATCTTGTACTGCATTTACCACCATTTTACAAACGTTGGTACCTGACATGGTGATGGTGCAAAGCATAAGCTCAATCAAACTTGCTTCTAAACATCTAACATCACCTCGTGCTCTAAAACACACGACAGATTTTCAAGTGGTTTCGATTAAGAACTTGGGCTTTGTGCTAAATTGAATACTAGCAGTATATACTATGTATTCTGTGTACTGTAAGCAGGTGTTCTGGGACTTAATTCAGAACACTGTGCTTGGAACCTGTATCCCACAATGCAGTGCGTTCAACTTGACCTTTCATTTACAGTGTGAAGAATGAACCAGATGTATTATAAACTACGTATAATCTGATTGGACTACTTGAAGCTTTTTACACAAAATTAAATTTTAAAACACAAAATAACCATTTTAATTTGTGAGATTGGCCCAGGCCAGGAGTTTACAATCTTTTAGATGCCACGGCCCCTCAAATACGATCATCTTCATGCTATGGACCCCCATGATAAAATTGAAAAGGCATAGTATAAAGAAACAACATATACTGTGAAAAAATTATTATTATTTTTTTTTAAAATATTTACTTTCTATCAATACATTTCTACACATTTTCCTACACATAGGCTAGTACTTTTTGATTTATTGAGTGTTGCAAGTATACTTTTATTATTTTACATATTTTTTTAACAAAGTATAAAAATGAACGTTACAGTATTTACTGTGCTCCTGATGTAAAACCCCTGCCATTGTCCACAGATCCTTGCTACATCTAACCCTGCTCGGTATGGATTTCTTTGGAGGAGGTTTGATGAGATTTATGCTATCCTGGATATGTTATTGCAGCATCATTTCCTTTCCCGCACCAGCGCCTCATTCTCTGAGAACTTCTATGGCCTGAAGCGTGTCAATAGCGGAGCAGATGGCACACGTGCTGCCCACCTGGGACTCCGGCGCAGACAGCACTGGCGCTCCTTGCTCCTATTGGCCCTCCTTCCTTACCTGCACACAAAACTGGAAAAAGTCCTGGCTCGACAGAGAGACGAAGATGATTTCTCAATCCGCTTGCCTCAGTCCTTCATGCAGAAATTATACAGGGCTTTTTTGGCTGCGTACCCCTTTGTGTGCATGGCCTGGGATGGCTGGGTCTTTTGCCAACAGCTTTTGTATGTTTTTGGCAAAACGCGGACACATTCTCCGCTTCTGTGGCTGGCAGGGGTTAAACTCTCATATCTTACAGCCAATGACATCCGCAGCCTGGATCTTAAGCCATCAGGGCCGGCACTGAGTCCCAGTCAAAGGTGAATTTATCACATCTGTTTATTTTGAGTCTGTCATGCATTTCAGGTCATATTTCACCCAAAAATTAATAGAAAAAAATAGGGCTGGGTAATATCAACACGAATTTCATGATTCGATTCGATTTACAAGGTTTTTTTATTCTATTTACAATATAGATTAATTTTGCTATAAATAAGTTACAGTATATGGCACATTTTCTGAAGAAGAAAAAATCTCTCAACTAATGCTGTAAACTATACATGATAGAGTCAGTTGGTACATTACTATAATATCAAAGGTTGAAATTAACTGATTTGTATACGAAGACTTACATTTTTATAATACGATATAAAAATTGTAATATACGTAATATATTATAATTGATAATATAATAATAGTATACAAAGACTTACGAGTTATGTAAGGGGTGGATCATTCGCAACCTCTCCGCTAGATGCTGCTATAATTTACACACTGCACCTTTAAAAAGCAACCTTTTTTTGAAATCTAAGTATTTAAATGGTGGCTGTCATAAAAACTTGATGGATTTATTCAAACATTACATATTTAAGAACAGTAAAAAATATAATGTAATATGGAGCAAATATTTAGCAAAATGCTCCTCTAGTAAATTTTTCTGACTGACTAATGAGTTTGTGGACATTGTTTTCAACTAAAAACTGAAAATATTTTATGCGCTTTGGCCATTCATTTACACGACAACAGCATTTTGGGGGCCTGAAAACGCAAAATTTTAAAAACGTGATTCAAAGTGCAAGTTTTTGCAAATGATACCGTTATCGGGTAGACGGGATTCGTTTCAGTAAGTACTGCATCTTTCAACATACCTTCTGATGTTCATTCATGTTTATTTCGTGCTGTAACTAGTAGTAACGCAGAAGAGATGATGAACTGAGGCACTGCAGCGATCTGTCACAACATTTAGGATTGCCAAAATGATATTTATTGTTTGAATTTTACAATAAAATGGACAGAATTTGAAATCTGAGACTTTTTATATCAAAAATAAAGCACAAAACTTGCAGTTTATTGGATGGGAGACATGATACGATGTTATGTTCATTCATCAACTGAAAACAGCATAGACTAAAAAGATTGATTGTTGGGATTTAAGAATCAAAAGAAGTTAATAAAACTGAGAATCGTTTAAAATTGAGAAAATCAAGTTTTTTTTTTACCCAGCCCTAAAAAAAAAACTGTCATTGTGACATTATTTTCTCAAGGTTTACCAAAATATAAAGATGCTTAATCATAACAAATATATCTTTTTTCTTCAGCTTTGTTGAGAAGTTTCAGCGTGTGGTCTCTACAGCAGTTGGTGGTGTGGCTGTATCTCTTTCAACCAGCCTTTCGATGGGAGTGTTTTTCCTGCAGTTCCTGGAGTGGTGGTATTCATCCGAGAACCAGAGTACCGTTAAGTCCTTGACCTCCCTTCCGACCCCTCCGCCGCCTCTCCACCTTCACAACCAGGAGACGTCACCCACACACATCAAAGTCTGCCCGCTCTGCAGGAAAGTGCGCACCAACGACACTGCCCTTGCCACTTCAGGCTATGTGTTTTGTTATAAGTGTATATATGTTTATGTCAAAGCCAACCACAGGTGTCCCCTCACCGGCTACCCTTCAGGACCGCAGCACCTCATTAAAATATACTCACCCGATGGATAGACTGGTCAAATACATTTAATTTTCTTCAAGATGCAAATCTGCCAGATTTTACACAATTATTACAGTGTTCAGGTGAACCTGTTTGTAATCGCTATCCCAGGGAAGACTAAAATTCATTTTTATGATGTGGTTATTATGGTTGACTAATTTTTGAAATGTGTAAATATTAAACTTGTAGATATAATCCCTGCTGCATTATCATTGCTGACTCTTTATTTATTGTCAAAGTGCATAGGAAGTCGTAATAGATCTTTTCTTCCGTATTGTGGAGTACATACAATATATCAGAAAAGAAAAAAATTATGTAGGGTGGAGATTTGGTTATGCATTAGTTGGTTTTTGAGATGTGGGCATTGTACTCAAAAGCGGATTTAAGCAGACTTTAGGGCTGTTTAGAAATTAATATTTTTTGTGTGTTTTGACTATTCATTTACACGACAAAGGCAAACTTTTGAAAACTGGTTTCAAAGTGCAAGTTTTTGAAAACGATACCATTATCATCTCAGTGTAAACTAAAAAATTGTGAAATTGTGAAAACAGTGACATCATGTGTATGCGTATTGTGCGTTCAGTCTATAGGTGGTAAGTGTTCCCTTACAAAGTGACGTCGCCAACTACTGGTCTGGCATGAATAATACAACGGTTTGAGTCATTTTCATGGATCCATGTGAACTGGGATTGTTTTGACAATGTTGATGTCTGATGTTTTTAGTGCATCATTGTCATGTAAACTGACCCTAAATGATTGGAGAAGACTTGCATACTTCATTTGTTTTTACTAGAAGTATTAGTTATAATATTTTGATTAAACATAATGAGGTCAAGAACATTTTTTTAAAAATGACATGCACAGATGAATTGTTCCAAATAAGATCACTAAGTCAATAACATTCATCTCATGCCATCTTTTATTCAAGTGTATTTTGTGCATTTTTCCTTGGTCTTTTTATCATATGATATTCTTTGATTTTTAGAATAGTAATTCAAACCATTTGTTTATTGAACCCAAACTGTTAGAAGAGAACAGGACAGTCTCTGATACTGATGACAGCTGATCCAACTAGGCTAATTCATGATGCTATTTTCACAGTTTCATTCAATTTGAACTGTTTCATTAATTTAAGCAGAGCATTTCAAATATAGCAACAAGTTAGAGCTTATGCTGAAATTTGCAGTGTCTGCCATCTGTTGCAGCTTAGTGACAGCAAACGTGTAATGCCTCCAGTCACAGTAATTTACAGCTGACTAAAACACAGATTAACCAGCATGCCAAGGGGCGGCTGACCATTTCAAACTGTAAAAGGGGCCTCAAACTGAACAAGTTATTTATGTGAAGTCTGAACTGGCTGATTAATAGAGAAAGAAACCATTTGGGGGGCCTTATGGGCCGATCACACACACAATGTTGATTTCCATTCCACTGTGCTATTATTCCATTGGTTTTCTATGTAAACAAAGTTGCCATCATCTGGACAGTTTTTAAAAGATGAAGTACCAAGAAGCTTGGTTAATTCTTTAATGCTATCTTTTCCCTCAAACATATCCTTGTTTCTTAAAGAGTTAGTTCACCTGAAAATTGTCATTAATTACATGTCATTCCAAACCTGTAAGACTGGTTCATCTTCGAAACACAAATTAAGATCTTAATGAAATTTGAAAGCTTTCTGACCCTCCATTGACAGCCACACAACTACTACTTTCAAGGCCCAGAAAGGTAATTAAAGTAATAATTAAAGTAATCCTTGTGACTCCAGCAGTTTAGCCTCAATTTTATCACTTTATTTACAAAATATTAATCTCAAATGCGCGTTTACGAGAGCGCCATGACGTATGAGTGTTGTGTTGACGCGAGAGAGGTTGTTACATGAATGCGCATTGGAGATTCATATTTTGTAAATAAAGTGAGATAGTCCGTACTGCAGAACACGAGATCCAGGGGGCAGGGTTGGATCTTTACATATCCTTTAACCTACCAGTCTCCACTCCCTGGATCCCGTGTGTTCTGCAGTTAGGGGCTATTGAATAAAGTGGTAAATTATGGGGGTGTTTTTGCTCAAACAAAGCACTCATGTTGCTTCATAAAATTGAGTCTTTACTGCCTTTCTGGGGCTTGAAAGTGGTAGTTGCGTGGCTGTCAATGGAGGAACAGAAAACACTCAGATTTCGTTCAAAAGATCTTAATTTGCATTCCGGAGATGAACAAAGGCTTTCAGGTTTAGAACATGAGGGTAAGTAATCAATGACAGAATTTTCATTTTTGGGTGAACTAACCCTTTAATAGAATTTAGTCGTAAACCAAATACTTGATTGGCTACTTTTCCTGTTTTTCTATGAAAGTGTGCTAAGTGGGCATCTTCGACCATTAATCATTCTAAAAACATGCCAATTGAGTTAAGTTCAACTTTCAATAAATAGGTTTCTAGATTTTGCATTTTTTCTTAACTTCTACTGCCCTGTATCACATTTATGCATTGGAATGCAGAAACAAGAAAAACAAGTCAAGACCATTTATTAATGCATTTTAACATTCACTGCACTTTTAAAACTCATGCGCAACAAAAATAAAAACCATCCATCTAATGAATGTTTACATTGAAAAGCAATGGAAAAAGCAGTTCAGCAGAATATATCTATCTCTCTCTGAATAGCCCTTTACAGCATAAGGTTGCTAAATCAAGTTTCAAGGCATGAATAGTGTATTTGAATAGTGTTTAATAGATCGGTTTAACATCCCAAGTGTAAGAGGTCACTCAGTAATCAAAGGAATATTCAGTGGAGCACCACAACCAACCAGCTCCAACATAATCACATTTTGATGTAAGAGTATTTGAAGACCAGAAAGAGTCCAAGCCTGTATAACTTTGGAACATTGTGGGTCTGTCTTTTCTTTATGGAGATAAACAGGTTTTTAAACTTCTAGCACAACTGTTGGGTTCTTGTAAACCTAACTAGAGGGGGGGGAACCCTGAAATACCCATTACAGTATTACACAATCATTTAAGGCACTTATACAGAAGTTCTTTAAAATTTAGTCAAGAACCCAACTGAACTCTTTCGAAGAGTGCTGGACATTTAATGCCAACTCCATCAGAGTGTTAAAACAAGAGCATTCAAAGAACTGGTAGATTGATATTCCAGGTCTAAAAATAGGGCCAAGGAATTTTCCCCAGACCCAGGAGACCCTGTGTTTACCACTCCCTGAAAACTTCCTGAAAGACCCCTGCATTATCCTCGTTACAGAACTTGTGATACTAGTTGAGAAGACAAGAAAAAGGTTCTTGTATATTCATAGTAGCAAACATCTTTGGTTCCTACCTTTGTTGTATCAGTAATGCAAACAGGGTCTCTGCACAAACTTTCCCCAAGAATGACCTACAAACATGAGCTCGTTCACAGCTCAGAGAGAAGATTAAACTCAGTCAGATCTTGGTCAATGATGCCAAAGGGCAGCAATACCAAGTCAGATATGTTCTTTCACTCATCATCGCTGCTGGGATCTCTGCTAGGCCTGCGTGATATTTTTCAACAAGCCAGAGTCACTTGCCATTAAACTACCAACATTTGAAACTTTAAAAAAAAAAACACTTTAGCCAAAACTTGAATACGGAGGTAGGCTCTAAGATGGCGTCAAACTTCCTAAACCAATATCTGTGTTACATCCAGTTGACAAAGATGCCAGCATATCGTCAGTTCTCAGAGACTTAAGTCGCTATCGCTTGCTTAATTGTTAAGTTATAAGGAGACATTCGCACAAATCGCGTTTTTCTATTCCACTGCGCCATTTTTCTCTCTTGTTTGTCGATGTAAACACGTTTAACAGTTGAGCTCGCGCCTTGCGTCTTTTCCGTGTCAAGCGCGAGACGCTGCAATTCTAAAAACGCGGCGCTCAAATTAAAAAGTTCAACTTAAAAAAAAACGCGTTAACACCATGCGTTGTTTATCGTTCCACTGATCTGCATCTCGCGTTCAACAGCAAAAACGCGTTCTCTTCTGCCTTATATAGGGTTGTTTCTTTATAGATATTAGTCATAGGCTACTTGCTTGGTTGGCACTGCACATTTTAATTTGTTCTAAAGCTTTAAATAACCTAGGAGCCTGTCTGAAACATGTTCCTTACAGCACCATCTTTAAGTAAAAACTGCTGTTTGTCAAGTCATTAACAGATTAAGCAACAAGGTAACAGCTTTTGCCTTTCAACCTTTATAGTTTGTCTAGTGGCTATAGGGCCTTTACTGCACACCTGTTCTCACTTCATCATCATTAGCAAGGCAGCTTCACTTGAATTTCTAATCAAGCTCAAGGGATCATTATTAATTTAGAGAACTAATTAATGTCACGGAGTTCAGAAGAGGTTGTTCTCAAACAATTAGCCAAGCGTTTGAAAACAACCTGTTTCAACCTCTTCTAATTCTAATTCACTGTTTTTCAACAATTCAGCCCTTATTAAATGAATCAAATGTCAATTTTTGTAGCCTCCTGACAGATGTGAGGAGGCTCAGGAGGGTTTCCATAGATTGGCTATGTGTGCAATGCAAAACTAGCATATGCTCACTGCATAATAAAAGGCTCTTTATTGATTTCATGAAGAACGTTTAACATTCACACAACTTTACTATTGCACAAAAGGTTCTTTATACTGGAAAAGATCATTAAAATGTTCTTTAAACTAAGAGAACTTTTCACTGAAAGGTTGTTTGAGGAGCCAAAAATGGTTCTATGGCATCACTACGAAACCCACTTCTGTGCAGTGCAGCTTGCATGAATTCTTTTGTGCCTAGTCATAGTATATAATTTTTTTTTTTCTCTTGGCAGTCCAATTATGAGTCAGAAAAAGATTCTGTGGTAGATATTACAGTGAATTTGTCATGCCAAGAAGCTGAAAACACTGCATTGTGGGAAACATTTTGCATTAAGTATGTGAGCTCTGTGCATGTAGAAAATTGCTAAAAAAATGTACAGTATACATACTTTGTAATGCAGAAACATCCTATTCCAAATACAGAATTAGATATGTTGCTATTGGTTATAATATAATCATTAATTATTATAATAATATTAATATCTTTATTTTGGATATTAATATGAACTTTTTTGTTGTTTAAATGACAGAATTACACCGTTCACTGTTAAAGTTGCTGATGTATGTTCTTTTAAATGTTTGTGCAGAGGCTATATTAGACTTTTTTATGCATTTGTATGCATTATAACTACACACATACTTTAATCTCATTTGAAAAGCCTTTCTCAGCCAGCGTGTCGACTGCAGCCTTGGTTCATGTGCGCCTGCCAGTCACAGCCGTGAAACCTGAACATACACTCCCTCCTAGTGAACGACAGATACTAACGACCAGGATCAGTCTAATGCAGTACTACATGAATCTCACACAAAAATGTCCGTATTTCAGCCCAAAATCAAGATAACAAAGAGGTTTTGTATTTTGCATGGACAAAATTAATCCCATTTTTGTGCCTTTTTTTATTTTGCATTATGACAACATTTTTATGCCAATTAAGAACATTTTCCAACTTTATAACTAAAGGCAGAACAAACAAACAAACAAAAATACTACAATGATGCAATTTTAATAAGATAAGATAGTTGAGTCCCAAATGACGCATTATGTGCACAACCGTGCAGTGTATGATTTTTTTTTAAGGTTATTTGGTCATTCAACATCAGAGTCTGAAAACTACTGCTAAGTAACTAAAGCTGCGACAGTTGAGTGCATGAAGTGTCCAATATTCCACACATAGGCTAAATCTGAAATCACATACTTCATATACTACTATATAGTACTTGAAAAACAGTATGTGACAAAAGAAGTATGTCCAAATTCACAGTACTCATAAAAGAGTAGGCAAAAAGTACCTGGACTTCTTCCAGCGAGACTCTGAAGTGTGCACATGATGGATACTTTACTATCCCATGAGGCTACAGGAGAGGATTTGTGAATGGCAGTGAAGCGATGTAACTGACGCTGGTCGGCAATGTTGGGGAAAGTTACTTTTAAAAGTAATGCATTACAATATTGCACTACTTCCTAAAAAAAAGTAGCTAATTGCCTTAGTTACTTTTTATGGAAAGTAATGTGTTACATTACTTTTGCGTTACTTTTTCCTCCCCTAGGCTGGGCTGGGCTTGCTTGTTTGTTTTTTAATAACAACAAAAAGTTATATTTTTTTGGCAAATGTTAAGACTCTTTCACACCAAAAGTGAAATGGATAAGCCTCAGGCTGAAGAAAATGCATATTTACGCCTGTACAGTAGAAGGCGCAGCTCATAAAAACCTTTCAGCTGTGCTGCAATACTGGATTGAAGAAGAACAGGATACAGAAGGAGGAAGTTCAACACTCTTGTTTCTAAATCTAATCTTAAGTCATTTTTGCTTATTAGTATGGTTGAATTAGATCATTGAAGGTCAGCAGCAAAGACATTGGTTAATAAAGTGAGATTAAATACATAAAGTATATTTGTGTAATTTAATAGAGTTAATTACAGGTCTGCATATAATTCTAAGATTGCACTTCACTGTTTTTATTCATTTTGAGGAATACTGAATGTTTTTGTGTAAGTGAGATGAGTAAATGTATGTTAACATTTAGTCTAGAACTACAATAACCATCATGTTCACTCAGCGCACACAACGCCTCTGCACTTTATTTCTCTTAACATGGAGACAGGAGAGCGGTCAGTCAATAAATGTGAAAAAGTAACTTGCATTACTTATCTGAAAAAGTCAATTTTGTTGTAAATTGAAAAAGTAATGCGTTACTTCACTAGTTACTAAAGAAAAGTAATCGGATTATATAACTCACTTGTAATGCGTTACCCCAACACTGCTGGTAGGTCACATTATAAATGACAGTATGACGAATGTGGTATGTCTAGATTACATTACTCATACTATATAGAACATACTTTTTTTAGTGGTCGTAAAGTAATTACTTATTTAAAATAAGTACCTACTCAAGAGAGAAAGCAATTTCGGACGCAGTCTTAGTTTTTTTGGTTAATTGAGTGCATCATCCAGGTATTTAAAGTGCACTTTTTCCTCGCACTATTTATACTACAAAACGGCACAGAGTAGTGCAGAATTACATGCATTGGGACGCACCTATTGTTTTTATCCTAGTACTGAAAATGAGATTTTAGTGACATGACCCAAACATTTTTACATTCACCCTTTGTCTGCCGATTCAGTCATTCCTTGTAACAAAATGATTTTAAAAAAGTCACAAGAAAAACGGCAGTTTTTTTCTTGAATGGATCTCCGAGGCATGCCAAATTTCCATTGGACACAGAAATGACAAAGTTTTGAAGTAAACAAAATAGGCTGCGTTTATTTGACATAAATTAACATACAAGTACAGACAGAGTGTGAAAGGACATGCTCAACATAACATTGATATAGTCATCTACACTAGATATTCATTTGAGTTTTTCTACTGATAGTGTGGCACAATGCAACAAAAGTATCAAAAATGATACTAAAAATATTTTACCACACACAAACCAAAGCAAAGTGCTTTTTAAAACCCCCTTCAAGCAGAGTACACATAATTTTGGTCAACGCACTCACACTGCAGGTGTAACTGTAGCGCTTCACTATGCCTTATTACGGAGTCGACTCATGAACACAAATAAATGAATGCTTCAGGCATGAAATGATGCAGCAAACTATAACTCTGCATTTTGAAAGAAATACAGCAGTTGAAATCAGTCTGCAAAACAAACAGGACACATCATTTCCATGGACTACATTACAAGTGCACTTTTGTCAGTTTAGTTATTTAAGGCAGGTAGAAATTGGTCCGACATCTTTTCACCCTGGAATGTTGTCCTCAAACTGACTCATTACATAAATATCAGACATTATTTTGAGCCTGACGACAGGACTGCCAACTTGGTTCACATTGAACGGTTTCAACTCGGCCTGTGATGCAAGCCCCTTTGTCTTTCTCAAGTATTTTATAACTAACTGTCCCCATTAAAAGTAATTTCTTGGAGCAAATCATCTTTTAGTGCGATTATTGTCATCGACAGTGTAAACTTCTAGTAGCCCAAAGGAATAACATTCAGTTGGCCTTATGTGAAATATGGATAAAAACTCCACCTTTGTGCTTGACAAGTCACAGTGCATTACATTACACATGCAAAAGCTTCAATGAAATACAAGCGCGCACTGTGCATGGCTAAAGCGTCTAGATTTCACACCCAAGCTAAAAATACTGCACTACATATAGGTCTAGTATGAGCGATACTTACTAACAGCTTTAAAATGAAACTTTTTTTTTTTTTTTTTTTTTGGCGTGACAATTCTGCAGGCTGAAAAATACCAGTATTACACATCCACTATTAAACAGGCAAACAATGTGGAGCATCACTTTTCTTAAAGGCATGAACATTCAGTCATCATTTATTCATTCTAAACCTGTATGACTGACTATCTGTTGCTGAACAGTGTTTTATTGTTATTTTGTCTGTGCAGTGAAAGTGAGTGGGATCCAATGTTGACTTTCAATGTACGGGAAAAAAAACATTAAAACATTCTTCAAAATATTGTCTTTTGTGTTCTGAAGAAAGAAGGAAAGTCAAACAGGTTTGGAACGACATTAGTAAATGATGACCGAATGTTCATTTCTGGCTGGACAATCACTTTAAACTGAAGCTCAAACAAACATGTACATTGGAAACACTGGATATTTTAGTCAAAGATACTCTGGCAGTGACTCTGGCAGCTCTGATCCATAATGGATCCAAGACCAAATCATTTGGTCTCATTATCTGTGGCACGCTATCGATCCAGGATGGCACAGCAAAAGGAAGAGAAATAGGCAAATTATGTTAAAGGGTTAGTTCAGATGTAAATTCTGTCATTTATTACTCCCCCTCATGTTGTTCCAAATCTGTAAGACCTTCGTTCACCTTCTGAACACAAATTAACGATGTCTTTACTACTTTTCAGGACCTTGAAGGTGGTAATTACATTGCTTTCTCTTGGGGATCAGAAACCTCTCAGATTTTTTCAAAAATATCTTAATTTGTGTTCAGAAGATAAACGAAGGTCTTACGGGTTTGGGATGACACGAGGGTGAGTAATTAATGACAGAAATGTTGTTTTTGGGTGAACTAACCCTTTGAAAGCCATGTGACATTCATTTTGTGTATTTAGAGGCATAGAAACAGAAAATGGCACTTAAAGACAACTGACATAAAGCCTAAAGAAATGCAAATAAATAGCCCTTGCGGTTGAAATCTTGTAAACGTGTGCCTTTTTTCTGCAAATCTTATACTTGAGTAATCCTTTCACCAGGCAAAAAGGCATTTCCTCTAAGAAGAAAATAGAAAAAAAAAGCCCGAAACACTCAAGGAGGATGTGCTTGAAAGCTTAAAGAGTTTAGCAATGGAACATTGCGCCAAACCAAAAGCATCCGTGGATCTCACACCGATTGCAGGCCTCGCTCATGGCCGTCCAGCTGCACCTTGATTTTGTGCAGTTCCTCGATCTCCTGATGGTGCCGCTCTGTTTTGTGTCGCACTAGCGAACGGTAGAAGTGAATTGTGAACACCACAAAGATCAATCCAACCGGCACCATGATGATGGTGGAGGCCAAGGCTGCATGCCAGCCGCTGTTGCCGGGCTGAGCCGTGGTGGGGGTACGGTTCTGCTTAAGGTCCAGAGAGTCAACCGGCAAGAATTTTATCCAGCAGAGGAGCACCACCTCTGCCAGGAACAAAAGGATCCCTAGAGCGGTGGAAAAGCCCCAGGCCAGCTCAATATAGTGGTGCATCCTCTCGTGGGGAGACTCGGAGACAGAGTTGAGATTGTGGATGTTGCTAACGGCTTCTACATTGGGCAGGATGCAGGTGCTGATGAGGAGGGCGAACAGGTGGACGGCCACCAGCACCGTGGTACATACGCTGAAGGCAATGAGCAGGGGAGGTGGGTAGCTGTACTGCATCTCCAGCTGCACCTCCACCATGGCCACCTGGTCATGACCACATTATGAGATGAAAGTGGTTGGCATAAACGATAATTAAAATGAAAGCAGGTTTAATTTGATATAAACCTCTAGACATCAACAGTAAAAATCCCAAAAATATTAGAATGCATATTAGAATGATTTCTGAAGGATCATGTGACACTGAAGACTGGAGTAATGATGCTGAAAATTCAGCTTTGATCACAGGAATAAATTACATCTTAAAAAACAGAAATATTGTAAAATATTATTACAATTTAAATGAACTGTTTTTTTATTTTAATATATTTTATCAAATAAATGCAGCCTTGGTGAGCAGAAAAGACTTCTTTCAAAAACATTACTGTAAGTCAGTGTCATTTTAAATTCATAAAAAGTGTTTATTTGCTAACTTCAACAGAAAAACTACACTACCCATAATCCTAAAGAAAAATCCATCAATAGAGTGCAACAGTGCCCACCCACTTTTCCAGCGCTGTTGGTTTTAGAAGTATTTTTTTCCAATCATTTCCCCCATAGGGATTCCAAAAAGTCTTCGGTACAGCATTTTAAGCCACAAACCAAGCCAACCAGATACGAGGTGAATCATAACATTACAAACTTTGATTTGAAGCAAAAAAGTATTTGAAAATCTGACAAAAATATAAAAAGGTACAAGACTGTACCTAATACAATGTACCTAAAACCTTGTGCAATACCTGTATTTAGCAGCTTTAGGTGATAGAAAGAATGTGCCATTAAGCATTGCAAACAGCATAATCAAATTCAAAACGATGGAGAAATATAAAACTATTCATTTAAAAATGTTGATTATATAAAAACGATATATATATTAAGTTTATTACGAAATATCCAAATATATTCAAATATATTTATGTATTTTGAGAGCATTTTATTTACGATTACGTTATGGGAGTGGGCGGAGCTAACAAGATCTTTCGGTGCGTTTTGCATGTTTTGACTCTGATTGGTAGAATTCTGTACAGCATCATGGGTAATGTAGTTTTCACCATGAATTCACCTATTAAACATGATTATTTCAAAACTAAATTGAAATAATGTGGGCTGATGTCTTCAACAGAAGCAAATATCATTGATTATAAGTTATTGTTAAAAAATTATATTCTTATGGAGAAAATGGATGGAGCTTTTACTTCCAAAACCTGACTGTTGAGCTTTATTAGAGTTGTTACTATTGTAGCTCAGAAAATACTGCCCACTCCCATGAATCATTGCAAACAATGCAGTCAAGTCAGTCTGATTATTGTGTCAGGATATTTTGTGATAAACTAAAAATACATAGTTTTATAACTCAGTCAACAACAATAAGTCACTTATAATTATTCTGTTTTGTTCTTCTAAAATAAGATAAAAATAGATAGAATTACAATAATTGAACTAGCTACAGTCTTGTCTTTTCATACACTTTTGCTTGCTTCAAATCAAAGTTTGTAATGATGCGATTCAGTTAGTTGCTTTTGTAACTCTTTCCTGAAGAATGTCTGAAATCCCTAAGGAGAAAATGAATGTGGAAAATACTTCCGGTTACTTGTTACACTCTATTTTGGTTAGTGGTTCAAAGTTCCACAGGACAATGTTTCAGACAATCTTATCTCCAAATCATCTAATGCTTCTAAGAAATTCGACAACACACAAGCTTTACAATTCACAGTCAGTAGTGTAAACAAGACTCATTGGCTGCATCCGAAAGCTGAAAAATGCTGCTTTCGGGTCCGAAAACCAATGTTAGCTTCACTTCCTGTCTCCTGAGATACCTTCATCTGATCGATTTTTGAAGGCCGCATTGATGTATCCATCACTGCCTATGATATCCCACAATCCTGTGCGTTCCATTCTGTGACAGCTGAGCTAAAAAATAAATATGGTGTCTCAAAGTTGCGCTTGGTGGTAAGTTTGTGTGTAAATGTCGATTTTTGACCAACTTTTTCCACTTTTGATGTTATTTCTAGCAAGAAATTACTATTATAGTAAATACATATTCACTTTGTTATCACCAAAGCGCACTCTATTTTGTTCATAATTGTTAGATCATTAAACCGTTATGCTGCCTCAGAAGTCTGTCTGAAATCAGTTTTGTGAGGTACCTTCGCTGCCTGTGAAGTAGGCTCGCTGCGAACAGACAATTAACCCTTACGAAAATTAACCATGGTTTTACTAGGAATAAAACCAAAAAAGCCTAGGAATAAAACCAAAAAAGCCATGGTTATTGTAGTAAAACCATGGTAACTACAAATTAAACTGTGGTTTTGCTACAAAAAAACCATAGTTTAACCATGTTTAGCCCATTGGCACATTGAGCTCACTGCTCATAGTAGCTGTAAAAAAGTTTTTAATCACAATGCCATATATTTTATACACCTTATTTTTAATGTAAGAGCATGTGCAATGTGAATGTGAAAACAGTCAAAACAGTCTGTTATGCTGCTTGATATTGCAAACTGCCATTTGTTATACAAATTAAAATCAATATGCCAAAAAAACCATGGTTTTACTACAATAAAATCATGGTTAATTTTCGTAACTCAACATGTCTGCTCAGTGCAGCGTGAGCTGAACGAGAGTCGCAGCACAGATCAACAGATTTCATTTATCACGAGAGTGAGGAGCTGACTGACAAGACGATGGCTGAAGATTTTCAAAGCGAAATGTAAAAGTGCCTATTTAGGAATATTTTGGATTTAAACCCAATGCTTATAGGGAACCTGCAAAGGATTAGTTTAGTTGTGTTTTTCTAGTTGTTGTATTTTTCAAGCAATTGCCGCCCCCAAATTGGCGCTAATTTGAAAGAAAAATGTGCACGGCCACACGGGCATTCATAGCGGTGTGTGTCCACTGGCGCAGAGAGAGCGGAGCGTATCGTTATACATGAAGCTCCCATAGGAATTAACTGAAAACGCTCGCTCTGCTCCGCTCCGTTATGAATGTCCATACGGCAGTGCGCATTTTACTTTCGCTTTCGAATTTAAAAGTGAGGTGCAAAATAGGTAAAAACCCCCACCCTCCGGTGATACCAGTATTGTGACACATCGATTAACCGGTGGGAAAATTTCCTCACTGTCACATCCCTACTGTGAAGTCATTGCCTGTTTGGGCAGCGGGGCAACAAGCTGAATAAGCTTTCGAATGCAGCCACTGTGTACCATAGGGCGCACACATTTGATAGTTCACACATTTGATGGAGTGTAATATACTGACCATGGCAAAGCCAGACAGCAGGGCTGAGGTTCGGCTGGAGGCCTTGAGCTTCGCCCTGCTGAGGTAGAGTTTTCTCCATGAGAGAGCCTGGACTGAGTGGTGATTGGAGGTGACCAGCTCCAGATAACTGCGGCGAACCCAGTCCCTGTAGTCCATCCCACCACCATCCTGCAGCCGGTCTGAGCACCCGGGAGCGGGGGAGCCCATTGGCACATTGAGCTCACTGCTCATAGTAGCTGTAAAAAAGTTTTTAATCACAATGCCATATATTTTATACACCTTATTTTTAATGTAAGAGCATGTGCAATGTGAATGTGAAAACAGTCAAAACAGTCTGTTATGCTGCTTGATATTGCAAACTGCCATTTGTTATAATTAGGGCTGGGTATCGATTCAGATGTCCCAATTCGATTTGATTTTCATGGTCTCAATTCGATTCGATTTTCGATTTTTTTATTCAATAAATTTTCACTGGCCCCACCACAAAAAAAAAAGAAAAAAAAAAAGAGAATAAAATAGTTCTTGTTTTTGACCCATGTATAGGTTATGACACCCAATATTTTAGATACCAGTGAAATTGAACAATTCTCGATTCCATTTGAGACCACAGCTAAAACTACTAATATAAACTTCAATAATTATTAAAGACATGTAAATAGTCATTAATAAAAAAGAACAAATAATTAAACTACAAGCAATAGCTCAAATAAACACTGTATAATCTTCACTGTACAAAATAAATAAAGGTTCATCCTTATTAAAATTACAAAACATTATTCAGTGAAGATTGGAGTGATTTTCGCTTTAGTTTGATTAACATTAAAACACAGACAGCTTCTGGAATTTTAGGTGGCTGTCACTTTAAAGCTAATGCACTGATACATACAAAAATGTATATACGTATACGTTCTTTCTCTACTGCTTACCATAACCGTAACTGACTATGTTTACCGAGATAAATGTGTGAATTTGTCCGTTTAGACGCAAGGAGAGGTGAAAGAGAAATCATTTTCTTATTTGCACGCTGTCTGAGGCGCGCAGCTCTGAGCTCTTGTGTGCGCGTCACACCCCCCGGAAAACTTGTCACACAGCGCGCGCGAGTTCTCTTTCACTTGAATGCTTATATTGGCAAAGCTTGAAAACGCGTGAAAATGATAAACTTTAATGATCATGCAGCGCTGGCCCGATCGGGAAATCGTCTTTCACGCTGAAAGTTGCATCCGCCGTGTTCAGCACTAATGAATGACACCGGACCCGCTGTAATATCACGCAAGGTAAATAAGAGGGTGACATCTAGTGGAGAAGACTAGTAATAAGATTAACGTCAATCAGATATTATGTCCAATGTTTGCGGAAATAAATACAGAAAAAAATCGATATGTGGCTTTTGAAAATCGATATCGTATCGATCACATTTTAAAAACACGATTAATCGAAAAATCGATTTTTTTATTATAATATCACATTTATTTGCATAAACACTGGTTTGTAGTACAAATAGTTTTACCAATAACTGCAATTTGTTTTTCTTCTAGTTATTTACTTATAGCGGCTAATGAATCAAAAGTCTCACACATTCACAGAAAATAGCTTCCGCATTGAAAAATATGGTGAATAAATTACAAGATTTAATCGAACACTCACAATAAGTGCCAAAAAGATACCAGATATATGTTTTTGGACATAATAGAAATGTCATGTTTTTTCTTTTTTCTTTTTTAAGATATGTATCATGACAGTTCGATGGTATTTTCTGAAGAACCTTGTAAATACCGTGGTATGAATATGGTAATCATTCAGTGGCAAGGTATACCACTATCAGATGATCTATATGCGATATAATGTTTATGCGATATAAAAATATAGTATAAATCTAAAACATACCTGACTGGCCTTGTCCTGCTTTAGGACTGGTTTTCATTGCACATCTCTGTTTAAAAAGAAAATTAATATATTACAAAATAAGAATTAGTGTTGTCAAAAGTGATGACTTTTGAAATGTAAAAAAAAAAGTGACGCTTTGAGTGCTGTTGTGGATTCATAAACACCTCTGATTGGCCATTGTGTTCAGGCACTCAACATATACGTCTGTGATTGGCTGCAACGATCAACGCACGGAAGCAGGTGAAAGCACACAGTAGTGTTATAGTTTTAAAGCGTTTTGAAAGTAAGAGCATTTGAAAGCAGGCGTCTATCAGCGGACCGGTCTGCTGATTATGGTGTTAAAATTCACATGTTTTTGAGCTTCCTGGCTTTTCATAGCTGATAGATGCCTGCTTTCAAGCGCTCAGTGAAGAGCATTACTGATGTCTATTTACAGCATGTTTATGAAGCGCTGATCATTGTAGCCAATCAGAGACATATCTGAAGAGCACAATGGCCAATCACAGGTGTTTACGAATCCGCTCAACAACACATTTTTTAAATTTCAAAGTTAGACAACACTAAAGAATCAGTAAATGTTAAGAATTAAAGGGTTAGTTCACGCAAAAATGAAAATGTACCTAAAAAAACAAAACAAAAAACATAATTTACTACTTTATTTACAAACACGTGTTCACGAGAGCCCCATGACATATGTGTGCTGTGGCGAGAGCAGACGGTGCGTGAACGTGCGCTGGAGATTAATATTTTGTAAATAAAGTGTTAAATTATGTTTTTTTTTTTTTTTTTTTTTTGCAAACAAAGCATTTGCGTTGCTTTATTAAATTGATGTTAAACCACTGGAATCACATGGATTACTTTTATGACGTCTTTACTGCCTTTCTGGGGCTTGAAAGTGGTAGTTGTGTAGGCTGTCAATATCTTAGACTTCATTAAAAATTATCTTCATTTGTGTCCCGAAGATGAACCAAAGTCTTACAGGTTTGGAACGACATGAGGGTGAGTAATTAATGACAGAATCTTCACTTGTAAGTTAAACCAATAAAAATAATACCTTTTATTACACAGACTTATCAAACACCGCAGCTAAAAAAACTACAACAAATCACCTATGTGCATCTCCCAAAAGATCTGCACTACCAGAGCTCCTACGTTGCATGTAGATCTGATATCTTTTTCCCTGACTGCTCAGCAGGCCTATCTTCTTTTCCCCATAATCCTCACTGACATTCGCACCAGAAAAACTCACTTATAATTGCACTGTTAGCAGTTTTCTACTACAGCTTTGTAAAATAAAAATATCCTTCCTGATTCACTTAATGCAAGTCTAGTTAATGGGGTGGAAACTATTCTAGTGAAAACCACAACATGTTATAAATGTTATTTTAAAAATGGTAAGGGTCCCAAAGTATTAAAGTCACTCCTAACTATGGCCCCGAGTCTAGACAGAAAATACATCCTCCGCTGTAGACGAGATTGTCTACATGCGTGCTAACCATCTGAACATAGAGTAATGTGTTTCATTTACTTATGTTATTGGTTAACTACTGGTTCCTGATTCTTTTACATTAAAATTAAAATCACTACTAAGCTTTCTACCTACCTAGTGACACACTGAATGATTTTAATGATTTGTATCATCAAATATAACAAGATTAAGATATGCCAACTAATTTAACACAGGAAACACAAACACACACACATTATATATATATATATATATATATATATATATATATATATATATATACACACACACACACACACATATACATACATATACATACATACCTATGGTATTTCCGTAATATTTGGTAAGGATCTGTTGCTCATATCAGATGAGAAAGTGAAGTCACAAAACATTTCATATGCTTTCCACATATCTCGATATTCTAAAACAGCATGTGGTTATTTTTAAAGACGAATGTAGCTGCGTTGTGTTGGTTATTTAAATGAGCGCCACGTCAGACGCAAACTACCTCATCCGCTTGTGACCAAAATAAAACTGCATGAAAAAGGACTGTTAGCGTCTACCCGAGGCGTGTGGCTACGCAGTCGGTTTATTAACTTGCAAATTGGAGCAATACACAATAAACGCCAGGCCACAGATGTGTTTCTCACCACACACAACTTCCCTTTCTGACCACTGAAGCAGCACAATGAGAAAGCATCACAGATCATACATGCACAGCTGTACTGAAGTCATCACTACGCTCACATCCAACTCACCTTTGCTGCCAGACACTTTTTCCGTTCACATCCATATGAGGGCGAATAGAAAGTGGATATAGAAGAGGACGCTGGAATATGGATATGGAAGAGGACGTTGACAGCTCTCACTGGACTCTTTTCCGCTCAAGCTATGTCCGATTACTTAACGAATCGTTCTTTTGAGTCGGATCTTCGGTTGAACAAAACGGGTTCAGGAAACGACCTGAATGCTTCTTCACGAATCGGAGTGAATCAGTCTGAGCGGTTCTTGAGTCAGCGATTCATTGAACTGAAAATCGTCTATCTGCTATGACTCGCAATGAGCACAATCAGAAAAGTTACAAATAAAATCGACTTTGTTGATATGTTTTTAACTTTACGAGTTTTATCAACACACACATAGAAAATAGTTCGTTTTAATAAATACCATTTTTACGTCTTCAGCCAAGAGATGTAAAATAATTTTACTATTGTTTAATGTACAAATAGACATATATTAGGTTCTTTAAGCTGAAGCTTAAACTGAAGAGGGCACATAAATTACCATTATTTAAAAAAAAAAAAAAAAAAAAAAAAAAAATATATATATATATATATATAAGCCCAGTAAACGTTTACATTTGTATGTAAACGTTATGGCACGCAGGGGTTGCCATGTCAATACTGAATCAGTTGCTTGAACCGGTTCTTTAAACAGAAATATTCGAAAGAACCGGTTCGCTGAGACGATTCAGACTTCCCGTGTCACGTGATCTCTACTAAGTTCTCTGTGTACGTCACGTGATGAGGGTGCGCCTGTTCTATCCCAGCTGGAAGTTTTGGTTTTACGTCGTAAATAATCCTTTTTTAATGAACGTTTTTTATTAATTAAATGCATTTTGCTCACTTCTATCATTTTCAAACCTTCTCTCCTAAGCCGTGGCTTGATCTGCAACGGCGGGATTTTTTCTGAAGACATGTCAACCACCCCCATGTGTTCCGAATGCGCAAAATGAGTGACAGGCAAAAACCGTTCTCTGATTGGCCAGTTTAGTACATAGGCCAGCCCCTTATTACTCCTTTTGCTGAGCCTTGCGCTGAGGTAGGTGTTTTCCGAGGATACCCGTCTAAAAATAGGGCTTTTTTCTAGCTTACGACAGTTGCATTTTAAATAGTAATTAGAAAAAAAAAATGCTGAAGCCATTATTATACATGAATGTCATTGTCTACTAAGTGATTTACTTATTTTTTTTGGTGAATTAAGTCAGTTTCCATCAAGTTCACACCTGCAGTTGTTCCTCTAACGTTTGAAAAATGTCTCAATACTTTTTGAACAGTATTTCAATTACAAACAAACAAGTAACTGAGAAAGGAGTGGAAAAAATAAAGACACATTTTCTCATCCATAATTTTATAATGCCCAAAAACTATGCGTATTTGGCATCTATGTAACGCAAACTCAACATCAAAACGAGAAAAAAAAAAAGACAATGAAATGATCCCATCCTTGATTTCATTCTGGGTGCATCATGCCACAATTTGGCCTTTTATATAAACAAAGGAATATGTTAATGTGTGCATATTAGTTTCATTCAAATCATCCAAAACCTACTGTACATCATTCATTACGCTAAATCATCATCAGTCTGTCCATGTTTTCAAAGTCAAAGTTAATACTCAAACGCCACCGGTAGGGGGCAAACTTGGGCAACAAATCTGCAGCACTTGAGAACAGATAATAAGCTTAACACACACAAAGGCTCCTTTTCTTGAAAGTCATTTCAAAAGGAGAGAAAAGAAACCACAGGCACAACATTACAAGACAAAACAGGTGAACTGTGAATTTCTCTAACTTTTAAATTAATATTTCAATTTGGGGACAATTTCAAATTCATTCTGTTAAACAAAATCTCAGTCTCAAACTTGGCATCCTTTTAGAACATGAACTTAATAAAACCCATCAAGAGACCCACATGTGCAACTACGTAGAGTGTAAAAACATCTATTCAAATATGAACATCTCTATAAAACACTGTTTGCTGGAGAGAATGACAAGAAAAAAAAAACAAATACATTTTGCGCTGCACTAACTCCAAGAGCCTTTTTAGCAAACCATTTCAAGCATGAAATTTACAACAAACTCTTAAGCTCATATGGTTAATATGAAGTGTCAAAACTGAACATCAGACCGGTGAAGCAAGACTGACAACACTGAGTCTTTTTTCGTAAGGCAGTCGACCTCTAGTCAGGAGTTCATAGAAGATTGCTAAAAGCCTTTCTGAGCTTCTGCATTCACCGCCGGAGTGAACACTGCATCTTTAAAGAGTTCAAACAATTCACTCATATTTCTGAAGGAAACCAGGATATGGCTGTCTGGAGAGCATCTTCTGCAAAAGTCTCATTTTAATCATCGCTTAGCAATCTTAAGGCTGAAAGTTTTTTTTTTTTAATATATATATATATATAAATCACAGTGAACTACACAAACACAATGCAGTGCAAATAATCCCATAAAATGCAGAAAACGTGATCCAAAATGTGATGCGGTGTATGAGGACAAGTAATATGAGCGAAAGGTTATCTGCTGAACGTCCTGGTTTTGGTTCAGCTTCGAACCTTAACATCTTCCGACATGGTGAATGACCAAAAGCTCTATGAATAGACCATGATATCAAACTCTGAAGCTTTCTCCTTTGCCATCAATGTGCCGAAGACGCAGGTAGACGTCTGTGCCAATGCCCTGCATCGACTGGATGGCCAAGGAACCTCCTAAATATTCGGCGTACGCTCGGGATGTGGGCAAGCCAAAGCCAAACCTGGAGGAGAAAACAAGTGGCATTATTGAGATGTTTTTCCAGTCACATTACACATCACAGCACATAATAGTTTGTCAAATACCCCAAATAAACCTTAAACTCTGCTTAAATACTGAATGAACAACTCTAAACAGGAAAACAAACTTTTATTTAGAAAAGACTGCCAGTTGGGCTGGGCGGTATGACGATATATATACTGTAGCGTCGAAATAAAGTGTCTCGTTAAAGATTTTGCTATATCATTTATATGTAATGTATGTAGGGTTGCAAAATTCCAGGAATTTTCAAAGCTGTAAACTTTCCATGGGAATATATGGGAATTAATGGGAATTTGCAAAATTGCAGGTTAGCCTTTAACAGGGTACTTAAATATAGTTGAAAAAACATCTTTCAGCATAATATTGGTTAAAACAACCAGATTTAATGCAATTTTAGTTGATTTTTTTTACCCTGCAAATTCCTCAATCACATTCACACAGCACAGGACTTAACTGCAGGACTATTGAGGCCACACCCCCTGCATGCACTGTGCATTCCCCCAGTCGATAACATGCACATTTGATAAAAAAAAAACAGAGAAAAAAAGTAATATTGTGAAATATAACTACAATTTAAAATAATGGTTTTCTAGTTTAATATACCCCAGTCTTCAGTGTCACATGATCCTTCAGAAATCACTCTAATACGCTTTGATTTGATACTCAGTTATCAATGTTGGAAACAGTTGTGCTGCTTAATATTTTTTATAACCTGTGATACTTTTTTTTTTTCAGGATTTAGGATGAATAAAAATTAAAAGAACAGCATTTATTTAAAATAGAACTCTTTTGTAACAGTATACACTACCGTTCAAAATTTTGGGGTCTGTAATTTTTTTCTTTTTTTTTTTTGAAAGCAATTAATACTTTCATTCAGCAAGGATGTGTGAAATTGATGAAAAGTGATAGTTAGAAAATATGTCTATTTTGAAAAAAAATTCTGTTCTTTTTAACTTTTTATTCATCAATGAATCCTGAAAAAAGTATTACAGGTTCCAAAAAAATATTAAGAAGCAACATTGATTCCAACATTGATAATAACATTAGCATTTTAGAATGATTTCTAAAGGATCATGTGACACTGAAATAAATAACATAATTGCTGCAATAAAAATATATTTATTTGACATATTTACTAAATTAATTAGAATTAATAAATTAATAAATAATTATTTCATGTTATGACCAAACAAAATGTTTATATTTATGTTTTTATATTATACATTTTATATAAATATTATAAATGTATACAAGTTTGCTAAAATTTCCAATTAATTCCCATAAATTCTTGTTAAGTTTCCAAATTGGAATATTTCCAAAATCCCCCAGGTTAAGTTCCCGTGGAAAATTTCCGGAAATTTACTGGAAACTTTCCATCCCTTTGCAACCCTAAATATTTGTAAATTCATGTGAAAAAAATTGAAATACGTCAATTTTGCAAAAACTCACATAATTTCACAAAAAGTTTTTACGCTCACATCAGGTAGTTTTTCAGGCAAAAGGAATATTTAGCAAAACTGCAATGGAAACAGTTTTTTCACATTTGCAGGTCACCTGGCGTATGTAAATGTTGATCGTTCTTTAAAGATGACGCGGTATGTTTGGACAGAAGACGAGACAGAGTTCCTTATTAAACTTATAAAAGACAAAAGAATTATGAGAATACTTGATTCTAAACAACAAAGTAATGCCAGAATTGATAAAGACCTCGAAGCAGATAGGAGGGAAAAACACCCAGAAAAACCTCATACATGGCCGCTTCCAAGTATAAGGGGATTTCCTTGCCATTAATGCTTAGATAACATACCTACGTCTCCTTCGATTAAAAATAATGGCCAGTGCAGTGGCTGCAAAATACTTAAACCTACTAACATCCGTTGCCATGATTTTTGGAACGACTTATCGCAAGATGAAAAAATTAAGTTTTAGGTTGCATAACATCAGTTAATTTCTGAGAGCTCCCACATACACCACAAGTCTGCTGAACCACCTGAAAACTGCAGATTAATTTGGAGCTTCATTCTGGAATGTCATGTGTTGTCATCTTGTAATTACGGTAATTTGTAAAAACGATAATTACGCAGCATGTATTGACAGTAGCATAATATACCTACTGCTGTTTGTGTCATTAATTTTAATCAAACAACAAAAGACTAAGAAAAAAAAAAAAAAAAAAAAAAAAAAAAAAAAATCACTCGGTGCTCTTCACTGGTGCCAATACTTCCAATAAAGATACTTCTGTATCTTTAAAGGGGTGGTATAATACTTATGAAGACTCACTGAAAATGTCAGAAACTGTTCAGCCTTTTATGTTCAAACCGAAGTAAGACAATGATGCAGAGACTCAAGAAGAAGTGACGACATGTAGAATGCAACAGGATGTTTCTGAATGGTTAGTTGCTTAATTTATGAAGCTGATGTGGGATATCTTAAAGTCATTGATTAGCATATTCTGTCATGAATAGCTCTCATAGTATAGTTCTCATAACGTGAAATTAGATTTTGGTCGTATCCCCCACCCATACCAGTTAGCATCTGTTCTTCTGTAATTGTGATTTGAGACGGCTCGCAGTGAGGAGGGCAGTGTGACACTACACTCCAAAGACTTACAGATCCAGATCGAACTGGCTGAATCTGGATCATGTTGAGCTGACCACTTTAGCCACTACACTGATCTTGCAAGAATGCAAAGAATCTTGCAAAGTCAGCTGCTGCATGTGGACTAGATGTAAACATTTACATGCGAAGAGGTGAAAAGCATGTTGTAAATGCAAAAAAGAATCATGTCACCAAGTAGCACATGAATAATTTACATAAAAACAACCTAAGCGCCAACATTTTAAATCAGCTTTTTTTTTAGCTCGTTTTCATACACATTTAGATCCATCTCCTCTTACCCATGCATGGGTCCGGACTGGGGGCCGCTGTTGGTGATGTTGTCGAAAAGGTTGTTAATGCGGGGATCCTGTGTGCTCTGTTCAGCTGTGCTGAAGTGGTAATCCATCACCTTATCCAGAATGCTGTGAGGAATGCCACCACCACGGTCTGAGATCCTGCAAAATAAGTTAAACATCACTAGTGTTTTCAAAATTACAGACTTCAGTACTTCAATTTTTAAAAAGTGACAATACCAGCATTTCCCCTCTAGCGTTTTGAGCGCTGTTGAGCAGATTCTTAAACGCCTCTGATTGGCCATTGTGTTCACATGCTCAACGGATGTCTTTGTAGCCAATCACAGACGTATCTGTTGAGTGCATGAACACAATTTTCAGACAGCCACCAAATGCCACTGAAAAACAGTCTGTGCGGAACACGGAGGTTCATGCTTTCAATAAGCCAACTAGATTATGGCAAAATAAACATTGTCCATGGGTAAATTTGCTCAGAGTCAACAGAGGTTTTAACAGCACTGCTGAGTGTGCACAGCGGGATAATGGACCTGGTTATAAAGGCAGCACTCTGCATGATGAGGTCTCTGTGCAAATATCTGATAACTAAATGCATAAAGATGCTAATGCTTCAACAAATTATTCAGTATTTCCAGGAAAAAGCATTAATTTCATCCTTCTGAGTTTAAAGCAGACCAACCACACCTAAAATCCTAAATGTTCATGTATTAGGCTTCGTTCAGACAGCCAACAATCAAGATCTCAGCACATCTGACTCCTTTAAAAGCCTTTTTTTATTTGAAAAATTTGTATTCTTTTGAAATCAGATTCAAATTTGATTTTTGAATGCATGTTTTAGTGTGAACGGTCAGTTCATGTTAATTTTGTTATTCAGTATATAATACATACATTAACGTATTATTGTGCAGGTTGTGAGATGTGGTTCAACAGCATTATGGCATTAGAATCGGTTTACAGCCTCACCTTATGACAAAGTCAGTGTCATTGTTGGCGATTGTGACCACCACATCAGGCACATTGTAAGGGGTGTCCAAGTGACTCTCCATGGTGGCCCTGAAGAACGAAAAATAAACCTTTCATGAGTAATCTCATTATAACATGGGCATATGACAAGAAAGTACATCTACTGACATATAGATAGACATACAGATGTTTTCATTGGTCAACAAGAATGATTGCACCCTCAAAATCACTGAGTGACTATAAATCTAAGTTGTCATAACACAATGTGCTATTGAAATTGTTTACTTAAATCATAATCATCTCTAATAATACTCTACTACAAGTCCAGATCAGTACAGTCTATTAATTAAAGAGTAAAAGATCATATATATAGTTAAGTCATGAAACTCTAGAGCAGGGGTGTCCAAACTCAGTCCTGGAGGGCCACTGTCCTGCAAAGTTTAGCTCCAACTTGCCTCAACACACCTGACTGGAAGTTTCTAGTATGCCTAGTAGACCTTGATTAGCTGGTTTAAGTGTGTTTAATTGGGGTTGTTGCTGAACTCTGCAGGATGGTGGCCCTCCAGGAGCAAGATTGGACACCCCTGCTGATAGGCTGATAAGTCCTTTACATGAAATCTGCAAGCAATCACATCATTACCGCATGGAGCAAGCTGTTGATCCTTCAGCCAATGGGACTGCTTGCTCAACATTTAAATAGTCTGGTTCATTGTTTTCTGTAGGCTAGTCCTGAAACCTTCCACCTCCCCCAGCTCCACCTGCCTTGATCTGCTACGGGATTCATGCATGTCTATTCATGCAGCAGCCAGCAGCATATCTTACAAGTTCACAGCAGCATGTCTGTATCTAATGGCCGTAGCAATTCCATACTTGTTATGCGATGCTCCCAGCATTATGTAATCAAGTTGGAACAGTCACACGTGACATAGGTGGAAGTACTGAGCAATGCTTACAAAGCAATCAGGCAAATACTAAGCCAAACGGCCTTTACAAAAAAAAACAAAAAACAAAAAAACCCTTAAACTTAAACTTAAAAACCCCCCAAAAAACTATGTTGGACGATTTTGAAGTTGGAGGGGAAAATGAGATGAATTTTCGGCCTACGTCACGCGTGAACTTTCCAACATAATTACGTAATGCGCATCGCAGAGCAGTGCAAGATGAGCATTTGTGGTTAAAAAGTATACTAATATATATATTTATATATATATATATATATATATATATATATATATATATATATATATATATATATATATATATATATATATATATATAAATTTTTTTTTTTAGAAAATGGCCGATCGTTTTGCTAGACAAGACCCTTATTCCTCGCCTGGATCATATAGAGCCCTTTGAAGCTGCATTGAAACTGCAGTTTGGACCTTCAACCCGCTGGTAACTGTTGAAAAATTGAATATTTTCCTCAAAAACCTTAATTTCTTTTCAAGTGAAGAAAGAAAGACATAAACATCTTTGATGACATGGGGGTGAGTAAATTAGTTCTAAAGTGAAATAAAAAAAGTTCAGTCATGAAACTCTAACAACTGCTGATTGGTTCTTTCAGTACTGCGACACCAACCAATCAGAGGTACTTCATCATTCACATAGCTTTATTTATATCGTATCCTAGCTGCGATCAGCACGCCGCACAATATGAGAACTCCTATCATCCCACCTCCTCCCCAGCGCCACCTGTAGAGATCTGCTACCGGGGTTCTATCACCCTGAAGCAGCCTTTTCTTTTGTTGTTATTTTGACTAAGCTGAACAATTATGTATTTGCTCAGCAGCAGCAGCAGCAGCGTAGCAGATCTCGTCCACCAAAATCAAGCCTACGTACATTCCATGCTAATAAAATGCTGGTTGAAATCTATTCACTCCGAGAGTTGTCATGATTGAACTAATCCTTTACCATTGCCATATTCAATAGCATGCTAAAACTATTATAAAAGTTGTCATGATTGAATTGAATACAACCCAATTAATATTCAATGCAAAACTTTTGCGATGTTTTAATGTCACAAATTTTCACCAAATTTAATCAAAAGTTCAGGTGCACTGTCCCTACTAGTGGTTAAACGGATCGTTGTTGATCCATGATCTGTACGGACCAAGCCCCATGGTTTGGGACACATGCGATTCGTGGATCAATTGCAAGTGTACCCGCAATAGAGTGAAAAGTTATCATTTGTATGTGTTTTGACTTGCTAGTTCACACATTAAATAAATCCATTCCAGCGCTAGAAGAGGCAAAAAAGGATTTAATTTGGTATCGCACGCCACGCTGTTATCGGTGTGCACAGACGCACATACATACAAAACTCATGCACACACACATACACATGGTTATGTCTTAAGTGAACAAGGTGAGAATTCGGATGTGTATCTATTGGATGTGTGCGTGCATAGGGTCTTACTCTTAAAGTGACAGCAACCTATAAATACCTGCTGTTGTCTGTCATGTAAATCAAACAACAAACACAGCTTTAACAAAGATTAATCTATATTAAATTTATACAGTGAACAGTGTCATTTTACATTTAATCATTACATTTCTGTACACGAAAATTAATACTAGTTAGACCGTATACTTTATTTGTAACTATGATGTATTTATATTTTTTTGTAATTGGTGTACAGTATTTGTTCTTTTTACAGTCTGTTCACTTGCCTTTAATAACGTATTAGTTAGGCTAGTAGTTTCTGCTGTGGTATCGGAGTAGTTAAAGTGGGCTAAGTAATAAATGCAAAGTTACCCCCCAATTTTTTTTTTTTTGTGCTGATCCGAAAAAATTATCCGATCCGTGAATTAATAACCGTGATATGATCCGAACCGTGAGTTTTGTGAATCACTAGTCCCTACCCATTTTAATATAATGTGATGCCCAGAAATCAAATGAATGAGGAATGTGACGAGTATGTGATGAGTATCACAGTCTGTGTCTTGGGTCACTCTCAGTAGTGGGAACTGTACTGTAAACCAACTGAGACTTGCCCTTCTGCCAAGAACATGCCGTTCTCTAATGACTGTCTGAAGATGAGTCTGTTACAAGACTAAAGAACCATGAAAACAAGATCAGAAACATGTCTCTCTTTTAAAAAGAAGCACAAATCAAATTTACAGTACTGCATTTACAATGGAGGTCATTGGGCATAAAAGCAGAGTTACTCATATTTATTGTTAAAGAATAATATTAATTCTTCCGTACAAAAAGTGGTAGAATGCCCAGTTTTTTGGTGGTCTTACTGTACTAGGCAATGAATTTCTCATTACTCCATTTAAACAGTCTTCTCCACCCTTGATTGTGTGAAAGTCAAGAGTTTAGCGGCTTTACATAGTCTTGATAGTTGAAATACTGGCTATAGCTTGCCAAGACAATATTAATAAACAATTTTTTCACATTAGTCTCATGTTACTACATATAATGTTTAAAACTTAGGGCAATATTTTCAAAAACAATGTGCATTTTAATGTGCATCCCAATGCAATGTTTCTCCCTGTTCTAGACTTCTTTTGTAAGAGGGTTAAATGTTAAACTTCTTTATTCCAGTTTGAAAGTGGAGGAACAAGTCGCCGCAAACAACGACAACAAGATTGTATCGCTAAACTTGTATCGCTAAACTTGTATTGAATCTAGAACATTCCTTTAAAAACAACAACGTGAGGCTGTTTCTGATAAGACTTCTACCTCGTTTGTAAAATTATAAAAAATTAATAACTACAGACCTCCAGACTCCACATTGATTATCATGCAGGTATGGAGATATATATGGTCAAATATACCAGTTGTTTTCAGCAGACTGTACTATTTTGAGAGGCTTCTCTGTAGATTGTTTTGGACAGTTTGCCACCATCATAAAAAACCTGTATTGTATCATTGAACTTGGCAGGCAGCCAGTGTCAGCAACACCAGTAACAACAGATGCGTGACATCATACGAACATTTCTAAGACTGCAAAATATCCACAGTGTGTGCTGTACTAGGTCCCATAACCAGAATTTCAGCTTTCTAATATCTAAGCTCTTGAGTAGTCATAAAAACAATAAATAGTTTTTTATTTAGGTGTTGTTTGCACCTACCTCAATGCCACAAAGTGCTGTGGGTGGTTTTTAGTGCATTGCTAAATGGTTACTAGGGTATCCTGGGTGGTCGCTAGGGCACTGTTACATGGTTGCTTATGGGTCAAAAAAAAAAAAAAAAAAAAAAAAAGAGCGCCTACTCTTAAGTTTATGGGATACTTTCACCAGTTATTTAATATTCAGCAGGTGAAAATATGAGCAATATGTATACTGATTCCTGTCTAAGCAAGCTCAAAAAGTTCTGAAAGCAGAGTATCGGCAAAATAAACAACTAAATCAATAATTACTAGTCAAGCCATTTCAAAATACTTAGCTTCAAAGTGAGTTTACGTAATCGAAACCGAAATTCAGAACCAACGTAATTTTCCCATGTCGCTTATTTGTTTTTTTTAATGCTGTTAACACTTCCCCCTTGAAAACATACTACCGCGTGCGTAGCCACGTGACTCCGCCCCTTCCAGTCAGTGGCATGGAAGCAACATGGAGGTGAACGCAGAGTAAACACACAGAGACGGTAAGCCTTGCGTCTTTAGTAAACTTTGTCAGTTGTATGCGTTTTAAGCGATTAGATGATCGGATGTGTATTATTATAATATCGAGCTACCATGCTCGCACAGCTGCATTGTGGCACAAACACTCGTACAAACAGTAGCTGCACAAAACAAAGATTGTGCACACAGAGAGGAACGCAGAAACTAGTTGTCAGCGCTGTCCTGTGATTTATCACTAAAGTAGCTTAGAAACTCAAATTATAGCATATATTTTTCTACTTTTGAAGTAACTATTTACAACCCACAGCTTCACAATTAATAGAGACGGTATGACTAATTCACACACGCAATCGCTCTCATTACGTACTGGTACTGTGCTAATTTATCTTTATCTGATTTACAACGAGCAGAAATCTGTAAGAAATGTTAAGAACCATAGATAAAATAACTGCTGAAAGTGAGCTGTTATGTCAGAGCACTCTTTCAATAGGAAAAAATATCCCACCTTTAATAGCCAAGCATATTTACAGTAAAAACATTGTATGTGAACTATGAGGGCAAAAAACAAAAACAAAAAAAAGCCAGAAACAATAATTGTTCATTAATCGCAATCGAGGTAAAATGTTAAATTAATCGAGGTTTTGATTTTAGATCATAATCGTCCAGCCCTAGTTTAACTTAAAGGTGACAGTTACATATCACTTAAATAAGTACTGAGTAATATTAATGTGTACTTGCTATGGAGTTAGGGTTAGCTACTAACGCAACTCAACTAGACCACGACCCTCTTCTTTTGTATATGCCTTGGGCAGGAATTATTTAAATGTAATTATGCAAGTAACGTAGTAATGTGTAACTGTGTCACCTTAAAATAAAGTGTTATCATATGTATTAATGTATTATGCAAAACCTTTCAAATAACTAACATTCTTCATGCAATATATATTTTTAGAATTGTTATCCTAGTATAATCCTTAATTTTAAAGATTTATAAATACACATACCAAAAAAGTGATGCCTAGGAAAACTGACATCTTTACACCTCATTCAAATATTCTTAAAAATTTGTTAAAAGATTTTGTAAACATTTTGCATAGTTGTGCTTGGAGCCAAATGCTGTATTTGTAATACTAGATTTCTCTTTTTCCATTTAAATCATTTCTTAACCTCAGTGTGCCAGACAGTTGGGTCTCAATGACCCACGCTTGACATGACCGTGCCAGATTGAATGGCAAACGTCCAACAATCCAGTACAACCAGAAAAAGTTTCATATTCTAGGCTCCTTACATAACATGGCTGAAATGTAAAGGACTTATTTTTCCTGGCGTTTCACCAAAGGCTATTGTGTTAACACAAGGTCACAAAACAATAACTCCTTCATGCACTGACGGACAGGCAAAATTGCTCACACATATCTGGGTCATAGTTCATGCATCAACAGATCACTGCATTATAGTGGTAATGTTTAAATGTAGTCTATATGATTGGACGTGAATACAACACTCGCTACAGTCCAAATAATGCAATGCATCATCAGCAAATCTGATTTACACACCAGGATTAGATAGTTAAGATAGCATAGTAGAACAGTAGATGTGTCATGTGACCTATATGTGACAGGAATCTCATTGACCTATATGTGACAGGAATGTTACCTCATGGCGTTCTTCAGCAGCTCAGGCAGGATGTAGTCCAGAGGCAGTGGAATGAAGGGAAAGCGGGCCGCCACATGGCCGTTGATGCGAACCCGTGGAGAATTCCCATACTGATGCTCACAGAGCCGTCTGCAGGGAACAGAGGTATCAAGACATTTACACTACCAGTCAAGTTTGGACATATCAGTATTCGTCTCCTGCTTTCTGCTCTTGGCTTTCTCGGTCAACCTCTTAGGCTGATAGAAGACTGTTGTTAAAGGGGACCTATTATGCCCTTTTTTTTAAAGTCTTTATTTTGCCTGAATATTCAAAAAACAACATTATTTTTTCACATATTTTGCATTGTTGCAGCACCTCTTCTCAGTCTGTCAGTAACGCACTGTCTAGTTCCTGATTCTTTGAAGCCCCTCTTTACAAAAAACACAATATGCTCGGATTAGTCGGCTGGACCAGCGTGTTGTGATTGGTCAACTGCTTTGAGCGTGTTTGGGAAATGTCACGCCCCTTGCCATAACCACGAGTTTCAACACACTACTAATGCAACTCAACTAGACCACGACCCTCTTCTTTTGTATATGCCTTGGGCAGGAATTATTTAAATGAGGAATATTGTGACGTGTACGTTCCCCGAAAAAACTCTAAGAACCAGTTTGCTTTTTTTTTATTTTTTATTTTTAAACAGGCTAGAGAACCACCACAGAGCAGGATCTTATGTCACTGTATACGTCTCATCTTTTCCAGTAACACCAGTGTGGCAGCGCCAAACACACCATAAAAAAAAAATGGCGGACGCTGCATTACTACTGATGCTCATGGCTTTGTGAACCTACACTACAATTCAAAAGTCTGGGATCGGTAAGATTTTTAATATTTTTAAAAGATCTGCTCACCAAGACTGCATTTATCTAATTAAAAATACAGTAAAAACTGTAATATTGTGAATTTATTATAATTTAAAATAACTGATTTATTCCTGTGATGGGCAAAGCTGAATTTTCAGCATCATAACTCCAGTCTTCAGTGTCACATGATCCTTCAGAAATCATTCTAATTTGCTCATGTGCTGCTCAAGAAACATTTATTATTATCAATGTTGAAAAACTTTTTTTTCCTTAGGATTCCTTGATGAAAAGAAAATTCAAAAGAACAGCATTTATCTGAAATGCAAAGCTTTTGTAACATTATACACCACTGTTCAAAAGTTTGGGGTCGGTAAGAATTTTTATTTTATTAAAGAAATGAATACTTTTATTCAGCAAGGATGCATTAAATCGACCAAAAGTGACAGTAAAGACATTTATAATGTTGCAAAAGATCATATTTCAAATAAACGCTGTTCTTTTGAACTTTCTATTCAAAGAATATGCTGTACACAAATATTTTGTACAATTGTACACATTAAATATTTTTTGAGCAGTAAATCAGCATATTAGAATGATTTCTGAAGGGTCATGTGACACTGAAGACTGGAGTAATGATGCTGAAAATTCAGCTTTGCCAACAAGAATAAATTACATAAAATTACAAAAATATTTTCAAATAGTAGCAATATTACGGTTTTTACTGTATTTTTAATTAAATAAATGCAGCCTTGGTGAGCAGACGAAACTTCTTTTAAAAACATAAAAAATCTTACCGATCCCAAACTCATCGTCATCCAAACACGGCGAATCCAACGTGTTCGTGCAGCTCACCGTGATTTGTATAGACGGAGATTACAATCAAGCTGCTATTAGCTCGATTAGCTGAATACCAAACAAAACATTGATTTAGAAGACTTTCTGTTGACAGGTTTTAGATACCAAATAAAATTATCATCTTCTGACAGGATCCGGAATTGGATCTAATATTTCTGACATGGAGACTCGATCTAACATTTATTAATTCTTTACTATCATTCAATCAAACAACAAATAAACATGTCAATTAAAATGTCAGTCTTGTAATTTGGCACAATTTATTTCCCCTACAAAACAAGTTTCACACATTTGATCATAAGCCTTCAGATCAAAATGTTTTTAAAAATCATGAAAAACAAACATTTGGTACTGTATATAAATCAAACACAAAATTGCACAAAGAGAAAATGCCTCTGCCTCAACAGGTTATGCAAGTACTAGTGTGGCTATACTGAATGAATTGCCGGCTATTTCATTTAGAGCCATTTTGGAAATAATTTGACACTAATTAATGAGAGCATCTCATTTATAGGCAGCAAAATCTGGGCTTGGTCTGGTCTTTGAGGGAACGCTTTGATCACGCCACTGTGAAGAGAAACAGGGCAGTTTTGCTGACGCAGCGTCTGTTAATCATGAGACTCTCATGAGAAGAGCAGGAGCAGAGCAGCCTAACCTCCACTCTTACATAAGACCAGGAGAGCATTTTTTAGTACTACAACAACTAACTGTTAATGAGAGTAGATACTTATTTCAGTCAAATCCTCCATGAAAAGCCACATAAAACCAAAACAAACTAATATTGGCCAGAATATTCCAGAAACAGGACCAGACTTATGTTGAAAGTGAGTTTAGTATTAAAAAAAAAAAAAAAAAAAAAAAAACTGATCTTAGATCATCAGAAGGAGAATATAGTTGATTTGATGCCTACTTAAACTATGCCCTAAAAGTATGTAATGTTTTTGTGAAGAAAATACGTTTGACTAGAAGAGTAGGCAAGCTTTGGGACGTACTACTTCTTCATAATTGTTTCACGTGCATCCGGTCACAATTTAAACTGCCCTGTCAATCATCTCATCACAGTTAAAATCCTCCACATTCAATTTAATTTAATTTCCTACCATATGAGAGAGAAATGTAGTAGAACACTGATCTGCCAGTCATGGGTCTTTCATGCGGAGAACTCTCCTCATGTGTTTGCATTAATGAGGCATTTAAAAGTTAATGACCAAACGTTTATGTTTATAAAAGTTCACAATGTTGCCGCAGATGAAATATAATATGAATAACATCGAAATAAATATTTTTTTTCATCAATAATCATGACTCAAACCCTATCTACTTACACATCTGCCATGTTTGTAGTTTAACACTTTTTATTCGTGTTTGTAGTTCAAATCCTCATCTAACACGCAATGGGTTGTGTGCTGTATAAGCGGTTAGAGTGTGTACAGATCTACACTTTAAATTCAAACCAGAAATATTAGACCATCCTGTTATCTTTGGAATTTTCATTTCAACATACTACAATTTGGAAGATACTACTTGAATACTATTTAGGATGGATAGTATGCAAATTGGGACAAAGCAAAAGGTTGGAAAACCGCAGTGAAGTAAAATAAGGGTGATGAAGCATGAAGCTTTAGCAACTGCACATTCCTCAAGGGAGCGAGCATGAAACCCGTGACCACATACTGTACACAGCCTGCATTGTGACAAGATTCTTTTCAACAAAGATTTATAGGAGGAAAATTTGAGACATATGCGTAATTTCCAGTTGGGAAAGCTGGGACATGTCCCCAGCACTTTTTGCCAGGGTCAATATCAGGAATCCAGACTGGATCCCTGATAGGGAATCCATTATGAGCCATTATGAATGCCCGTGCGGTCCTGATTTAGTGCCAATTCGGGGGCAGCGACAGCTTGAATAGTGGGTTCATTATTATTCTTAATGAAAAACCCAACAACAAAACCGTATTGGTGCTTTTACATTTCGATTTGAAACCAAATCTTCTGCCATCATCTTGTCAGTTAGCTCGTGATCTCGTGATAAATGAAATCTGAGCTTACAGCAGCTTTGGATTTGTTCAGTATCTCTATGGCAATCAGCAAGAAGCTCTCGCAAATCTGCAGAAATCAGTGCAGCTCACAAAGGAATACTACAAAGACAGTGATGAAGTTCTTATTGTTACCTATGGAGACCTTGCCTGGTTGCATTATCATATGAATGATTTTTCTACATGTCAAGAGTACATGAGACCGTTAGAGAGGATCCATAAAAAAAATTCTGAAGGATTCACTCATACTATCGAGGTACTCAGAGAAAAGGGTTGGGTTTTTCTTAAATTCTCTCACAAATACTACAATGCGTCAAATGAATGTTTTAGACAGCCCCTCGAAATGAGCCCTGATGACTATGCTAATGTCCTGTACTGCCCCAACTTCCATAGGAATTAATTAAAAACGTTCGCTCTGCTCCACACAGATATGAATGCCCCGTGTGGCTGTGAGCATTTTACTTTCGAAATATGCTCTAATTTGGGGGCGGCAATTGGTTGAATGATGGGTTCATTATTATTCTTAATGAAAAACACAACAACAAAGCAATATAGGCACTTTTACATTTCGATTTGAAAACAAATCGTCCGCCATCGTTTTGTTAGTCAGCTCCTCACTCTCATGATAAATGAAATCCGACTCCTATTGCTAATCTGTGCTGCGACTCTTGTTCGTCTCACGCTGCACTGAGCAGACACGTTCAGCTTTTAATTAATAACTAATATGATATATGAATATGAAATAACTAAATGATTTTTATTACTATTAAAAAAATCTAAACAACGGCGGGGGGGCGGTGCCACGGTGGGCAAGTGATGTAACCGGTGTTTTGCGGCTGAACACTGGTAACACATATCAGTCACGTAATGGCGCACTGATGCTGAATTGTGCAAATTAGGAGTTTAGAAATTAAGTCATTCAAACCAAACTAGGGTATGCAAATTAAGACAACTATTCATCAGCATGCATTGATTAGTCCCATATTGTAGCCAAAAAAAAAGGGTGCGACCAGATCAGATCATAACATCAAGCTGGTATGACCAACTGAGAACATAATACAAAAGTAAAATCTCAAGTTGATTAGCAATGTGTTCTTTTATGTTAAATAAGAGGCGATCTGGCGCTGGAATGAGTTGTCTTTTGAAATCACGCCGGGCGCTCATTGCCGTTGTTATCAGTGGCGGAAGGCAGTAGTGTTCTCTTAGTGCTTGTGCAGTCGTCACACGCTTCAATCTATCGCCTAAGGCTATTGCAGAGACTCTCTGTTCGTTCCGGTGAAATCACAAAACAAAATGCACACAAACATGTCCCTGCTCTTGATATACAATCACTAATGAACATCTTTGGTTTTAATGAGAAAAAAATTAAAATAAACTGGCGGATTAGAACTGAGCCTCTGGCACACTTAAAGGGATAGTTCACCAAAAAAAATGAACATTTTGTTTTCATTTACTCACCCTCAAGTTGTTCCAAACCTGTTTGAGTTTCTTTCTTCTGTTGAACAAGAGATATTTTGAAGAATGTTGGTAACCAGACAGTTGACACTGACTTCCACAGTAGGAAAAAAAATACAATGTAAGTCAATGGCTACAGTGAACTGTCTGGTTACCAACATTCTTCAAAATATCTTCTTTTATGTTCAACAGAAAAGAAACTCAAACAGGTTTGGAACAACTTGAGGGTGAGTAAATGATACATTTTTTCTACGTATTTATTCACTAATGTTAATACTTTGAGATTAACAACATATTGTATTATAGTAGATTTAAGGATGAAACTATCATATTAAACATGAGTTCTATGTTAATAAATTAAAACTGATTGATTGATTTCTGGACATTGTAGTTTTTGCATTTATTGTTGTACATTTCTGATGAAATTAGCAATCTCCCACACACACTCCAGTCCCATCCCCTTTTTAAAACAAAGTTATGCCACTGCTTTATATTTAGATATTCAGCAAAAGCCTCTAAACTTCAGCAGTTGATGGAGACAAACTGAGAGTAAAGTACTAAGACTAACTGAGGAAAATATAACATTTTATAAAATAAAAACACTTTACTGCATTCTAATTGGATAATGCAGTTGCTATCTGTTCAGCCAATTCTCTCTCTTATAATAGAAGCAAAAGAAAAAAAAGATTTGCGGCGACATCCTCTTGTTCCTGTTTTCTGAGTTCATCCAGATCAGTTTCCATGAGATGATTTACGAGGCAGAATTTACAACACATAAGACATCAGTGAGAAAGTGTTTGAGTTGCTTCATATGGCCATAATCAGGACATGGGTGGCAACATATTGAAACGCTATGGAAAGTTATGAAAAGTTCTGGTTTCAACTTTTTTTATGAAAACTTGTCAACAATGAATTTATGAATTGCCAATTTATCAATGTCAACAATAAGAATTATTTCTGCTGGCCTAGTTTTACAATATCATACAGCATCTACATGCACCAGAAAAATATAATCATTTATTAAACCTTAAGTTTTCTATAAAAATAAAACAATCTTCAAAATTGTTTTACTGTAATATTCTACTTTGGAATAATAGCTTGAAATTATGCTGCTATAAATTTACAACCGCTGTAAACAGTAAAGGAAATCTTTACATGCACTGCAAATTATTTCTGGACTGTTGACACATTAAACTCATGTAGCACAAGTAAATTCGTGTTTTGCTCCGACACAGCAAATGTTAGACAGTGACCTTTAACACTCATCTTGGTAAATCACAAATGAGATCTGGGCTTTGACCCTTTTCTTAGATCCTTTTCTTAGACAAACAGAAAGCGCACACACACACAAGCTGCTGTAAATGGAGCTGCCTGCACTAATAACAGAACAAAAAGCTTTTCAATAACCTCTTAAAATAGTCCTCCAGTCTTAAGCACTCACATATGCAAACAGACAGCAGGATGAAAGGCAGATGGCAAACAGAAGGAAGGACGACATACTTACCGAGCAAAATCAACCCACTTCTCGATGATCTTTTTAGGTGACAGGCGGCGGCATATAATGCCAACAAAGTCAGGCTGAAATAGTGCAGAGAAAACAGAAAATTGTCAAGACACAAAATCATAGTAAGCATCCATAACAGAGCTCGGTAGTATGACTAAATAAACCGTGCTACAACACAGGTAGACATACTGTTTGTACTGTAAATATCCAGTGTGATTTCAGAAAAATCAGACAGAGCAATTTAGCAGATTTAGCAATTTTATGGCATGTCACACACCATGTCTGACAGAAATACAGTAAAGCGACATCATAACTTACAGCGTTAATACAGAATTCAGCTGAGTACTCTTTTATAGCAGCTTCAAACTTAGAATTTTATTTATTTATAACGTATTGCTGTCTTTAGTCAACCTTAAAGGTGCGTTCATGTCATGTCGGAATTACCTTAATTACGAGATTCTGACTTGTAAAAAGCATTCACGTCCTTGTAGAACTCGTAATCTAAGAATTTTCTGAGAGCTGCAGATTAATTTTACCCCTGACAGCATAGCCATAGAAAGGCATCATTTCGAATCCGGGTACATGAACAGCTCAGAGTAGAATGTCACATTGTCATCTTGTAATTATGGCGTGAAAGCAGTATAACAGCTCATGCAAAATGTCTGAGCTGAACTACTAATCTACTGAAAATCACAACTTTCAGATGTGCAAAACACTCAGTCAGTTTAAATTTTGATAACTATTTTATCATTTATGGCTGTAATTAATGGATAAACCCAATGTAGTTGTGACATTTAGTACAACCACACACACAAGCTTCCTTTAAATTTGTGTCTAAACTGTTAATATTCTAAATAATAATAATAATAATAATAATAAGCTAATATGATCACAAAGAGCATGAACAATTTGCTAAGGCTGAACAAGACAATTCATACCCAATTATCTCAGTAATTCAATTATAGTAAATCAATCTGCTTATATCTACCAAAACAAAACAAAACAGAAAATGTGCTTCCTGTCCTGAACCATTACAGCGGTCACGTGCGCCTCCACAACAAGTAAGAGAAAGTATGTTGCAGCACATCTTTTCGCAATTTGACAGCAGGTGTTGGCGGGAGTCTACACTTGTATATTTAGTCTATGCATGTGGGTCATGCAAAAATATTGTTGGCCCACTTGGCTGCCTGTATGAGACACTTATGTCACTGTCAAATGGTTGAAGACTGCATTGCTCTTACTGCTGCAATGTCCTGTCCATGTGCTCATGGGTATTTAAAAGAGGAACTGGAAAGTTTCCTAATATGGATATACTGTTTATAGCACATTTTAATTTGTCTAATGCAAAACATTTTAGGATTGATTGCTGATTATTGGAAACATTCATAATACTTAGAGTAAGAAACTGAAAATGTGGTGCTAAAATATTAAGCAAGAGATATACATTATCCTCATGCAGGGCAATGTGGTGTGTGGCCAGCATGCGGATGCCCAGACGAGACGTCAACGTTGTGTCCAAGAAATTGCGAACCAGAGTCTCGTCCTGAACAAACAACAACAAGTTAGATTCACTGATTATTACCAAAATGAATGTATAATATGGACCATGCAGGGTGAACAAAACACTAGGGTTTTTCAAATCTTACCAAAATGTGTTTACGACATTCCCTGAATCCTTCAGCTAACATGGTGACAACATCTTTGTGATCATCAAGAAGCTGTTTTACAAGTTTGCTATAGCGAGCCTCAGTCTCCTGGTCTTTAATCTGAAGATAAAAACATTGGTGGAAAGGTTAGAAAATAATATTAATGTTAATCTTTCATATGTAAAAGAGAACTTCCAGTCCATTACAGCTAAATAAACCCCGGGAGGGGTGATCATGTCTTAACTGTCGTCTGCTTATGTGGCTTGCTTAATACCAAACAAATAAACTGATCCAGTTACACTAGCAGAAAATAGTTGGACACACTTTAATGAATTTGTTTTTTCATTAGGGAAGCACTGATACCACTTTTTCCAGAATGAATCCGATACTTTCATTTTTGGTACTCGCCGATACAGAGTACTAATACCTGTATTTTCAATGCATTTGTAATTTTCTTCAGTTGCCTCATAATTCCAGTTAGCAGATATTGTGCAATATAGGGATTTTTAAATTGGTCATACTCATAAAGTTAACAAATTCACATTTGACATATTCATGAGGCAGCATTTTACACAGTCAGTGAGTCAGTCAACAAAGACTAATGTTTCACTGGTGAGAGGTGATACCTCCATACAATCTTCTACAGCGGCTGAATCAGTACATTTTACATAGTCAGTGAGTCAGTCAACAAAGACTTATGTTACACTAAACTCACAGGTTTCTCAGGTTACAGAATTAATCATGGAAATTTGCAAGCTGGTCAACAGTTGACTAAACTGTGTATGAATTTATATGTACAGGTCATCTTGAACTTACAGCTGGAAAGTCACTCAGCATGTGGTAGGCCCTGATATAAAGCTCATGCTGTGGAGAAAGAGAGAGAGAGAGAGAGAGAGAGAGAATGGATGAGTACAATATATTATGGGTAACAAATGTGCTGTGGTGCTGTTCCTGGAGCTGATGTTCCCAGAGGTCTGTGTGCCTCATCCTTCCCTGAACCCCATTCCTGGCCCCCATTCCCCTCACAAACCTTCCATGAGCACATGGTTTACATTCTAAGATTCGAGGAACAAATGCTTATAAGAAAGAAGGCAATTTTCACTTTCACGGTTCATAGGTCATAATGATATACACTGCAAAATAATAATTTCTTAATTAATTAAGAAATTAATTCATTAATTTCTAGTAATTTTCTAGTAAATCTATAGGGGTAAGTCTATTTTTTGATCAAAATGGCATCCACCACTGTAAAATCCACTGTTTTTTGTTTTGAACAATGCATTTACCAAGGCTGCATTTAGGTTATCAAAAATACAGTAAAAACAGTAATGTTGTAAATTATTATTTCAAATTGTTTAAATGGTAAACTTACAATTAAAAAAGTAAATTAAAATGTAATGTAAATTATTTACTCCAGTCCAGGGATATTATAGTTAACTAAAACTGAAACCATAAAAAAACAAACAAAAAAAACAAAAAAATCATTTGTCACCTGAAATAAGTGTTAACTGAAATAACACAAAAACTTAAACCCATTTCATTTCAGCTAATTGCAAAGGCAACCATTCTCATTTTCATTTAGTTCAACTTGATGTTCCAAAATAAATGAATATAAACCATATATATACATATTTAAATAAATTAATAAATAACTTGTAAAAATGATAAAAACACAACAAAATGACTAAATTGTAAAATTAAAAAGAAAAATATACAAATAAACACTAATACAAAATATTAATAGGAACTATAATAGCATCTCATTGATACCAAAATAACATTGCTCCAGTCTTCAGTGTCACATGATCCTTCAGAAATCATTCTAATATGCTAATTTGGTGCTCAAGAAACATTTATTATAATTATCAATGTTGAAATTGGATGTGCTGCTTAATATTTTTGTGGATACATTTTTCAGAATACTTCAATGAACTGAAAGTTTAAAGGAGCAACATTTGTTGGAAAACTTTTGTAACATTATACATGTTTTTACTCTCTCTTTTGATCAATTGCTGAATGAAAGTATTATTATAATTATTTTAAACACTAAACGTTTGAATGGTAGAGTAAGTTATTAAGGCTTTTAGCTTAAGGATGTTGACATACTTCTACAGGAAAAATACTGATTAATAAACTGAATTGAATTGTTCTAATGAATTGTTCTCTGTGAGTTCATCCTCCTCAAAGAAAACAAAACAAGCTGTAGACGGGACTCTCTTTAGAGGCAGATGTGGGTAAAAGTTCACAGGAGGAGGAGGACTCGCAGAAGGAAATAAACAAGGAGGAGAAAGGGGAGGGAACCTGTATCCTCTTTCTGCGTATTACTTGCTGATTGTCTTTTTGTTCTGTCTGTTAGCGGACCATGAAATTGAGGGTTGAATGGGATGGTCATTATTGGTATTTATGTTTTTGTTTTGTAGAGATTAACAGCTCAAGCAGGCTAGGACATTGTGACATACAGTGGGGTCCAAAAGTCCACACTGAACATCTTGGAATCAAAATCTAATAAACCTGGAAATATTCTCAAATCATGCTGGAGAACATGATCATCAGCTTTTACACAAACTTGTGGAGTTCATGAGGGTTCTGCTGTCATTAAAGCAAATTGTAATAAATAATAAAATAATTCAATTAGAAAAATGCAAGACAGAAGCATTTTGGAAAAATAATGGAATAATACAATGTGCAAATAAAGCATGATTTTATGTGGAGTTTGTACTATAAACAAAACATGAGAGCAGGTGTCCAACTGCTCAGTCAGTAAACCAAGTTTATAGTCAACATGAAGAACGGCACCACAGAAGTTAAGTACATGATGGCATGAATTAAAAATGACATGGTTTCAGAACGTGTTACCTGTCAACATCAAATTATTTAGTGAAAATCGTGATAAAAGATACAATACCATTTAAAAATTTGGGGTTGGTAAAATTCTTAATGTTATTGAAACAAATCTTTGGCAAGCCTGTATTTATTTGATCAAAAGCACAGTAAAAACAGTGATTATTTTGAAATATTATTACAATTTAAAATAACTGTTTTCTGTTTAATACATTTTAAACTGTAATTTATTCCTGTGATCAAAGCTGAATTTTCAGCATCATTACTCCAGTCTTCAGTGTCACATGATCCTTCAGAAATCATTCTAATATGCTGATTTACTGCTCAAGAAGCAGTTCTTATCATCATCATAGTTGATAACATTTCTGCTGCTTCATATTTTTTGGGGAAACCGTGATAGTTCATTTTAGTACTCAAAAGAATGGCATTTATTTGAAATAAGAAATATTTAGCAACATTATAAATGTCTCTACTATCACATTTGATCAATTTAATGCATCCTTGCTGAATAGAAGTAGTAAAAACAAAAATCTATCTGACATCAAACTTTTGAAAGGTAGTGTACTGTTATGAAATAAGAAGGTAAATTGATTTTTCTGAGGAAAGTCACATGGTCTGATGGATTTTACAATGGCCATGTTTACTCAGCAGCAGAATACAGCTGTCAGTCCTGTATTTGAGTTCAGTTATTTACATGAGTTACAACCGCATTCTAAAACCAAACTCACACCCGTAAATTTTCAGGACTCACAACCACATTCTTGGAAAACCCCCGCTGTTTGAACAGAACCAGACTGGACAACTAGTTACTGGACAACTTGTTCCATCTGAACACTGTATAACATTGTGCCAAAGTTAACCGGCCCCAGCTCCTCATCACCTAATATGCCCTCTGAGAGCTGCTCCAACAATCCATCTTGTAAGAGAGAAGGTAACCCTACCCGTTACAACAGAATGATAACAGAAGTCCTACAGAGACATAAGGGAACTCACCACTTGGAGAATGGTTGGGTTGCAGCCGATAATGAAGGGCAGGCTGCGGAAGCCCTTAATGCGATGTGCGATGCGGACAGGCAGCTCTTTGTGCAGATACCTGGCACTGCTCTGCATTGAATCAAATGACACACAGCTTCATTAGAACTCTCATAATGAAAAGATGAAGCATTTCTCCAGCACTAACAGGATAAAAAGGACTTTTATGGTCAGGGTACTAAGTAAATACCATATGAATATGCCGGTTGGACTTTATTTTACATTATGTGCACTTACAGTGTAAAGTACTGGGTAATATAATGTAACTACATTGGTTAAGGTTAGGTTTAGGGGTAGGTTCAAGGTTAGTACCTAGTTATTACCCAATTATTGTAATTACAATAATAAGTAGCCTACATAGTATGTACATGCCATGGGGAACAGAAGTGCTACCAATGTGCTCATATACTATGATATTTACATAGTACCACCATGTATCATCTAGAAGTCTACACATATAGGTGATTGGTGATCTCCAATGCAATAATGGCCTGGTTTCCACCTGGTATTAAAATGCATTTTAGTTGATTGGATTCCAAGTGGTCGACGCTAAATACAGGTGAAAACGAGGTCTAAAATATTTTGAGCTTGTCCACTTTCGACCACTTCCAGAGGTAGTCGAAAACGCATTTGACCAGATTGCTTTCGCAGTGTAGACGCTCATGTAGTCTAATGTTTTCATACAGCCACTAATGACGCCTACTCTCCGCCTGTTGACCTAATGCCTAAACATTAGCCAGACAGGATTTAAACTTTGTCGGCTGAAGACCCACGAAGAAAAACATACCAATCACAATGTTCTCTCACCATTTCTGATTTCTAACACACACTCACTGCGTTCAGTGTGGTCTTGCGGCTGTGTTTTTGTCTCTGGGCGCGTTGATATGTAAATTGCGCAAGCGTATTTTGTCCATTAGATCGAAAGATCTGAAAAAAATCCCATACATTTACCCTCCCCTTTACATAGACCCTCCCCTCAAAGAAATCAGGACAGAAGTGGTTGAAAGTGGACAAAAGAAAAATTAAAACACCAAGTGTAAACAGCTATATGTCTTTTCACTCCGATCGACCAAAACGCATCATAATACCAGGTGGAAACAGGGCCAATGATGAAATACAGATGCAAAGCAAAGTTTGTGTGCTGACAAATGGCTGGAACAAATACTTTTTAGAAGACTGGCACCAGTGTGGGTTGGGATAAATGTAGGACAGTGGACAGGAGTGTGTAATTACCAGGACATGTTGTCCATCAGGAGACTTCCCTGCATACAGCATTGTGGCTGGTGTCAGTCTGACTGAAGGCTGTGAAGAGAACATTGCAGTTAAAAATAGCATATACTTTAAATATAACACTGCTTGATTTGATGATGTACTTGCTGAGAGACTGGAAAATTCACTAATTTGAACAGTCTAAGATTCAAGGTTTCAGCCCGTTTTGTAAAAGTACCATTTAGTCCAAATCTATTAAGTTTTATAGGATATGACTAAGGGGCCGTTTACACGACACTGTTTTCAACTAAAAACAGTACTTTTTATGCATTTTGGCTGTTCATTTACACGACAATGCATTTTCAGGCCTCTAAAAACACCAAACTTTTGAAAACGGGCTACAAAGTGCAAGTTTTTGAAAAGAATACCATTATATTCTCTGTGGTGGCATCATGCGCGTGTGTATGATTTGTTCAATCTATAGGTGTGTAAGGTTTCTTTACAAAGTGACATAGCCAACTACTGGCCTGGCATGAATAATACAGTGTTTTTAATAGTTTTCGTGGATCCGTGTGAACAGGGATCGTTTTGACAGCACTGACGTCTACACGTGAAAAAAAGCTAAATACATTTTTAGTATATCGTTGTCATATAAACATACCCTAAATGTATATCCTATAAATGTTATTACCCATGGAGTTACGTCTTATGTATAGGCCTATTTGTAATGAATGAAGTACATGACAGTTCATATTTAATATTTTCACTTCACAATGTTTTTCTTGTGTCATGTCTAACCACATGGAAGAACAAATAAGACTTAAGCAAATTAATTTTTGTGACGCTTCTCGCATAAAGCTATGATATGTCTTCAGAAGACTTGGAATACAGTTCAAGAGTCTTAAGGATCTGCCACATGCCTTCTGCCCTCTGATTGGCAGTTCATACTCTTTTAGCAAGTAAAACCCCTTTTATGATCATTCTAAACATATTTACAATTTTTATGATTTGATCATAAAAAAAGCATTTACATATCATCTTACTAAGACATATCGTTAGGTGGTGTCATGAGGGCAAGTAAATGATGACAAAATGGCTTTAAATTGATTACATTATGATATGCACATTACATTATGTGTATAATGAACCTATTAGTATAAAATGGAGCAGTGGAAGAGCAGTAATCACATTGGGCTTTGTTGAGTCACCAATGCAGTCCCAGTGAGATGCTCAAAGTAGGACAGGTTATATAAGGATACCATGCACACCAGCATGACTTCGACCATGATGGACATTTAGATGCATGTTTTAACAAGTGTACAAACAAATAAAACGTGTCTAATGGTAGAGGATTTGTTTTGCCCTTGATGTGACCTGTAAGTGAATGTAGACCTCATGGCTGTTTGACTGCCGACACCCAATACATGTTTGCCTGCCTTTATGTAAGAAACACAAATCAAGACACAGTTTAAGTTTGCATATTATTAGACATTGGGGGTAAAGTAAAACGTTTAAACATCGCAGAACAAATAATACTATTATTAATCACCATTTTGCCCAAAAGACCAAATGTATGTGAACAATTTCTGGTTAGTCGTTTGTGTGAACTGACATCACACATCCACTAAAACCACCTCGTCGATAATTGGGAAAAGTTAAGTTTGACGCTTTATTATTAATTTCAATTATATTTGTTTTAAAGAGTTAAATTATTTGGGGTCCATTGTATTTTTTTTTTTTATGGTTACTGAAATCAGTTCATGTGAGAGATTATTAGCAGCTAAATAGCTAAATGGCATTTCACCGGATGTCTACAGCAATCTTATATGTGGTAGAAAATATTAACTTACCCACTGGACCATTGACATTAAACATTTTAGACTATTTAATAAAAAATAAACTAGAAGCAGGGTAGTTGAGGCTCTCGGTTAGCGTGATGACAACACGAGTTAACCGTCAAAAGTGTGTTCATTAGGCCATCCTAATCTTGGATGGAGACCACAGCGTATCGACCTCCGTCGCGCGGGTGAAGAGACAACAGTTGATGGAAAATTATCAGGAAATGGTGACTGACCTTCTCGGCAGATGTGTCGATGGCAGACTGATTGTAAAAAGACGTAACGGTTTTGGACCGCTCCCGAGCCAGCTCAGAGTAACTGGACATGGACGATGTGGATCTAAATCTTTTGTCGATGCCATGTAACGTTACTCCGGTCGACTGCGGAGTTGCTGCTTTGGCTGATGCGTATAAAAAGAGCCTGGTTACGCTCATCCTGGAGCCGCCGCTGCCCAACAGCTCCATGGCCTGGCCCGTCACGCGTCCCCGCATTTTACACTGCTAACGCAAATAACAAAAAAAAAAAAAAATCAATTCCTTGTCTGTAACGTCAGTTTAAAACCTGTCAGTTTATACGTGCACAAAGGCATGTCTCTAGCACCATCACATCGCTACTAGATGTGAAAATACCGTCTCTTGTGGTGTTTATCCGAAGACACTTGTGATCAGCCAATCAGCGACCAGAGGAGGCGGGGCTTTTGGATCATCACGACCTCAGCAGCAACGGAAAGCCAATGAGTCACGGCGCAGCAAGGACAATGAGACAGAGCCAGTGCAGCCGTGACTGGGAACAGCGCGTACTTCCTTTTACTACACCACAAATATTCGCAGAGTACATCATATTTTTTATTGTGTAATCCGCTTTGAAGAGAAAACAACATTCAAAAAAGCAACTTTACTTTATATATTATGATAGAAATTGATGTATTAATACATTCAAGTTTCTGTTTAAATGACCAACACCCATTAACAGACTTGGCTTTGTTAGCAAGAAGTAGAGAGTGGGGTAAATTGTGTCACGTTTTTCTTAAAGAGATAGTTCACACCAAAATAAATGCAATTTCTTCATTTAATTACCACGCGGTGTTAAAAACTGTGCTTGTTTATTTCTTCTGTGAAACGCTTATTTCAATCACTATTTACTTTCATTGTTTGGAATAAAGATGCAAAGTGAATGGTGACAGGCTGTCAGTCACTGTCATTCTGTTCCACATCTTTTTGTGTTACACTAAAGCAAATAAATCCTACAGCGTGAGCAACATTATGGTGAGTAATTAGTGAGGAAGAATCATTCCCTTTTAGTTGTCAGCAAGCGGAAACGAGAAAGAAATATAAGTAAAATCAATATTCCAAACTGAACTTAAAGGGATGGTTCATCCAAAAATGAAAATTCTGCCATTAATTAATAACCCTTATGTCATTCCAGACCTGTAAGACTTGTGTTAATCTTCGGAATAGGTAAATGAGTAAATGATGACAGTATTTTCATTTTTGGGTGAACTAACCCTTTAAAACAAGACATCTATATCAAAAGATCATAGAAATAGCACTTCTAAAAATAGTCCAGTAACACAAGTTCCCTCTTACATAATGTTGCTACATAATGTAAAAGTTTAAGTTAGGGAATAAATGAAGTAAAGAAATAAATACAATACCATTCCAAAGTCTAATTTTGCTGCACATTGTTTACATTTCCATAAACCAGGTAAAGGGATACTCCACCCAAAAAGGGACAGTGAGCTCTAGCATTAGTTGGGAGGAAAGTCAAAAAGTGAGAAAGTAAATAACGAGAGAATTTTATTTTTGGGGTCGAGTATCCCTTTAAGAAATATTTTTATTAGTATATTTGTAAAATCTCAATCACAAGAAGCAATATGTAATGAGATTTTTCTAAATATTTGATCACATGACCAAAATTAAGAAAAAAAGAAGCATAATTAACAAATCTGATATGAATGCCTTTTATAAATATAAATCTGGAATTACTGAGAAACCTCTGCCCCACCAAAATACTGATCCACTTGAAAAGATATACCTCTATATAAACTTAATCATCCTGCAACAAATATTTTTCAGAGCTTCTAGAATATTTTAAGTTGTAAAGTGAGTTTCCTCCCAAACTCAACAGCACCCTACATTTTTCTAATGTACATCTATAGTGAAATAATGAAATGCAGCACACCTGACTGAGAGCTGTAGAAGCAGAAATCAGACTGCCTCACTCACTTTTTGTTACACATAGTTCCAGACCAATCAGTCTGCTTCAGCAACGTGTATATGTGCATCAATTCAGCAACTAATTAGATTGTGAACATGTCCTGAGTGTGAAGTGTGAAGCATGAATGAGTCATGTAAATAAGATAATGGTGTATGACACCAGTTTATTCATTAAAACAAAAATATAACAAGTCCTGTTTTGAACAATGTCATTCTTTTCTGACAATCTTTTCTCTGAAATTAAAGGGACAAAGAACCAAGTCCACTCCAAAGGAAGTTATTCTCTATATCGGTTTCTGAACCTCCTGAGTTTTCTTCTGGGAATGTCAACGTCACAATATTCCTCTTAAATAATTCCTGGCCAAGGCAAATGAAAAAAGTTGTGTTCGTAATGTGCCAAAACCCGTGGTTATGGTAAGGGGCATGACATTTCCGAAACACACTCAACGCGGTTGACCAATCTCAACACACTGGTCTAGTCGACCAATCAGAGCACACTGTGCTTTTCGGAAGGAGGGGCTTCATAGAGACAGGAACTAAACAGGGCTGTGCTTCTCAAATGCATCATGAGCTAAGCTGATCGTAGAGCCCATTGGTGCCAAAAAAAAAAAAAATTTCTTTGAACATTCAATCAAGAAAACCATTTCTAGCAGACCCCAAAAACAAAATCAAGAAAAGGGGCATAATACGTCCCCTTTAATATATATTTTTTAGACAACATAAAAAAAGGGGGGGAAAAAACACTTTTTTTAAAAAAAAAATCATGAATGAGTATGTAATAACAATTGCCTTTCACCTACCAAAACTCGTAAAAGTGGAATAGGGACAAATTTACATGATGGCTAAATTAGTATTTCTCTGTCTCTTTGAGACAATACGTCTTAAAAACAGGTGAAGTCTTCATTTTCTTTTTAACTCCGGCTGTCCTCACACAATCATGATCTCAATTCAAGTCCAGTTCAGAAATGCAAAGCAATAAGGAGAAATACTGCCAGCAGCTGAACATCTCTGTTTGCTCAGTGATTCTCTCTCTTCCAAACCATGGTCATGTTCTTGTCAGTAAGAGCAACCAAGTACTGTAGATCAGGATCCATGGCAATGCTGTTAATAGAAGGCCCCTCTAATGCACCCTTTCCAGCTCTAACCGGTGACGGCCACTCCAGCACCTGAAATAACACACGCAAGAGAGGAAAATGAGATCCAGGAGCTCTCTTTACAAAGATGAACAACAATCACTCCCCTAGAGTTAACATGTTGAAACTTTCTTAAAGGATTTAGTGTGTGTCTATACTTTAGCTAACAGGATTATTTTAGTGAGAGATAATGCCAGATTATTTGGAGTGGATTACCATCTTTTCTGCATGACAGAACATGGATAAATAAATAAATAAAATAAAACTGGACTGAAACAAAATACTGTAAAAAGTGTTAACCTGCAATTGATACCTTAGAGAGCCATTGTTTACGTGATTGACCCATAAAAATTAACCCCTTAACTATCACCCCCCTTTTTGAAAATGCACTATCCAAACTTTGTAATTTAAGAATGCTTTGGAATATAGACCTACGTTTGGTCTTGTTTTAAAGACAAACATGAAAGTATGAAAAAGTTATAGAAGAATTTACTGTAAATCAAATGTACTGTACTAAAAAGTTTTTATTTTTTTATAAAATATATATTTTTCAAAATATTTTTTACTCTAAAATTGATTTAAAATCCAAGCCATATCTCTAACCAGGATGAACGGTGAGTTTTTAAGCTTTCGAACGATACCTAATTTATTATGATTACTGATATATGTGATGTGAAAAAAAAGCCAATAAATAAAAACAGTAGCAGGAAGGTGACAGTTAAGGGGTTAATTTTGTTGGTATAAAATAATGCATTTAGGTTGATTCAGCAATATTATTATTTTTTAACTTGAATAAAACCAGTTCATTAGGACGTTATTATTTTTAGTTTGCCTTTTTTTTCAGTGCATGCCCTAAAAGATTATCATTAAATCTGTACCGTATCGATCACCCAGCAATGGTTAACTCACCTCAGTGGCAGAGATCGTTTTTCCACTCTTAAAGTTTTCCATCATGGTGTCTGTGATATGGTACATCCATAGTCTGCCTCGCTCATCCCCACACACCACATAACCATAACCTACAAGAAAAAACAAATCACACATCAGTTTTGGCTTTAAATTTTAAATAATCTGCATATATATGCATACAAACCTCACCAGGGATTAATACATTATTAATGAGCACTGCCCAGACAGATTCTGCATATTTATAGTGACAAGTTTTTTTTTGCCCCTATATTTGACCATATAACATTTTGTACACACAACAATGATACCTGGACAGGTGCCTAGAGACAGGTATGGGACATCAGTGCTGGACCACTGCAGCTCTGCCAGAACAACAGCTGCCACCTCTTTCTTTCTGCCATTCCAAGATGCCCGAGTAGCACTCCAGCTCCACAGGTAGATAGAGCCCTGCATGTGGCTCTTGGATGCTGGGAGGAAAAATGACAACCAATCATTATCGCCTTCAATATCAGACAGAACAAAGGCCACAAAATGTGTTAAAGGGATGAAATGAAAAATGTGAAATTCAAAATGTTCATAAAGAGATCGTAAAAAAATCCACATTAATCGAGTGCTTTAAAGGGTTAGTTCACCCAAAAATTAAAAAAAAATTCTCATCAATTACTCAGCCTCACGTTGTTCCAAACCTGTAAGATTTTCATTCATCTTTAAAACACAAATGAAGATCTTTTTAACGAAATCTGAGAGCTGTCTGTCCCTCTACTGACAGCCTACGCAACTGACACTTTGTTGCTTCAAAATGTTCATAAAGAGATTGTAAAACGAATACAAATGAATGTTCATATGAATCCATATGAATCATATAAAGTTCATCATATAAAGTGATCGTGTCTCTTCAGACCACTTGGATTAAACTGCTGGATTTCTTTTACAATCTCTTTATGAACGTTTTGAACTGTCAGAGTTTTGGGTGAATAGACTTTCAATCCGACCAAAATGTACCAAAATGAGGGTGAGTAAATAATGACAGAATTTTCATTTTTGGGTGAACTATCCCTTTAAGAGTCACTTTCAAAGTTAATAAGCCTAGCCTTATACTAGGCACAACTGTAAATGGAAAATGTACAGGTACGAAAAGAAGACCATGAAGAAATGATCAGTAGTTTTAACAACTTTATGTTTAAATATAATCTTTTAAATATATAATTATTAAATAAATAATAATAATAATAATAATTTATATATAATAATCCATCTTTAAATGTAAAATATACATTATATATTAAATATATAATTTGGTAAACTAGTCTTATATTTTCCTTATTGTTTACTCACCCACTATATCATCTGAGAGGAAACTCAGTCCGTCAATAGTCCGGTATGTGTTTTTCTTGTCTTTTTTCTTGTAAACTGGAAACACAATCTCCATCTCCTCATTTCTTGAAAAAACAAACCAAAAAACAAAACAGTAAATTTCAACAAAGTCTTTTTAAACACAGATTAATCAGCAGAGGGATGATAATATTTGAACTGATGGAGAACTCAAACCTCTTCTGTGTGTTTTTACTGAGCTCAATGTCAAAGACACACAGTCCGTCATCACAAGCCGAGAGGAGGTGCGTGTCTGGCGACGTGGGGAGCAGAGAGAGATGCAGAGGAGTGGAGCACGTCTCCAGGACTAGCAGCTTACTGTGGGTAATATAAGAAAAACAACAGTTATGGAAAAGAGTTTTAGAGTTAAAAAATTATTTTGAACATAAATGCAGCACATTTTAGCATTTCCAGATGCAGTATTACAAAATGACTGAACAATAAAATATAAATAACCTGATTTTAAAGTTGTAATCATGATCCAATCCACCAATGTCCCACAAAAAGATCTTATTTTCATACGTTCCAGCTGTAAATAGAAACAAAGTGATTTTTAGTTTTGTCTATATAGCTATATGTTGTTATTAAGTCCATTTAATTAGTCTCATTAGGGGCTTTCGCACCAGGTAGTTATAGGTAAATAGCCACCAGGGCGGTCCCCTGAGAACCATGTTCCTTTAGGGCAGGGATAGGCAACATCGGTCCTAGAGAGCCGCTGTCCTGCAAAATTTAGCTCCAACCCTAATCAAACACACATGAACAAGCTAATCAATGTCTTCAGGATTTCCAAGGCTACAGGCTAAACTCTGCAGGACCAACATTGCCTAGCCCTGCTCTAGGGCCATTTTCCTGATTGCATTTGCACCATCAGTAGGAACTCTGAAGTGATTTATGCTGGCCAACAGCGACATCATTTAAGCGTGGCATTCAACAATGTCAACAACTCCATAGCGTAAAGGTTGTCAGTCCATTTATTGCTATTTTCCATGTTCATGGAGTTAGTTTGTGGAGTAAGTATTGTGACAGAACGACTGTCCCTTAAATCGCCACCCTTCGCCAGGTTCTTGTCTGGAGTAGGTGTGAGAGAGAGGAGTGGCACCATAACAACCAGTATTGGTGGCACGTGATGAGGCACTGTCCCTCAAACGCGGGCTGCCCTGCCCCTCAAACGCTGCAGGGAAGCCGAGCCGCTACAGAAGCCGCCGCTGCTCACGCCCTGGACTGGAGAGGCGAGTGTGTGGCCGTTGGGACCCCGTCTCCTCTTACCTGGGCCGAATCCCCTCGACACTCCCTGCCTCCGCGTCTCCCAGTCACAGCGAGGACACCAGATACCCTGTTTATTTGGACACTTTATTCCCCTTTTGGAAGTTTGTATGTTTTATTTATGTTAATAAATGCCTCTCTGAGGCCTGACACCACACCCACTGTGTCTGTCATTTGCTCTTCCTGCCACAGTATATGTAAACTCTGTGCTTACATGGCTTTTAAAAAATGTCGGGTGCCAGTGTTTCATATGGCATGCATTCGGCCAATCAACGTACACTTACATCACTGGTAGTTCCTATTCTTCTGGATTAGACCCTACTCTAAAGTAGGGGCCTATTTATTAAGGCATTCCTACAAATAAAATGGTTCCCAGTTCCTGCAGTGCGAATACACCAAAAAGTGTGTACTTTCACAAATAATTATAGGAACTATGAAATGGTTCCTCTGGTGTGAAAGCCCCTATTGTATTAACTGCTAGTTTCACTCACTGAAGAGAAAGCTAACGTTGCGTGGACTGAAGCGCATAATGGAAATGGCACGTCGACTGACGCGAAACTCTCCGAACGCCAGGTTGACTCGGGGATGGATGAGCTTTACAAGACCCCTCTTTCCCCCAGCAGCCAGGATGTTGCAGGGTCGGGTAGAGCCACCTGTCCTGGACATCAGCACCGTGGACCATGCTAGTGAGAAGAACTCCTACAAGACAACAGGGAATGCATCAGTGAATTTACAGGCATTGGATGCAAATGTAGACTATTGGCTTTTAAAGGGTTAGTTCACCCAAAAATGAAATTTCTGTCATAATTTACTCACCCTCATGTCATTCCAAACCCTAAAGACCTTCGTTCATCTTAAGAACACAAATTATTTTTGATGAAATCCAAGGGTTTATGAACCACACATAGGCAGCAACGTCATTGCAGCTTTTGGGGCCCAGAAAGGTATTAAAGACATTGTTAAAATAGTCCACGTGACTACAGTGGTTCAACCTTAACATTATGAAACGACGAGAATACTTTTTGTGCGCAAAAACAAAAATAACAACTTTATTTAACAATTTAAACTGTTTCCATACACTGTTGACATAGTAAACACAGTGCAGGCTTCTGTGTTCAACGTCAGAATGGTGGCTCATTATTGGCCAGCTCCAGCATCAACATCACACGTATGCGTCGTGCTGCTCATGTGTACAGCATCGACCAATACGGAGCCGCCGTTCGGACGTAAACACGGAAACCTGCACTGCGTTCACTACATCAACAGCGTATGACAACAGTTCAAATGGTTAAGTAAAGTTGTTTTTGTTTTTTTTTCTGCACACCAAATGTATTCTTGTCGCTTCATGACCTTAAGGTAGAACCACTGTAGTCACATGGACTATTTTACTATTGTCTTTACTACCTTTCTGGACCATGAATGTGGTAATTAAGTTGCTTTCTATGGGGATATATATATATATATATATATATATATATATATATATATATATATATATATATATATATATATATATATATATATATAAAAAACTCTCAGATTTCATCAAAAATATCTTAATTTGTGTTCTGAAGGTGAACGATGAACGGTTTGGAGCGACATGAAGGTGAGTAATTAATGACAGAAATTTCATTTTGGGGTGAACTAACCCTTTAACTCTTGAGGAAGAGGCTAGGTTGGATTCTGTGACATCAAACCAAAGAAAATGGAAATAGATTTGTCAGTGGCTAATATCTTCAGAATGGAACAGTAATGTATACACATTATGTATACTGTGTATTATTTAAAAAAAAACAGTATAATAGGCATTATGCAAGCATTTCAACTGTAGTAGTGCTGTCTAGTTCATCAGTCACTAAATGTTAAAATCATGCTTTAAAAAATTTACAGTCCCACTTTATTAACATTTCAATTAAGAATTTGATACAATGCATTTAGTGTGCATACACGTTTTTACATTGTACTTATTATTTAAATATACCTGCATGTAATTACAGCTGTAATTAATTTCTGTAATTACACTTATAATTACACTGTTGACCCTTCCCTTACACCTTAACCCACACTTAAACCTATTTATACACCAAACCTGTCCCTAACCTTACCTGTATCCCACCTCAAAAGCAGCAAAACACACATGAAGTACATGAACACAATAAGTACATTGTACTACCTTTTTTTTAATATATTCATTACAAATGGATATGGATGAACGCATTGCATTGTGGGAAAAATATTTCTCATAGTCTGCTCTGTTGAATACTAAACTCTTTGGCAAATTCTGTAGGTCACTCAGGTATTCAATGCACGTGGAATATGTGCATACTGTGCACATGTTCATACTGTACAGAAATAACAGAACTGAGGTATGATTTTCTGAATAGCCAGTATCTCGCATGTCTCATTTATGTGATACAGAAAACTAATTGGCCTATACACCAAAGCCACCTGGTGGTAAGAGACATATCCTACAGAACTTCTTCACACTCACCTCACCAGGAACCTTGTATTTCTTCAGCACATGTCCTGACTCACAGTCAATCACACACAAAGTTTCCCCTCCACATGTGGCCACTGTCCGAGAGCCATTTCTGATATCTAACAGATTAAAAGCAATGCCAGACGTATAAGACCAAAAATACATTCAAGCATTCAGCTGATTTCATTTAATTGAATCACTTAACAGTGCTCACCACCACCACTGCATTCCTGCGGGGGCTCAAAGGCACAGGCCCAAAGCTGGGTGCTGAAGTCATCAGGACTGTCCTGTCGACTGTGACACTGCAGGACATGGAACGGCTGTAGACTCACTGGCTCCTGTAACGGCAGGGGAGAGAGACGCACATTAACGATGAGCTAATGACTGTGTGATGAGTAATCAACAGTAAACAGAAGCAACAATAGGAATCCACATTTTAAGAGTGATTCAGTGACAATAGACATGCAAATACAATAATCTGGCACAATAAGGAAATTGTTTAAACCAAAACCATTGTCAGAAATGGTTGATAGAAATGTCAAAAACAACAAATAGGAGCGTCTGAGTCTGCGATAAAAGAAAGGATTTTTTTTTAAACATGTAGTTTAATTTAATGAAAATTTCAACTGTAACTGTAATACTATATTTTCATTACACCTTGAAAACATAAATATTTTCAAAAAATATTTTTCAAGGTATTTTACAAATATATCATTATGTACAAATAAATATCATTAAATGGGGGGCTGTGCCACATGATATTTTACAACTGAATCCAACCTTGCCTTGTCATACAAAATGTCAAATTATCTGATATTTTAAAAGACTTGGCATAGCAAGAGGGTCAGCTGGGCTCCTCTCTATACAATTTCTAGTTTTATGTTATTGTTTTTTTCCTCCATGTTGGTCACACCACATGACTTTAATTTGGCATAGAAAAGTTATAAATTTATGTTAACTAAACATAAAAAATATTTTGTTTTAAAACAAATAATTTAAAGTAATAAACACTGAAATATTAATAAAAGATTATGCTAAACTACTTAATAAGCTTTTCAAAAATATTATTCTTCTAATGAGGTATTTTTTTCTTCATTATAATCTGAAGAACTTGAATATTTTTATTTTATGCCCCCAAAAACATAAAAATTTAAAAAAATGTATATTCAAATCATTCAATGAATTGTTAATGTCTCCTTTAAAGGAATCCTATTATGTTTTTTTTTTTACATTTTCAACTTTAGCGTGTAATGTTGCTGTTTGAGCATGAAAACTATCTGCAAAGTTACAAAGAACAAAGGGAGTTATTATCTAAATCAGTGTGCACTCTGTCTGAACTCCCTGAAACGATTGTAGTCCAGAGTTTTCTTCTGTGAATGAGCACGTTACAATGTTCCCCGTTTAAACAATTCCCGCCCAAGGCACACACAAAAAAGTTGAAGCCTGGTTGAGTTGGATTAATAATGTGTTGAAACTCTCAGTTACAGTAAGGGGAGTGACATTTCCAAAACACGCTCAAAGTGGTTAACTAACACACTGGTCCAGCTTCATAGAGACTAAACAGAGCGTTACTGACAGACTGGGAAGAGAGGTGCTGCAACAATGTAAAATATGTGAAAAATAAGGTGTTTTACTATGTATTTAAGCATGAAAACCTATTCTAGTAGACCCCAAAACAATTAATAGGCATATCAGATTCCCTTTAATAAATTAACGGATACAAAGAAGTGTCATGTCTTTGACCCACCTGAGGAACTTGGAGTTTGACTCTGGTAGTTTTCCGAGGTGTGTCAGCAGTGGTCTGTTTGCTTTGTTGAGCTGTAGTCTGATCTTTAGCCATTTTCCTCGGGCTCTCACATTTCGCCGGCCTTGATGTGGGTGTAGAGATGCCTGGGCTCCTAGCTGTTTTTCTGGGGCTTTCAGTTTTGCTAACAACTTTCTGAGAAATATTTTCCAGGCGGCTTGATTTCCTTGGACTTCCCTCTGGAGTGTCCACATTGGTCATTCTGGCATGCTTTCTGGGGCTGGACAATATAGGGTCAGTTTTCTGTGGAGTGCTCGGCACTCGAGTGGATTTTCGTGGACTAGCCTCAGCCGGAGCTGTACTCGCCAAGCGACTTGACTTTCGTGGACTGGCCTCTGCAGACACTTCAGTGTGGTTTCGGGTTCTTTTCTGAGGACTTGTGATACTGTTACCTCCAAGATCACGAGCCTTTCTCTCTGCAGGAGACTGTGTAGTGTAAAAAATTTTTTAATAAATGCGTTCTTTAATTACTATGCAATTATAGTCACAAATGTTTTCAAACAGGTTTCCTAAACATGACATTAACCTGGGATGAGAAAATCATTAAAAAGCCTACAGTATCATCTTTAAAGCCTACGGTATTTTATTTGATTCGCAAAGTTTTATGGCCTCTAAATGATCAACATGAAGAAAACCTATTTTACACAATCTACAACATGCCTTCTGTCGTCTGATTGATATTTCAAACTTTATTAGCAAGTAAAATGCCTTTTAGTTTGATTATAAAAACGTCCACCTTCATGTCATGGCACACATGTCTTTTTGCTGTGAAATCTTTACTGTAAACTTAAGAAACAAATGTATATTGCTAGAAATATTTCAAAATTAACACTTACTGGACTGAAGCAACTTTTTTCATACATAATTTTATACAAAAATAATTTTAAAATGTGATACGTTACACTTTTGAGGAACATTTTGTATGTTACATATGTTTTGCCCCCACAATAAAAACTACAGAACTTTGACCATACAGAGAGATAAAGAGTGTCAACTGATATTTATATGCATTTTATGTAAATAGTCTGCTATACTGTTATAAAGATCTCACTGATTTACACTACACACTATAAGAATTACATCTTATTTTTTGGCCATATAAATATTAGCAACTGCACCAAACTGCATATTTCTGCTCAGATTGGGACTCTGAATACATATGTGTGTGAGAGAGATCTTTTATTTAATATTTTGTCTAAGGGTTCAATAAACTGTACCATTTAAAAAAATTTGATTGGCTTTACATCGAAGAACTATGCCAATGGCTTTACCTCATTCTCCTTTGTTGGAGTTATGTCTGTGACTTGGCATCCTTCTTCACTGCACGTCAGTGACTTAAAATATTCCTTTACAATCATTTCAAGCTAAAAAAAAAAGAAAAGCAGAAGTAAAATGAGTTAAAATGCAACCACAGTATCGACACAACAATATAAATGCTTTATTAATGTAAAAATCTGCATCAGGACAAAGTGAACGCAATGAACACGCTAGAGTACCGACCCTCCACTTTGTGTAATCACTCAAGGAACTGGGGCCATATTTGATTTGGCTGAGCACAGCATTAACAAAACTCTTCTCCACAGCAGCCAGACTTTGTGTCGTGATGGGATCAGGGAGACTGAAGCTTCGTTCCCACAAACCAATCACCTGAAGGCAGTCAAAAAACATTGAAGAAATAACATTGTAATTTCATGGGGTGCTTAAAAATATGCAAACTAACTGAAATTAACAATAACAAAGATCAGACACAAATATCACATGGATGAAAGTGATATGAATAAGTGGAAAAGTCAGTTCTCACTCTCTTCCTGAGGATCTCAGTGCTGCCATGGCGAATATGATGGGCCGTAGAGCTGATATCCTTCCCGTTGAACATCCTCAGTTTAGGCAACAGGAAGATCACTTTGTGTTCATCATTGACCTTAAAAACATTAAACAATTAATAAAGAGAGCAAGATTCATAGTGTCTACAAACACCACTGATGATGCTCTGCATTTAAAATAAATATGAGGTTTGAATATCAAAGTGTGATGCTCACTGTGAGGTAGAGGTTGTCCTCTAGTCTAAGCTCTTCGATGTTTTTCAGGGCTTCCAGTGACGTCACATCCTCCATATCGTTGTTTGAGCAGTTCAGGATCTTCAGGCAGGGTAGACAGAGGCCTTTGGGAATCTCCTGCAACATGTTCCCAGACACATCCAACTGCTCTAGACTACACAGTTTAGACAGCAGAGGCACAGGCAGATCCTCGCTCTTCAGACCCATACGTGACAGACTGAACAGAACAGAGAATACATGCATATATCAGATAATATATTTGAAATAATTCAACAATTAACCTAAGGGCATTCAAATAGTTTTTTTTTTTTTTTTTAATAAACTGGCAGGTCAAATTAAGATTTATTTTTAATGTTTTTGATAGAAGTCTCTTACCAAGCCTGAATTTATTTGATCAAAAATACAGTAATAATATTACAATGTTTTCCATTTTAATAAAATTTAATTTGTAATTTATTCCTGTGATGCAAAGCTGATATAAATATGCTGATTTAGTGCTCAGTTATTATCAATGATTATTGGTGCCAGATTAGTAATAATGTTTCTTATTAATATCAATGTTGAAATTATTTTTTGCTGCTTAATATTTTTTGCGGAAACAATTTTTTCAGGATACTTTGATGAATAGAAAGTTTAAAAGAACAGCATTTATTTGAAATAGAAATCTTTTGTAACAACATAAACAGACACTTGCTGAATAAAAGTATTAATTTCTTTTTTTTTTTATCTTATTTACCCCAAACTTTTAAATGGTAGTGTATTACAATTTCCACAAAAACTGTTTTCAAGATTGCTAATAATAAGAAATGTTTCCTGATCACCAAATCAGTTTATCAGAATGATTTCTGAAGGATCATGTGACACTGAAGACTGGAGAAATGATGCTAAAAATTTATTTTAGTAAATGACATTTAAAAATACATTCTAAATTGTAATAATATTTCACAATATTACTATTTTACTGTATTTTTGCTAAAAGACTTTCAAAAACATCTAATTATTATTATTATTATTAAAAAAAAAAAAAAAACTTTTGACCGACAGACACATCATAGTGTGCCTTAAAATCACAAAAATAACTTTCTTACTTGAGGGTCTTGATCTGGTCCAGTTTGTTTGTCTTTGGAGAGCTTTTCTCCAGCAGTATCTTCTCTGTTATCTTCGCCATGGCTGCAGTGAAAGTGTGAGTATTGTGTTTAATCAGACCTTATAAAGGTAGGCTGTAATGACTGCAGGTTTCAGAGACTTTGTAAATCTCTTGCTATTGGATATTTAGGTGTCAGAAACTCGGCGCATCTTGTATTGTTATGTAATGAAAAAGGACGAATGGTCTATTCACACCCTATGGGGGCTCTGAACACAGGAGATTGCCGTGAAACTTTTGTAGAGACTAGAGAGCGACATCATTTGCATTCCGCAAACACAGTGTAAACAAAGAAACATGTCAATATAATTCGCAAAGGAATGTTAGCAAATATAAATGAATCAAAATGAACATGTCTAAACTCACATATTACTCACACAAATCAATATTATTGGTAAAATCATGCTGAAGGCAAATTTGAAACCATAAAGACGAAGATGCTACAATTTTGTGTATATTTCCGTAATAACGTATTTGTTAACTAAGACAACCGACTGCTAAACTCCTCACTGCATTGTTTGCTTGTTCATTGTGCGGTTGACTTTAGTTTTCTCAAATAAAGGTTATGTTTTACAGACGTTGGAGATTTACACAGCTTACCTCTAACGTACATGCGGGGTCAGAAATCTTTAAATATACAATACACGCAGTCATGTGGATTAGAACGTCAGATAGTTTTCCCGGGAAAATACAAATGAACTTTGACCAGCTTTGACGTAGAAGTTGGTTTTGGCGTCATCATTCCGCCATATTGAGTGTGGCACTGTAGTCAGAAAATCTGAACGTGCAGTTATACGTTTTATAACTGGGGAAAAAAGTAACATTTCAAGCACACTTATAACATAAATATAAACCATTGAATCTCCACCAGTGGGAAAACTTCTGAAGGCCCCAGAAAGTTAATATAATCTTAATTAAAACTATTTTTAGAAACTAAAAATAAAGATGTGCAACATGAAACTCACATCAATATTTTTTAGTTTACTTCTTTTTATTACAATAGAAGTACTAGAGGTACATATCAGCTTTAGATAGTTTGAGAACCACTGATATAGTAACCAAATCAAAAATATTTCTAAAAAGTGATCCATTTTTTAATAGTGAAGATTTGCTGAAACATTTAAAGTCACCATGGAATCAAAATTGAGAATTCATATATTTTTTTTTATGGAACAGTATCTATTATGATTTATCTATGCACAATGCAAATTTTTTTTTTTCTCCTCATGTGCCCTCATAATCTTTAATCAAAATAACTTGCCCTCCCTCTTTCAGCAACATCTCTTCTCTGATGATGCGTTTACTGGCGCGAGGGCGGGACAACCTGTCACTCACATGACATCACAGCAATAGCAAATCAGAACCATCCAAACAATTCCTGATGAACAAAATCAAATCCTGCCCCATTTTCTTCCATTTCGAGAAGCCGTTTCACTTGGATATTCATCACAATAAAGATGAAAAGACTATCACAACTACTGTTTCAAGCCAACTTTAAAAAACGTCTTGGATTACATTATGCATGTTTTCATAATCATGAGCTTGAACCATTCCCAAAAAAATATATAAATATTACACAATTTTAGTATTTGTGTAATATTTGTATAGTATAGTATTTATTATATCAATTTTTATTTTAAAGAAAAAAATGCTAGTTAGAAATGATTGCAGTTCATAGGATTTATTCATTCACAAAATAACAACACTGAGTAAAAATAACGTGTTTATTTAAATTAATAATTAAAAATAATCACTTTACAGTTGTGTGTAAAGAAAACTGAATATCCATTCACTTATCTAAGCAAAGGCAACTTACAGAGGCGCACCCTTAAAGCTCAGTGCTATATCTAACAACTGTGAGCCCAGTTTCTCCTGCTCTCCTCCCTGCAGAAACTCAGCAGACAGTTCCCGGAAGGTGCTGCACACTCTGCGTCCGTGAATGTCTTTTCTGTGAATGGCATGTTTCCACCGGTGACGTGCCTCTCCGTAGAGTACAACCAATGATCTGCGTGGTAAATGCACGGCCACTCTCACCTCACTGCGGTCCATGTCTCCCCAGCCTTGATCTAAACTCATGGTGAGGACAGTGTCTGAGAGCAGGTTAATGGTGACCAGGTGCTCCCCCCACAGCCAACTGTCATCCAAGTGAGGGTCAATAGCAGACCCTCTGATGGCATCATAGTCTAGGTTGCACTGCTCTACTGGTTTGAAAGAGGCCAACTGAGGTACCTTTGACATCCTGTCCACCAGGTGGTGACTGATCGCAGGCAGGCCAGTGAAATCTCCCACACGGACACGCCGTTTCTTGAAGTTCACCTTTGGCCCAAAGTCCTTTGGATATATATACACTGTTATTTAGACGTTATTACAATATTACTGGTTTATATAACCTCACATTAATTGAGAAACTACATAGACTTTTAAGGAGGACCTAACGGACCTCTTCCCCGTTACTGACAGACTGGGAAGAGAGGTGCTGCAACAATGTCAAATATGTGAAAAATGTGTTTTGAACAAAAACAAAGCATATAATAGGCCCTCGTTAAAAGTCACAGACCAGCACTGTTGTAGTAAACTGCACAAAACCTCAGAAGGTGATTTGAAAACAAACTAGAAAAAAAGCTGGTGTCTAGTTATGACAGTTAAATGATACAATTTTCTGTTATAACCTTGTTTTAACCTTAAATCATAAATGTTCTTATATACAATGTCTACTACCTAAAGATTGTGCTGCTGATGAATAAAAAGTAAAAGGAATTTATTTTGTAGTACACCATCTCAGTTTTTTCCCCTCATTCACCTGTTTCCGTCGGCCTGACTGAGATTCTCTCCAGACATCTTGATCCATTCTGGTGATCAACTCTCTCTCTTCATCTTCTGACACGAAATTCTCCCACAAAAATATTCCAGGAAACACAAAAGACTGTCGAGCACCACTCTCATCCTCTCGGACCGCTGTCTTTGACATCGGATCATAGGTGAAATCATAATGTATCTGCAATAAAATATATATATATATATATATATTTTTTTTTTTTTTTTTTTTTTCACGTGCACAGCATAAATGAGCACACCCCCTCTGAACAAATACAAAAGATGTATTTTCTTTATGATCATTAATACAATTCATGGAAAGATGGCATAACTAAAATGTATTAAACATATACATAATAAAAACTGAGAAATATGTCATTAATAGCCATAAAATAAGTAAATTAGCCAATTTTGTTTAAATTAAGGACTGCAGAAATAAGTACACCCTAAATTTAATTCAACAAATGTATAATATTCTAGTACTTAGTATGCCCTCCATAATTTTGAATATACTGCTCCGACACTTCTTGGCACAGAGTGTACAAGTTCATGACAAATTGTCACATCTGTCCTGTTTAACTCCTGGATGATGAGCTCCTTAAATGCCCTGATCTTTAATGGGGAGTGTTGCTCAACTCGTCTCTACAGAATCCCCCACAGGCGCTCAAGAGTGTTAAGATTGAGTGCAATACATGTCCACAGAAGGTTTTTCACCTTGGGAGAATGCATATCCTCATTGTCATGTTGAAAGAAAAAAAAGCCCAACAATGCAGGAAATGAGGAAAGGGAAACATCTTCTGTTCTAAGTTTGTGTATTAAATTACACAGTGGTGTGGGAATTCATGACAGCATTGATAAATCACAACTCCCTCACACCTTCAGCACTCATACATCCCTATATAAGAGCTTTACTACCACTGAACTTTACTGTGGGAACAAGGCAGTTCTCACTGTACTCCTCCTCTAACAACACCATAACATTTTGGATGCTGTTAGATTCAAAATGATTGATTTGGTATCATGAGACCAGAGTATTGATTCCCAGAATCTATATTTTGTAAATATGGGCTTTGGAAATGGCTAACTGACTTTGTGCTTTGGCTACAGTAAGTAGTTCCAGTGAGAACAACAACCATGCATGTAATTTCTGCAGGCTGCATCTTACTCCGTGAGATAAACAGTCACTCTTTTCATAGCTTTTGCTGGCTCTGAGACACTTACTTGGTATTTCTCCTGCTCTTTGTCTAGCTTAAAATGAAGGCCTGATTATTTCAGGGGCCTTGTCACAAGTCCATTGTTTTTGAATTTCTGTGTTACTTTTGCTATATTTTCACACTTAAAACAATGATTTGGTAATCCTCTTGTACCACTGTCCTCTTTTGTGCTAAGAAATAAGTCTCCCGACAGTTCTCTCCCAAGTGCTTCCATTGTTGTCAGCAGTAAGTCTGAGAATGATTCAGTGGGCTATATAACACTTTTAATTGTCAAGAAATTATTTCTCTTTAAAGGTTTTTGATTCAACATACTTACCTGTTGATCAAACATTGCCTTAAACTTACACCAGAAAATTTTTATTTCATTTTATTTAGTAACTTTTAGGAGGGTGTACTCATTTTTGCTATACAACATTTTTATCACCTTGATAAGAAAATCTTATTTTCCTGAATAATTTTGACATGCTTCTTTGGTATTTGATTAAGCAGACTTGCTGGAACATTATATCTCCAAAGAACCCTAACATGTCTTCCAAGTAATTGAGTAATTGCTGACTTACAGAAGTTTCAGAGGGGGTGTACTCATTATGCTGTGCACTGTATACACACACACACACACACACACACACACACACACACACTACAGTTCAAAACTATTTATAAACTTTAAATAGTTTTAAACTATATTAGTTTTTTTTTTATTTAAGAAATCAATACTTTTATTTAGCAAGGCTGCATTAAATATCTCAATAAGTGACAGATAAGATGTTACAAAAGGTTTCAATTCCAAATAAATGCTGTTCTTTTGAATTTTCCACTCAGTAAAGAATAATGAAAAAAAAATATTTAAAAAAATAATTAAACAGCAAAACTGTTTTCAACATAGACAATAAGAAATGTTTCTTGAGAACGAAATTAAATTGATTTCTGAAGGATCATGTGACACTGAAGAATGGAGTACTGATACTGACAATTCAGCTTTGTCATCACAGGAATAAATTACATTTTAAAATATTTAAATAGAAAACCGTTTTAAATGGTAATTTTTCACAATATTACTGTATTTTTCATAAAATAAATTTAGGCTTGGTTAGCATAAGAGACTTTTGTTAAAAATCCCACATAAAAAAAAAAAATCTTTCCGAAACCAAAGCTTTGATCAGTAGTTTGTAAAGCAAGTAGCGCAGAAAAAAAATACTGATTGAATTCAATTATATGGAGTGCAATTTCGGCTTTGCGCGCAAAATACAGGCGTCAAGACAATCGCTTTTGAAGGTAGTGTTGTTGACTCACCAGGTCATTCTTCTGCAGTATGTGTTGTTTAGTCTCCTGCGCCTCGCACCTCAGACATGTTCTTATTCCTTTACAACCACAGTTCATACTCGGAACATGTCCGGCAGCCATCAAGCCACATTTGTGCATCACTTTAATGTGTCCCCTTAAAAAAAAACTGAAGGCCTTGCAGTTCCCACCTCGAAAAGCCACGTTTCACAAACCCATGAAACAATATTAAAGGCCCATTGAAGAGTGTTGGAACGCGCAGCATTATTCAAAATGTTGACCTAATTTCAAGTTAAACAGGAAGACAGGGCGATATATCGAACAGCCCCGCCCCCTTTTTTTTTTTTTTTTTTTTTAAAATAGCCAGTAATGTTTTGTTTATGTTACAGCTCTGTAAAACCTCTGTTTCCTTCTAATCTCTAACTGTTTCCCCTCACAATGTCCTTTATATCGCTTATATATTATACAGCATTCTGTGCAGAATTCAAATGGGTCCGATATGGTGGTCTGTGCCGACTCGCGCATATGATCCGCTCTGTGCTCTCCTGTCTCTGGACCAGAGCAGACTGTGCTGGCGTTGTGGCGGTTCATGTGAAACTAACGTGAAAACGGACTTCATTCGCGTCAATGTAAAAAGAATATTTACACTGTCTGAATCGTTCCATATTCTCTATTTAGTGCACTATGTGCCATTCACCATGTAGTAAATGCGTGAATAAATGACCGATTTCAGCGTCTGTAAGAGTGTAGGACGAGGCGGGACTTCAGATTCTAAAGAGCAATTGATTGGACCGAAGAAACTTAAGTGTGATGTGATGTCATGAAAATCCTAGAGAGACTGTAAGTTTTGAATAATTATATCTCCTAAATGCGAATTTTGTCATTGTTTTGGAACACACCAGCTTATTCATAACATTAAGGCTAACATATTCATACTAAAAGCTAAAAAACTTACATTTTGATTTCAGGGGGACTTTAAGACTCCCATAAATCACATATCAATGTATTTCATTACAAAAGTCAATTTATTAATAACAAAAAATAAAGTACATCACAAATAAGTGGGACGCTAAAGAGGAAATTATTTCCTGGTACATAAACTTAACGGGAAATGAAATATTTTTCAAATAAAGTTCAAGATTTGATTCATTATACCAGCATGCTTTGTTAGAAAAACAATATTGGAAGAGGAACTTCAAAGATCTTAACCTCAATGTTGTTAGAGGCTGTTAAAGATCTCCTATTATTTATTCTGAGAGCTTGTCAGCTGTCATATTTGAAGAAAATAAATAAATGGGAGTATTGTAGTCCATTACATTGACAGTTTGTTGTGAATAAGTTGTTATCATCAAATGAAGTGTGATGGTTCTTCATTCTATTCCCTCCTGCTTGTCTTTGATGGCAACCTAAAACAAAAAAAGGTCACTTAGTAAACCGATAAGCAGTACTGCGAAGTCAATCACATCAGCCCTCACTGGCCAGGGGAGAAATGGACCCCCGACTGAGCCTGGTTTTTCCCAATTTTTTTTTTACTCTCTATTTAAGTCACCTGATGGAGTTTGGGTTCCTTGCCACTGTTGCCTTTGGGGACAATTAAAGAGGACCTATTATGCCCTTTTACAAAGTCTTGATTTTGTTTTTGGTGTCTGCTAGAATAGGTTTTCATTAGGGCTGCAACAACTAATCGATAAAATTGATAATCGATAATGAAAATCATCGACAACGATTCTCATTATCGTTTAGTCACGTCAGCCCAGCGTGCACGAAAAACTTCCGCCAGTCACATCAAATTACACCACTGAATAACGCATTTCTATGGACAAAATGCATAAATGAAGGAAACGGAGCGAGCTGCTGCTGGAAGGGTTAGTGATACAAGCTGGCCAAAACATGAGAATTCTTTATTTTAAGCTTCAAGCTAATGCATTAGAATAATGTTTGAAATGGCTTGCCCTGTCAGGCGCTTTGACAGATGTGTTTGCTGTTTGTGTGATACTGTATGTTTCCTCAGCACAAAACTTTAATTCTACAGTTATATCCTTATCTGTAAGTGTTACAAATTCACGCAAGTCTTTCCATTTTGCATGAAGGCTCGTCCTGACAGTCGCGCATGCACGTCTAACAGCATTAGAGAAGGAAACTATTAAAATTCAGCAAAACGTATACATTTTGCTGAAATATCTGTTGTTGGACGTAACATTTAGGTTTAAATGTCAACATGTAATTCAAGTATTTTATAAGAATAGTAACTGTAAAGGGATAACTGTGTGTAATTTAATATAAATGTAAGACGTTTCTTACATTTACAAGATAAAGAAATGACAGTAACAGTTGACTGTGTTCAGACTGAATGTGTCGTTCCTGCAGAACATTACTCTAATCTGTTAACACTGAGTTCGTGTTTTTCTTTATTATCTTCATTTTTAATGTAGGTCCTTTTGCTTTATAGCTCTTTTGAATATAACGTAGATATAGATATAATCACTATATATGTTTTCATATCATTCAGTTGGCATGTTTGTTTGAAGGACAGCATTGGGCAGGATGGGGAATAGTGTGTTTTGGCAATAAAATCCATTTTTATCCGATTAATCGAAGAAGTAATCGGACAACTAATCGATTATCAGCCCTACTTGACTCACTGAATTCAAACAGACTGCTATGAATATGGCACATACCCTGAATCGCTCCTCCAGCAGGGACAGCTCACTGATCAGATCAGTGATGGCATTGGTGAAGGCTTCCTGGGGACTGTAGTCTGGTGTCGTCTGAACGCGGATCACAATCTTGTGTTCTAGAGGATGAGGAACCTTATATCCAGCAAACAGCACCTGAGGGTCCTTCAGCAGTTGCCTTATGGAAACATATCATAGGTTAGTTTACACAAACCAGCAGTGTCACAGTAATCACAACAAGTGTACAGCCATCGAAGACTTACGAGCGGATGATGTTCCCCAGTGTGTGATCCTCTTTATTCAGTGTGAACAGACATGCATTCGGCACCTTGGTGTCTTTAACTATTGTGATCCTGTAAAAGAAATATTAGGCGATTCCTATTACAAACAGTACTGTGAGGGTACAATGATGGTAATAATTGTGATACTTAATACGATAGTACTGAGTAATTACCATACACATGTACCATGGTATTCTAAAGAATGTCCAAAAAAAAAAAAAAAATCTATACGTGTACATACATATATTTACAGATGGACTTACTACCTGTCGTTCATTAATGGCTCTGAGGCAAATATTTACTATTTAGTTAATAGTAAATTTATTTAATTTAGTAATATTTAAACGTATTAATTTTGTTAATGTGGTAACACACTTTTTGAAAAATGTCACTATGTTTCACAAGGAATCTTATTCATGAACAGCATTATTTCCCGTTTATATTTTATATAAATTTGCCCTGTATGGCACATTAAAAGTGGAACATGTCTACTTAAAAATCGTTATTTTTATTTATTTATTTATTTTTAGAGATGGACTTACTATCTGTCGTTAGCCAACAAGCTAAACACATTGCAAGCTACCTATTGTATTCCAACTGTTTGTTTGTTTAATTATAGGCAACTATCAGTTAGTATCACTTAATAGTAAAGATTTAATTGCACTGCACTTACTTCTTTTCTCCCTCAAACAGCAAAAATGACTCGAATGCTGGTGGCGCGTTCATCCTGTTTGAAAACCAGCAGCGATTCTGCTACTAATGGACGCACACTGTACTACGCATGCGCATTACATGCTAAAAAGTTCTTAGGCGCAGTGTTGGGTGAAGACCGCTGGAGGGCAGTGATAAGCCGTAGGATATAAAGTTTAACACTAACAAAGGTGTTAACCTTACTTTTATTATAAATGTCTTACTTATATTTCTTCTTAAGTTGAAATGGCTGGAAAACAAACATAATTTTGACTTATTTCTCATCAAGTTACAATGTTATTATAAAATGGTAGAGCTAACAGTAAAACAAAAAGATTTGTTAAAATATAATTTTATATAAATTAACATACTAATGTTTTAAACCCCTTAATCATATATTTTTGTTTGTTTTTTCCACTCACTTTTCTTTCAATTTTCACACATTTCTTTGTACTTTTTAAATTTTCAAGTTAAACAAACATGTTTTAATTAAAAAAAAAAAAATGTTTATATATAGGTTCATATAAAATCAAAATGTATATATATATATTTTTTCTTTCTATTAATTATGAGCCAAAAATGAAATAATTATATGTACATCGTGAATAAGTAAATTAACATCCAAATATAAGTCTGAATATATAAATGTAAATCTGAATATATAGTTAGCCTATAAGCAGAGATGGGCAGTATTTTAATTAAATGTATTTAAAATATGTATTTAATTACTTTTGAATATTTTGTAATTTAGCCTATATTTTATTGGACAAAAAAAACAAAACAATAATCAGATGTAATTTGTAATTAAATACTTTGAGAGACTGTATTTTGTATTTAAAATACTTAGGCTAAGTAAAGAAATATGTCATTTTAATCTCAAATAATACAAAAACTTTCCTCACCAGGTTTAATAGGACTACCAAATATAGCTTATCACAGTTTTTTTGTCTAATAAAACATAATATATTAAAGCATCTTTGGTGTTTCCATGGTTTCTACGAAATAAAACTGGAAATTGAGGGTAACGCAGGTATGATGCCATCGATAGGCAACTCATGCACACGATCCGTGTCTTGGATAAAATTGCTTATTTCTCTGGATTTAAACATTCTTGAAACATTTGGGATAATGTAGTACACAAGGCAACAAAATATATAACATTGTTCTAGTGGATTTTATTCTAAAAAATCGTACATATTGTGCCTTTAAAAACAATAAAGAAATGCATAAATGAAAAAATAAACTGTTGGATGTGCTTGATGAACTCAGTATGGTACTCGTGCTGATTGACACACACCAAAAATTGCCACAGACATCATGCAATCTCTTATTCAGTTCTCCTTAGTGGCTTATTGTGCTTGAACTTTCAAATACTCATCAAGTTATGTCAAAATGCCCGTCTTGGCTAGTATTCAAGCAAACACAGTCGGTTATGTCTTAAGTGAACATGACAGGATGGATCCATGCAGCTTTTAAAGTGTCAGCAGCCTAATAAACTCGCTGCTGTCTGTGTCCTTAATTTTAATCAAACAACAAAAGAAAAAAGAGAATCACTCACTGCTCTTGACTGAATAACTTTAGTATAGCTTTAATAAAGAACAAACTATATTTAATCCACAGACTGTGTTTTATTTTAAATTTGATTATCCAATTTCTGTACTATTTCTTACTTGAAAGCTACTGTTAAAAAGATCAACTTTACCTGAAAAACTTAAAGGGTTAGTTCAGCCAAAAATAATGTCATTAATTACTCACCCTCATGTCGTTCCACAACCGTAAGACCTTCGTTCATCTTCAGAAGACAAATTAAGATATTTTTGATGAAATCCGATGGCTCAGTGAGGCCTGCATTGACAGCGAGATAATTCAATGCTTTCAATGCCCAGAAAGCTACTAAAGACATATTTAAAACAGTTCATGTGACTACAGTGGTTCAACCTTAATATTATGAAGCGACGAGAATACTTTTTGTGCGCCAAAAAAACAAAATGATGACTTTATTCAACAATATGTAGTGATGGGCAATTTCAAAACACTGCTTCATGAAGCTTCGAAGCTTTACAAATCTTTTGTTTTGAATCAGTGGTTCGGAGGGCGGTTCGGAGGGCCAAAGTCACACCCCCCAGTGGTGAACCATTGAAATTAATGAAGCCTCATTTACTGAAATCACGTGACTTTGGCAGTTTGACGCACTCCGAACCACAGGGTGAGATGCACTGTAGGAATTAAAGGGGTGGTTTATTGCGATTTCACTTTTTTAACTTCAGTTAGTGTAATGTTGCTGCATAAACAACATCTGCAAAGTTAGGATGCTAAAAGTTCAGTGCAAAGGGAGATATTTTCTTTTAAGAAATTTTCTGTTTAAGGACTACAACAAACAAGTTTCTTCCCAAGTTGGTGACATCACTAATCCAAAAATTTACATAAACTCTGCCCCCGAGAACACGCAGCAAAGGGGTGAGGCCATGTTATTGCAAGGAATTACAACAAGGAATTCATATTACAGTAGGAATTATAATGCAATAGCATGTCAAAAGCAACTAAACTATACCTATCTTCATGCAGCATATATTCTCTGGCTCTGTAGGATCTCTGTACAGTTCCCGTACGAGCGATTTATAGATTATCATGAAAGAATATGCTAATCAATGACTTTAAGATAGTTAACTCCACATCAGCTACATAAATTCATCAACTAACCGTTAAGAAATGTCCTGTTGCATTCTACATGTTGTCACTTCTTCTCGAGTCTCTCCATCATTGTCCGACTCTGGTTTGAATATAAAAGGCTGAACAGTTTCTGACATTTTCAGTGAGTCTGAGGTAATCTGTTGCTAACACAAATTCTTGAAACTCCGCCCTCTTCTTGAAAGCAGCAGCTCATTTGCATTTAAAGGGACACACACAAAAACGGAGCGTTTTTGCTCACCCTCAAAAAATGACAAATTTAACATGCTATAAAAAATGATTGTGGGGTATTTTGAGCTAAAACTTCACATACACACTCTGGGTACAATAGAGACTTATTTTACATTTCAGTTTATGTCACAGTTATTGAACCTCTTTATGTACAATGTTTACACATACACACACAGACACACACACACACACACACACAATGTATATGTACTTTGCAATAGAGAAAGTGTGAACCTATTGTTCAGCCATGAAAGACACCCTTGTTCCAACTATGACCTACTGATCTTCACAACACAATGAGTCATACATTTGATAACTCGTCTCGCCATGGTGAGTAAAATATACTTAGATTTGGCAATTCGGAAAGTGTCCTTTTGCGAAATGAGATAACAAACAGCTGTCATTTTTCTCATTAAAGCACAATAAATAGATCTCAGTTAAAACAGTTCTTAGACGTTAGTCATTCTTCATAGAAATGCATGAAAAGTAGTGATGTAAAGAAACACTAAAGCACTGATGATCTCCTTTTCTTGTTTATTGAAAGCTGCCTGCCCACACAGTGGACACTGTGTAAATGCAAGAAGAGTTGCAATAAAGTTGTTTTTATCTGATTTCAATCTTATTTTCTTATTTGTCTTTTTAAATTTGATATGAAAAATTTATTTAAAAGTAAATAAATATAAATATCATGCAGGTATCATCAGCAACACTGAGTCATGTGAAAAATGAAAAAGGATCCAGACATCAGTCAAAAAACAAAAGATTGGTGTGTGTTTATGTCCTGTGTGGGTGAAGAAAGTAAATTAAGAAATCTCCCAGACCACGAGTCTTTCACAAGTTTCTTCACTTCTTCCACATTTGATGTGACTTCAGTAATGACTCCAAATATTCATATATGACTCAGTGACTCTAAATATAACATATGCTAAATATTTACTTTTTTATTTTGTTAATGTGGTAACACTTTTTGAAAAATGTCACTATTTTTTAGCAAGGTTCACAAGGAATCTTATTCATGAAAAGCAGTATTTAAAGTTTATATTTTACATAAATTTGCCATTCATGGCACATCAAAAGCTTAAAATTGCTATTTTTAAAAATGATTGCAAATGATTTACAAACTTTTAAAATAGTTTGAATTATTATATATATATATTATATATTCTTTTTTATTTTACAATATTAAACTGTAGTGATAACTACAGTGACAAACTAGTTTAGGCATTTTTACATTTTTGATGCCAATGACCCCTAAATATGACGATCACCTTGTAAGGGACCCCCTTCCAAAATTATAAATGCATCAAAACATCATTTCATGAATAAAGATCCATTTATGCTGTGTTACAAAAAAATTATATTATAAAGAAAACCCGTTGTTAACAAATATTGTTACTGCAGGCAAAGCCAAATATTGTGTGTGTGTGTGTGTGTGTATTTAGGGTCAACATCAAAGATATTATATAAACATTTTGCATTTTTAAGGACTCTACGTATAAAGTGGGGAGGTTTGTGGTTAAGTCTTTCATCTTCCAAAATCCCCTGGAAAAACCTCTAGCTTGAGAAATGCTGTCACTGCATAGGAAAATAAATGTGAAAATGATTATGAAGCTTTTATAAAATGTATTAGTGTGTATTATTTAATCAACATAAGAGTCATGTCTGTTTCCAGCTACTTAATAATATCTGACAGTAAAGACATTATATCATAATTAAAAAGAGGAACAAGCCATAAAAGGCATTGACCACTTGAAAAAGATTTTGTTTTTACAACTGCTTCCTTCTCATTTTCAGTAAATAACGACCTCTAGACACAGGTGTGAACATGAGGAACTGATCATCCATAATGTCTGCATTAACCGTAAGTCAACAATGACATAAACTATGAATGACTATGGTGTTGGTGTATGGTAAATGGTGTTGAAATATACACATTTATATTTATTATTAAGTAACACAAGTTACATAATCAGATTACTTTTTTCAAGTATCTAGTAAAGTGACGGATATTTTTAAATTTACAACAAAATATTTGAATTACTTTTTCAAATAATTAATCCAAGTTGCTTATTTTTCCGATTTATTGACTTGTGTCAATAATGACATCAGTTTATGTGCTGGATTATTGAAGGATTATTTCACTTTTTCACATTTGCCTTAAAATAGAACTTTTATTTTTATCCTTTTTTTGTTGTTGTTGTTTTGTTTAAACAAAAACAACAACAAAAACAAGCAAGCTCAGCCCCAGCCAGGAAAAGTAACGCGAAAGTAATGTAATTACCTTCTAGTAAGATGAAAAGATTTATCTTGAACTCTGTCACAGAAACTAGCGTGCATTAATTAACCATAATTAAACAATTCAATAATCAATTAAAAAGTAATTTATACCTGTTTGGATATCACTCCGGATCAGCGGTTTGGAACATATATGGATGGAGGATTCAGCTGCGGGCGCCATCTTCAGGCGAGACGCGGGAATTCATTCAAGTTCAACACGCGACTCACACAGTGCGTTGCGGAATTAAATGAGTCCACTATGGTTTCGGACACCACTACAAATGGCTGTCCCTTCAAATAGTGCCCTATTTAAGGGTATAGGGGGCGATTTTGAACACAGCCTCAATTGACCGTTCGCAAAGACCCGCCCCCTTTAGTTACTGTTGCTATGTCCAACAAGCCATGTCACTCTCACACATCATGTTCTTAAGCAGTGAAAAATACATCGCGGAGCAAAGAGGACACTCACAACGCGTCGACAGACAAGACAGAACAGGTTGCTTTTGATATGAAACAAATTTCAAATTTTGTAATTTTTAAAGAAATGTAAACAATAAATATCATTTCATGGCTCTTTAAGTTTCAGATCGCTGTAGCGCCTCAGTTCAGCGGCTCGTGAACCGATCGTCTCTTACTACTAGTTAATTTATATCATCAAATGAACATTAGAAGGAATGTTGTTTCAACCGCGGAAAGATGTCAGTACATGCCATTTTTCAAGTTCAAGTCAACCGAACCGACTTTAAAGGGATGGTTCACCCAAAAATGAAAATTCTGTCATTAACCTTTGTTCATCTTCGGAACACAAATTCTGATATTTCTGATAAAATCTGACGGCTCAGTAAGGCCTGCATTGCCAGTAAGACAATTAACACTTTCAAACGCCCAGAAAGCTACTAAAGACAAAAAAACAGTTCACGTGACTACAGTGGTTCAACCCAACCTTAATATTATGAAGCAACGAAAAAAAATAAAAATAAATAGCGACTTTATTCAACAATGTCTAGTGATGGGCGATTTCAAAACACTGCTTCATGAAGCTTCGAAGCGCCGAATCTTTTGTTTCGAATCATTGGTTCGGAGCGCCAAAGTCACGTGATTTCAGTAAACGAGGCTTCGTTACGTCATAAGTGTTTCGAAATTTCAGTAGTTCGCGTGACTTTGGCAGTTTGATACGTGCTCTAAACCACTGACTCGAAACAAAAGATTCGTAAAGCTTCGAAGCTTTTAACAAAAATATCTTAATTTGTGTTCTGAAGATGAACGAAAGTCTTACGGGTGTGGAACGACATGAGGGTGAGTAATTAATGACAGAATTTTCATTTATGGGTGAACTAACCCTTTAATCTACTAACTCCCCTGACTGCTTTGTCGGACTAAACGGGTCAATAAGTTACTTTTTTAGGGAGTAACGCAATATTGTAACTATTACTTTTAAAAGTAACTTTTCCCAACACTGAGTATAACTCTAACACAATCAGTTTATCTCTAACACATCTGTTAAATCTACTTACTTTATTGTTGGATTGATTGTAATTTACTATTTTCCAGTTGTCCACACTGTCCTATAGCGTCTGTCAAGAAAGGCCAATGCAGTAATTCAATTAGAAATTAAAGCTATTTAATCATAAAAAACCTGTAAATTTAATATATGGGGCTCCATCCTCCAAAACATTTTTGTAAATATTTGACTTTCTTTTGTACCTGTGAAATGTTCTTTATGTTCGTCATCCTGCATTTAAAAGTAGCACCTAAATTATTTGATTGGTAACAATAATGTTCTGGGAGTCTTTATTTGGTATTTCATGATTAAATTTGATTTACTATTTTCCGTTGCATTTATATTATATTATATTATATTATACAAAATGCACTGCAAATATATTATTTTATCATTCAAAATGTGTTAATTTTCACACATAAAGTTAAATGCACATTACCGTACAATATTAAACACAAAAGTAATTGTGGAATTTCTGTATTTCCTCATCAGGATGTGCAATGCAATAGGAAGTGTTTGGTGCAGGTCGCCCCTCCCACGGTCATAGTCTATAACAATATAAACACCCAGTTATCAGAACAGCTCAGCAAAGTCTCTTAGATATCGCGGTCAGACCTCTGTTCTGCAGGATGGCTGAATCTTACGTGCGACACGTGGAACTCTTAGGCTTTGAGAAAAGATTCTTTCCCAGCCAGCACTATGTAAGTAAACTACTCACTAAACAAACTGCATACACTGTATGCTATACATAATAAACAAGTAAAATTCTTTGATTGTTTACAGTTGTCATAGAGTTTGTTTTATCTATAAGGCAACATAAATCTTTTTTTTCTCTTCTAAAGGTGTACATGCTCCTGGTTAAATGGAATGATCAGTCTGAGAAGCTGGTGTACAGACGCTATCCAGAAATCCACACATTTCATGTAAGTCTCTCTTTCTATTTAAAGTTTGGTTTAGTGTTACATTTCCCTTTTGCTAACTGATTTCTTTTTCATTGCTGCAAGCATTTCCTGTATTTCTAATCACGCTTTGTCACATTTGTATAAAATTTTGTAACACTTTACAATAAGCTCCCATTAGTGTATTAACTAACATTAACTAACAATGTACAATACATTTTAAACAGTATTATACAGTAAAAAAAGTACAACTATTCTAAAACATAAGAATAGTTCACCGATTACCTCAAAAAATGCAAGACACAAGAAATAAGTTTGCTTTAGCAACTCAAATTTTTAAAGTAACAATAATTATAAATAACAATTAAGTCAAACTGAAAAATTTTAATTTTATTTAATTTAAAGTACTTAAAACTATTGTTTACCATGAGTAATGTTTCTCATTATTCAATTATTTTGATGCAATGGTTGTAAAACCTGAGAAGTTCAGAATACTCAAAACATTTAAGTACACAACTGAAAGATTATTTTAGTATAACTTTAAAAAAAAAAAAAGTGTTCTACACGCTATAACAGTTTAATTTAACAGACTTTAATTGCAGTGTACTCAGTCTTTATAAGTTAGCAGTACTGTTCGTGTTTACAGTGTGCGCGTTGAAATTAACATTAACTAAGATTAATAAATGCTTTAGAAGTATTTCTCATTGTTAGTTCATGTTAACTAATGCAGTTAACTAATGGAACCTGATTGTAAAGTTTTACCAAAATAATTTTCTGCAACATGTAATCAATCTGCAAAAAGTAGATAGTAGAAAAAAATGAATGCCAAAGCTTAATTTATTAAAAAAAATGTTTAATTTACAGAAAACATTGAAGGAAATGTTCCCTATTGAGGCAGGAGACATTGACTCAAAGGACAGAATTATTCCCACATTACCAGGTACATGTCTTTTTGTAAAAAATTTTGTATCATAATTTATTTACCAAGTTAACAGCAGCTACAGACTTACTGGCCAGAAATAAATGTGTCGTCATGGTGTGATACTTTCATTTTTCAGAAAATAGAGAAATAAGTTTTAGGTGTCACATTTCCTCAGAAGAGGAAACACCTGCTTCATATCAAGCATATAAGATTAATTTAGATTTCATGAAAAGTGCCTAACTCGTAATGTTAAAACCTTTTATATTTGCATGCCAAACAATGATATGCCTTCTTGTTTTGGGTTTTTTTGAGTTTCAGTTCTGCAAACGATTTTTTTTTTACGGCGGATATTGTGTCTGAAGCTGATAAGCTGTACTTTCTTTGGACTTTCCAGCATGGCAGAAAAGATACAGATATTGTAACAATGTTTGTGCAACAAGGTCACACCACAGAGTTGCCTGGTTTAAGAGAAATTTCATCTGACGATCTGTAATTAAATGTCTCTCAGCTCCTAAATGGCTCGACAATCAGAAAACGACAGAGACGAGGCAGGTGACCCTTGCTGAATACTTTCGTTCCCTTCTCAACCTGCCGCCGAAGATCTCTCGCTGTCAGCTTGTACATGATTTCTTGAAAATGCAGCCTGAAGATGAAACTCCACCAGCACCGCACCCGTAAGTCTGTCTGGTTGCAGCTGTGGTCACACCATGTTCTAATGCTTTAAGCCATAGTGGTTATATGGGCAATCCTTAAATATTGATTTCGAATGACCTATAGTGTGACCAGCCACCTAAGGGGGGGATCAAAACGTTTTGCCTTTATTTTTCAGGACTTGCGCGGCACACTTGCTAACTAGTTGCTTGCTAGCATGCATATTGCTAGGATATTAGCTGTTTATTAGTACTTATAAAGCACATTTTAATGCCTTATTCTGCATGACCATATTCTATATCCCTTAATCTTACCCAATACCTAAACTTAACAACTACCTTATTAATAAGCAGTCATTAAGAGTTTACTGAGGCAAAAGTCATAGTTAATAGTTAGTTAATAGTGAGAACTGACTAAAGTGTGACCCAAAAATATACGATTGTTAGAAAAAAAACATACCCGTCACTATATTATATCAGCAGATCGTACAAAAATATATGAATGATATTGTACGAATTCATTTAAATTAGCCACCAATTTGCCAAAACGTAAAATAGTTATGAATTGCCATGAGATTGTGCTGTCCCTTATGGAAGCTTGTTTCTGCCACTATAGGCCTAAATAACAAAATAAAAAAGGTAATTGTGACTTTTTATCTCACAACTCTGACCTTTTATCTCGCAATTGCGAATTTATATCTCACAAATACTTAAAAAAAAAAAAAAAATGTATTTAGTGGCAGAAACAAGCTTCCATAGTCCCTCCTGTTGGCTTTGTACTATGAATTAAAAAAGCCAACTGCAAAACTTGAAACTTTTACTTAAGAATGCAGTATTTACAGAAAAATGTTTCTTTCTTTAGATACAAAAGAAATGAGACCTTTATTATGTCCACAAACAGTGCAAGGGGCAACACCACGTCAGGTAAGATCAACTTGTTTTTGATAATATAATTTAATTGCAAAATACCTTATGCCATTTCCTGGCAGGTTTTTTATAGCTGTTGTTCTTTGTACAGAAATCACAGGGCCTATTATGCTCGAGAGCTACAGAGTGATCGCAGACTACAGCAAGAGCTCAAAGTATGAGCTCACACTAAAGATGGGAGACATGGTGGACATTGTGGAGAAAAGCCCCAATGGTGAGGGAAAAAAAAAAAAAAAAATGAAATATAAAAGTTAAATTACAAGAATTACAAAATATTTAATTGCATCAAACAACTTCTCCATTGCATGACCACTGAAATGCACACCAACTCATAATATCCACTTATTGCTCTCTTTCCACATAATAGTAAAGAGTAAAGGTTATCTGATGTGTGATCTGATCTGATGTTTACAGGTTGGTGGTTTTGTCAGTGTGAGTCCAGGAGAGGCTGGGTTCCAGCTTCATACTTAGAGCCACTGGATGGAGCAGATGAATCTGAGGAACCAGAGCCTAATTATGCAGGTCAGTGTGTATCGCCATAATGCCACTGATATGAGTCCCAAAACACTATTTTCATTGTGCTGTTTGGGTTGTGCTGATGATATTTACCCACAACAGGAGAGCTCTATAAAACCATTAAAGGGTATAAAGCTGCCGAAGAGGATGAGCTGTCTCTCGAGGCAGGAGAGCTGATTGAGGTCATCCATAAACTTCTAGACGGGTGGTGGGTGGTCAGGTATGAGTCAGCTAACTTTAACTTCATGGTGTGTTGAAACAATCGCAATGCTTGCAGTTTTTTGATGATTCATAATTGAATCAGATTCCCATATAACTGAAAAAAATGTCTTATGCAGGAAAGGAGAAGATACAGGCTACTACCCGTCCATGTTCCTGTGCAGGACGGGAGAGAAGAAAGAGGTGGATGCTGAGAAGGATGTGGTCAGAAGAGCAACACCACCACCCAGAAGGTACAGCTATAATGAAACACACCACATATGATAACAATAACTGAACATTTTGGCTGATCATAATTCACAAAATATCAAAAAATGTAATACAAAAGTTGTTTGGGCCAACAGATCTACCATACGCAATGCCCAGAGCATCCATCCTAATGGACGTCAGCGAATCAGTCAGGACTCCTATCGGAAACGGAGCCGACGGTTCTTACAGCAGCGAGGAAGAGTAAACTCCCATTCCAGAACTGTGACACAATCTCCACTGCAGGAAAGGAAGACAAACGGAGGTGTGTATTATCCATAAAAAACATGTTTAGTCTATATATATATATATATATATAGACTAAACATGTTTTTACATAATGTCTTTCACTTTTTATTGTAAAGTAATTACATTTCATTTGTTAACAATAGTTAACTATGTTAGCTAGCACAAACTAACAATGAATACTACTTCTACAGCATTTATTAATCCTAATTAATGTTAATCTCAGCATTTACTAATACATTTTTTAAGATCAAAAGTTAATGTACTGTGAACTTTTTTATTCACTAATATTACCAAAGGTTAATCAATGCTGTAAAAATATATTGCTCATTAGTTCATGTTAGTTAATGCATTAACTAATGTTAAAGTTGTAAGAGTTTTAGATTAAATATCCAAAAAACACTAGAAAAATGGTATACATTTTGTTACCTTGTGTACTATCATTATCCCAATCATTTCCAACAGTGTTTAAATCCAGAGAATTTAAACTAATCATTGTTATATAATTCAACACGGTTAGTCTTACTGTTTGAATCGTTAGTTTTTTTGAATGACCACGAGTACCATGCCTCAGAGACAACACTATTTTGTCAAGTAGCTAACATGCCACAGCTTTTTCCATCATACAATATCTGTTTAAATGTCATTTAGCAACAAAAGTCATCCAGTTTTTATTAATATGACATTCTAATATCGATCTAGATTACCGCAAAGTGCAACAAGTCTCTTATACCAGCCACTGAGTGAACGCACAGAGTAACATTATAACAACTTTCAACACACTCAACTGTATTTAGTATGATTGTTTTAACCTGCGTTACCCCATATACGCAACGAAAATTGCAGAAGCAGCCGACTGCAGCAAAAGCTTAATAAAAGCTCCGCTGGACTCCCTCAGCTTTCGGCCTGCACTGCTTCATACCACAGTAACGTTAATAAAACTTGAATACATTAGCTCATCCGTGAACATGATTTCTGCCCGAGTCTGTCGGACTGAATTCCATCGACTAGGTGGTGGTGAAGACGTCAACTCCCATGATTCCACGCTCATTCATGGCATCATCTAGCTACACCTTTGTTTTAAACTAGTCACTTCTAGTGGCGAAAATGACATATTGTGCCTTTAACAAATCAGGCCTTATTGTACACCTAATTGTCCTTATTTATTTATTCAATTATGCCCATTATTTCCTCACATAGTAACTGACTGTTCACGTTATGCTTCTTTTATGTGGCTGTAACATTAATGCATATGTTACAGAATATGTAGCTCTGGTTGACAAAAATCTCAGACCTGACAGGATTTTTTTTAAATGCTGTATTATGTTTGTGTTTATGTAGAGAACATTGAAAAATCAGACTCTCCTCTAGCAGAAGATCTGGATAAAAGTATTCCAGTCATTCCTCCTCGGCCCAGTCCTCAGCTCATTCTGGAGCGCTGCACTGAGAACACATGCAAGAGAGTCAGCATGCATGAGATCGACTGAAAGGATTCAACAGCTCGCATTAAAACTTGACGTAAAAATGTGTTCACAGGCATTCAGATATGTGTATAATCAGATGCTTTGTTCATTCCTGCCTTGTCAAGAACCTGTTATAAGCTATGTGTGTTAGACATTTTTTTTTTATGTATAATGATGTTTGTCTAGCCCCAATATGCCAACCAGCTATACTTCAGTATGCATTTTTTATGACTGTGTTTAACCCTATTTTTAATGTTTTTATAAACAGTGATAAATAAATATTAATTTGCAAATGAAATGTGTGGTGTTATGAAATCAAGAATTTTCTTGGTGCTGTGAGATGGTCAGATGGTATATCATAGGGCTATCATAAAGGATTGCATGATTAACATATTCATGTACAACGCTATTTCCTTACAAAAAAGTACTTTGGCAGTTGTAACGTTAAGTCCAAAGATGTTGAAGAAATGCCAAAAAGGATAAAAATAGCACAAGGTTTATTAAATAACTCAGAATTAGGTAATCCAAACAACGAGCAAACTCCACAAAACAATATTGGACCATGAGGAACTGAAAACCGGAAGCATTTATACACAAGATATAACAAACTAAAAGACTATGTGTGATGATTGAATCAATGTCTATAGAAACAGCATTACTAAACTAAACTAAAACTAAGACAAAGGAAACAGGAAACTGACAATAAACAAACTAAACTAAAACTAATTTAACATGATTGTGACAGGTATCAGATGGTAATGCCATGGTAATTTGCCACAAGCCATGGAACTAAAATGCATACTGCGATCATGTTTCGGCAGTGCAATGTTGGGTACCACTGTAGAATACTGTTCCATTGTTAATAATGAATAACTACACAGAAACAAATGAGTAATGCAATACTAACACTCTAGTAACTACAATGAACTAACAAGAAACTTTGATTAACGAAATTAGTAAGTAATAGTTCTTGTGGTAGTTCACTAAGTCAATAACTACTAGTTTTTCATACCTCCCAGAGGACTAAGAACTACTATAGCCTACATGTTCATTAACATGAATAATGCATAATGTATAATTAATTCTAAAGTAAAGATCACGGTAAACCACTAGTAATGACTCAAGTATTACCAAATCCTTCTGAAGGAATTATTGATTATTTGGATCAGTATTCTAAAGTGAAAAGCATGATAACTCTCTAGTAATGACTGAAATCATTGTAAGCTTTTGAGGTTTTTGTAAGGTTTTGGATAGTAATTGCTCCCGATGGATCTGGTAACACTTGAGTCCTTAGTGGGTTAAGATGATCTTCACTTTAGAATACTGTTATTAATATAATTAGCAATTCCAGAAGGATGTAGTAACACTTGAATCATTATCCAAAACCTTATCAATATTAAGGAGTTGTCATGCTTTTCACGTTAGAATACTGATCCAAACTATTATTAATTCCTTGGATTTTGGTAATACACGAGTCATGGTCATTTAGAATTAATTATACATTATGCATCATATGTCATATGTCATATTTCGACCATTACACATACACTACTAGTTTGCATGTACGTCGTGCGTCATACGTCATACGTCACGGTGCACGCGGAGAGCTGTCATGGCCGCCTCCGTAGAAAACATGTCAGAGCAGCATAAATCACAGAGTGGACTTAATTCACATTATATTACCGTATATTTTTCATTTCGCAGTTTACAGATGTACAGATATGCATGTGTGAATCATATTATGTGATCTGAAACAACTTGACAAATATATTATAGAGGATTTTCCGATTATTGAGCGGTGAGTAACTGAAATTAGTTCACCTCCAAACAAAATGTATGATATGCTAATATAGTGCTGATATATATATCATAGTAGTGAAACTCATGTACCATGGTATTTACAAGGTACACAACGATACCTCCAAGAATACCATGGTACCGGAAATCATGGTAGTATTACTTTTTGTAATGTGATTACCATATTTATGATATTTATTTACATGCTGCTCCAAGGTACTTCAGACAGTATGGAATTACCATGGTACATGTTCATGGTACATGTGTTTTGTTAGTGTTGGATAATTCTCTTAATTTGCGTAATAATCAGTATTGGTATTAAGTATAACAGAATTTATGCTGTATTTTATGCAGATGACTGTCATAATGGCTTTAGTCAACATTCGCTCCTGTGGCCGCCTTGGTTTTCATCTGGGTCTCCGTGCGTATGCCACACGACCCCTTGGCACCCCAAGAAAGCGGGAGCAGCAAGATGACACACCCGTGTTCCAGTATGTGGGTCAAAACAGGAAGCCCCAAGAGAAGGTGTTTGTGTGGGGCTTCAGCTACACTGGAGCTTTAGGAATCCCAAGCTTTGTAGTGCCGGACAGTGGCAGGAAAAAGCCCAGGAAGTACCAGCTCACACCTTACCGTCTGGATACTGAACAGAAGGTTATTTCCTACCCTAACTTTAACAAAAATTACCAAAAATATTTGGAATGGGTTTTCTATTTATTGCACTACTGTTCAAATGTTTGAGGTTGTTTTTTAAAGAGAAAATTATGTTGTCATTTACTCACCCTCAAGTTGTTCCAAAGCTGTATGAATGTATTTCTTCTGCTGAACACAAAAGAAGAATATGGTTAACCAAACAGTTGATTGACTTGATTGACTTTTATAGTATGGAAAAATATACTATGGAAGTCAATGGGGCCCATCAACTGTTTGGTTACAGACATTCTTCAAAATATCTTCTTTTGTGTTCAGCAGAAGAAAGAAATTCATACAGGTTTGGAACAACTTGAGGGTGAGTAAGTTATGACAGAATTAAAATTTTTGGGTTAACTATCCCTTTAATGTATTGAAATAAGTGTGCTTATGCTCACCAAAGCTGCATTTATTTGATAAAAAAAACAAAAAAACAACAACAGTAAAACAGTATTACTGTGTAATATTATTACTTGTGTTGCTTAATATGATTTATTTCTCTTTATATTTTAATATATTTAAAAAATTCCTGTGATACAAAGCTGAATTTTCAGCATCATTACTCCAGTCTTCAGTGTCACATGATCCTTCAGAAATCATTCTAATATGCTGATTTACTGCTCAAGAAACATTTATTATTATTATCATCAATGTTTAAAAAAGGGGTGGTGCTTAATATATATATATATATAGTAATTTTGTAATATATATATATATATATATATATATATATATATATATATATATATTGTAATTTTGTCTTTCAGGGTTCTTTGATGAATATAAAGTTTAAAAGAGCAGCATTTTTTTTTTTTTTTAAATATAAATCTTTTGTAGCATTATAAATGTCTTTACTGCTACGTTTGAAATATTTAATGTGTCCTTGCTGAATAAAAGTGCTAATTTCTTTTTTTTAAAAAAAAGTATTTTTAATGATAGTGTATGTTGTGTGTGTTTTTTGGCAGATTTCCTCAGTGGCCTGTGGATATGGCTTCACCTTACTGGCCTGTGATACCAAAGATCTGACCAAACTGTGGGGCATGGGCCTTAACAAAGATTCCCAGCTGGGCTTTCAGCGTACTCAACACGACCGAAGTAAGAAACCCCACCGTGTATCACACGGTACTTCAAAAAAATACTGTAGTGCCTTGGAACGTTTTTGTTAGGGAAGTGGGTTTGTTACGTTAAAACGTTTTTTTTTTTTTTAGTTCTGGTCTGATTTTTGGGGGTAGTGAAAGTGTTCATCAGCACTTCCTACTGTATATGGGAAGATTCATATTCCAGCTGATGTTGATGAGCCATTCTGTTCCTCTTTGAGTTGCCAACCTACACCCAATCAATTGGGGCCATTACAACTTTCAAGAAACATCCTTTTCTCAAACACTTTCCTAAATCAACTGCTTTGTCTTGTGTTTGTAGATAAAAGTTATGAGTATGTCCTGGAACCGTCTCCAGTGTCTCTCCCGCTGCTGAACCCTCAGGAGACACGAGTGCTGCAGGTCTCATGTGGACGCGCTCATTCCCTGGTGCTCACAAACTCTGAGGGAGGTGAGCAAATGTTAGCAATCTTTTAATCCAAAGTTGCTAATTTAACTTATGCACAAAATTGAACATCGCATAAAGCAGTTGTGAATAAAGAACCGTTTTCATCTCATGTGTTCTAGAGAACAAAATCGTTACTTCTTGGGAAATTGATGCAAAATATCTATAGGGTCATTGGGTGTCAACTCAACCAGAGGTCCCTGGCTTGAATTTTTGGTTTTATTAATATTTTTTCTGTAGACAGACAAACATAAATAGTGATGAAAGCCAAAATATTTAATGTCACAGATGTATATTTACTTAGTAATCCACTATTTTGTAGAGGGTATAGCTGTAGACACTTTTTACCTGAGAATTGGAGAAGGGTGAAAATATGACTTTAGAAAGATGGCAGCATCATTATTTTATTTTTACACAGAGATTGGTAGGTCTATTAGAAAAATGTGTTGACTTCTTTCTTTCATTATATGTCAATGGTGACAGTTCAAAAATAACAATAAATAAATTGACAAAAATAACTACTTTTTTTTTTTTTTGCCTCAAGTTTGCATGCCTGTAACTCGAGAAGTATTAACGATATCTTAATATCCTTTTAGATTCTGGTTCTTAACAAACTTTCTTTTTGGTATGTTCATTGTAAAGGCCCCTCGATGGTTCAATCCCAGATATTAATATGATTCCATGAGTAAATTGGTAAATTGTACACAATTTCAATGGTCAAAAACCAAATGTGGGTCACTTTGCATACAGCTGATACTTTTTTCTTTTAAAGAGGAATATCTAAAGAACAAATGATGTTGAAACTAGAAATATATCTCTCTCTCTTTTTTTTTAAATTTTTTTTAAATATGAGCTCAATTGCATAGAACATGCCTGTCTGAGTGCCATAAATATTCCTTTTCCAAACTTTGCATGCCTGTAAAAAGTATTCAAGATATCTTAATATGCATCTAGATTCTCATTCTTAATAAACTTGTCTTTTGGAATCTTTATTCTCAAGGCCCTATATTGTTCATTCCCATAAATATTGGGACTCCAATGTGACTCCATGTCCAAATTGTAGAATTTTTTGTCTTTCTACAGAAAATATATTAACAAAATCAAAAATTTGAGCTGGGGAAGTTTTGAAATTTGATACGGAAGACCCTATAACAAAAACAGAAGTTGCTGCAATCGGGGAAGCCACTGTGGCTCTTTTTTTTGTACATCATAAATGATTTGTGCCTCAGATCAGTTAACACTGTCAGTGCCTGGTGTTTGGGAACGCAGTCATGTGAGACACTACTCGGAGGTCATTATACCCAACCATTTTAATGACAGATTGTGGCTCAGGCATTTCAGAATGACCAAACCATAATTTGAGATGCTGTGTAATGAAATTGGTTTGCTGGTTAGTTCAGTTATCCAATCATTGAGGCAAAGTCACGTGAGTTTTTTTTTTTTTTTTTTTTTTTGGTACATTCCTGGACAAAACACAATTGGCCAAGCCCAAAATGGCTAAACACAAAGCTTTTTTGTCTTAACCACAAATTATTGGTCAGGAAAGTAGCAACATTTAAGCAAATGCACTACTTAAAAAGCCATTGCTGTCTCAGAAAAACATCAAGGAGAGAATAAAGTTTTTGGCAGAATATGGGAATCACAATGAAACACAAGTTGCATGGTAATGCTCCAGAGCGGTGTCTTCGAAAAATCTGCTGAGAAATATAATAATAAATGCATCTCTAGCACAGTGAAGCATGGAGGAAGAGGACACTTTTTAGCTGCTGGTATTGCTGAGCAGTTTCACTATGAAAAGTTTGGAGTACGAATACTGCAGAATGGCTTGCTTCCCACAAATGAAAAGTTATCTAAAGAGGAATGATCAGATGTTATTTTTCAACAAGACAACCAAGTCCATCAGGCTCATGTTTCGACCTGATCAGAGTCCAGATTTGAACCTTATAGTGAATATTTGGTCTTACATTAAACTCAAAGGAACTGGGAGACATTTTTCAGCCACTCATGAAGCCATTTACATTAAGTGGAACAACACAGACTCTTCTTCCTGTAAAAAGCTGTCTGCAAGTTGGCGAAGTCTATTGTGTGCTAATGTACTTTATCTACAGTATTTGTGCAATTCTTGCTAATTTCCTGACCAGTGATTTGTGATTAAAATGGTTAAATTACCATTAAATATATTGCCATTTTTGGCTTGGCCCATTTTTTAAAATTTTTTGCCCAGGAGTGTGCATTGAGGGATTTATTGGGTAAATGTGTTTTTCAGTCGTAGTTTATGCACGTCTTCTTATCGGATAAAAAAAAAAAAGGATCCACCTCAATTAAGCACATATGTTTTTCATGTACATTTTTAGAATTCCTGCAAATCTTGGTGTTCCATCCAGCATTTTATATGCGATATCCTAAGATTTTCATATAAATAGGTTGATGGAAAAAAACTGTCTGCTTTGTCATATACAATTTCTGAAATTGAAGATGTATTGTCATTTATAGAGCACTTTTTGCTTTAGAGTCCTTTGGTCTTCACTCAAGTAGTAAAGTTGTAGGTACAGGTGTTCAGATTCTATATACAGTAGATGAATTAAAATGAAAATTTCTGTCCAATCATTTGTATATCTTAAACTGCAATAGATTTCTATTTCAAATACAATTAAATCATTGTGTTGTAGTGTGATGAGTCCTTTATGTCTCTCTTCTCTATCTCTCTCTTTAGTTTTCAGCATGGGTAATAATGCTTATGGGCAGTGTGGGAGGAAGATTGTGGAGGATGAAGTGTACAGGTTTGTCCTTCAGCAACATATGTCCAGTATTCTGCACCAAAGGACTCTGCTTCACATTATGAAGTGGTGGCTAAACTAAAACAGTTGCTTTCCCTGTATCCCAGTAGCCTTCAATTATCCACTGTGTAACTTTTATATGCTTTATTTTATGATTTGCTTAGAGTGAAATGATTATTCAGTATGCCAGGGAATTGGGTTTATAACTTGTTCAGCAACATCAGAGGCAATATTATCAACTCAAATATGATTTCATCCAAGCAGAGAATGAGATATACTCTTGTTTCCTTTGCTAATAACTATTATGAGCATATGGGTTAAGCTGCTTTTTTTTACTCTGGAAACCTGTGTTCAATAATAGGGTTTCTGTCTAATGGCTGTCCTCTTCCTGCAGTGGCAGTCATCTTGTTCACAAGATTGAGGGTTTTGACAGCCGAGTCACCCAGGTATGTGATGACACTTTATTACTTTATTGGCATGATATGTTGGTAAATACAACAATATTAACGTTGAAATCATGTGATGCATAATATATTGTTTACATGACATCTAATTTACTTAATTTCTACTCTTACATTTTCTTCTTTTGGTGGAAATTCACCATTATAACCTACATTTTTTTAAGCAAAATATGATTCATTATTATTTTTGAATCTGAGGTGAGATATGTATGGAAGCTTGTTTCCGCCACTAAATAAAAAATCAAGGTAGTTGTGACTTTTTATCTCACAATTCTGACTTATTTTCCAAGAATTGTGAGCTATAAAGTTAGAATTGTGAGTTATAAACTCAGAAAATCCTCAGAATTGGATTTTAACTCGCCATAGCAAGAGAAAAGTCAGAATTCCGAGTCTGTACCTCACACTTGTGAGTTTATATCTCGCAATTGTAAGAAAAGAAGTCAGAGTTGTGAAATAAAAAGTTGCAATTACCTATATTTTTTAGTGGCGGAAACAAGCTTCCATACATATCTCACAATTGCGAAGTCAGAAGTGCGAGATATAAACTCACAATTCTGACTTTTTTTCTCAGAATTTTGAGTTCATATCATGCAATTTTGACTTTATAACTCGCAATCGTGAGTTAATATCTCGCAATTCTGACCCTATAACTAGCAACTTTAAAAAAAAAAAAAAAAATGTATTCAGTGGCGGAAACAAGCTTCCATAGATATGACCTGGGTCCTCATTTATCAACAGTGCGTAGTGAAGGTTCTATATTTTGTCCTACGAATGAAATTTAGAATGTGCCTAAGTACAAGAAAATCTGTATTTATCAAACGTGCGCACGCAGTTCTTACGCACATGAGTAAGCAATCATTGTTGATAAATCCCACATGTGCGTAAGTACCATGCTCGTTCACGGTCATTAGCATTCGGAAACGCCTCCAATGAGTGACAACGCTTCCCTTTAAAAATCATGTGATTGTGTTTTTTTCCTCACCGCAATAATGTCAAAGAGAGCTCTCTGTGCTCTCGCCAAGCAGATCAGCACGATCTTGGAAAACGCTCTCTCTGCGGAGCGCATTGTTTGCCAAGTCTTCCAATAACACAAGACAAGCCACTGCACTGAGACAAATTTTCACAGCTGTCTTTTATAGGGTTTGACACCAATTACGCATCGTGTTTAAAACTAGACAAATTATAAATTGAGTGTTTTATAATGAAATGAAACACAGGACATATGTGGATTGCTTAATGCATACTGTGACACTCTTAAATGCTTTTTATGTGTAGTGTCGCTATTCTACCACTAGATTCTCTGCGTAAGCATGCTCAGAGGTGTGCTTATATTTACACACATTTCTACATTTAAGTACAAGTTGGTGAATCCCACACTTTGCGTGAAACTGTTCTTACGCACAAATCTGTCCGTACGCACCGTTGATAAATGAGGCCCCTGGTTCTCTTTGTGAGATTCACTCCAACTGTCCTGCTCCTCTTGTCCTGTAGGTGGCTTGTGGGCAGGATCACAGTCTGTTTCTAACAGAAACAAAAACAGTGTATGCCTGTGGATGGGGGGCAGATGGACAAACAGGTTTGTTTCACCATCCTTGTGTCATTATCTCTGTCGGTCTCTTTTCTTTCAGTCCCTCTTTTTGTTCCGCTCCATTATGAAACCTGCCTAAAGGCGTTTTTCCACAAAATGTATCCAGACAACACTAGGTGACTCATGGCTGAGACCATGTGACCCTTCCCTCACCATTAATGTCTCCGGAATGTATTTTAAGGTCTGGGCCATCACAACAAGGCCTCCTGTCCAGTGCCTGTCGGAGGAGATCTGGCTGGGGTTAAAGTTCAGCAGGTGGTCACATATGGAGACTGTAGTTTGGCCGTGTCCACAGATGGGCAGGTTTTCGGTTGGGGAAACTCTGAGTACCTGCAGCTGGCTTCTGTCACTGAGGCCACACAGGTAAAGAGGACAACACACACAAACAAAAACACAACAACTGGTATACAAATACCAGAAAAGATTGAAGTGATTGTTCAGTCATATAATTATCCTGAAATGTCACATTTATAATGAGATGTACATAAAATATATGTAAAAAGGTAAATGAATGCAACAATACCAGGCTGTGCAGCTCATTTGTAAAGTTTGATTTTCAGATTAGCTCACCACGGCTGCTGCCCCTGAGGGGTGTGGGTCGAATCAGACAGGCGGCATGCGGAGGAACACAGGTGGCTGTATTGAACGGTAAGATTGCAGTTTTATTGAGGCAAAACTTCCTAGAGTTTGCTGGAACAACTCAGTACATTTTTATTTTTTTTATTTTTTTGCAAAAGACCAGAAATACCATTGTGTTCTCTGAAGTACAAAATAAATAGGACAATTATTTAGTACCATACTTTGTAATCATTTACATTACATTTATATCTAGTTCAGTCATGAAACTCTAGATGGCGTAGGAAAAAACAATTTTCAAGAATCTTAATATTTTCAAATGGAATTGACTCTGTGGATTATAATTTTTCACAAAATTATTTATTATTATTATTATTATTTATGTTATATAAACTAAAAATATAGTTTTTTGAGACAACATTGATACAGTATCATGAAGTACAATATTGCAATACTTGGAAATATCTATTTTTGTTTCCCCTCACACCTATGATACCATCATTAAACCACCATAGTATTTTTGTGAATGTACTTCTGTGCTTTACCAAAAACCCTATATATGAACTATTTTGTTTGCATATTTTAAAGACATGGTGGTTACATAGCTTATCACTTTCATAATTTAGAATACTCAATGGGTTTTAAAGGGTTAGTTCACCCAAAAATGAAAATTCTGTCATGTTGTTCCAAACCAGTCAAACTTTCGTTCATTTTTCAGAACACAAATGAAGATCTTTTTAATGAAATCTGAGAGCTTTCTGTCCCTCCATTGACAGCTATGCAACTACCACTTTCAAGCCCCAGAAAGGCAGCAAAGACATCATTAAAGTAATCCATGTGACTCCAGTGGTTTAACCTCAGTTTTATGAAGCGACATTGTTTGCACAACCCAAGAGTGGACGTTGTTGCGTGAACACGCATTAGAGATGAATATTTTCTAAATAAAGTGGTAAATTATGGGTGTTTTTTTTGCACATACAAAGCACTCAAGTCATGTCATAAAGTTGAAGTTAAACCACTGGAGTCACTTTAATGATGTCTTTACTGCCTTTTCGGGGCTTGAAAGTGTCACATGTTTCATTAAAAACATGCAAGCTTTCATTTGTATTCCGAAGATGAACAAAAGTCTTACGGGTTTGGAACGACATGAGGGTGAGTAATTAATGACCGAATTTTCATTTTTGGGTGAACTAACCCTTTAATGTCTGAATCCATATGTTGAATTCTACCTGCTATACAACTACTGTGGAAAAGCACCAGTAGACGTTGCTTTGTAATTTTGGCTTGTGTAATGAATTAAATAACTCTATCTCTGTAGAGGAAGGAGAGGTGTTTGTTTGGGGTTTTGGAATTCTGGGAAAAGGCCCAAAACTTTCAGAGTCTGCTGTCCCAGAAAGAGTGTCAGCCACATTTTTTGGGAGGTCAGAGTTCAACCCCAGTGTAAAGGTCTCGTCCATCCGCTGTGGACTCAATCACTTTGCAGCTGTCACAGGTAAAAACTTTGATCTTTGCACTCAAGATATCAAGTATTGTTGTACTGAGTTTAATTATGAGATTCTAGAAATGTAAAATGTGTTCTCATACAGGATACTAACACACATTCTCCTGAAAACACCTGCTAATACTGCATGCATAACCATGTTGGTATTAAATCCTGCCTGTTTCCTGGGCAACATCCATGTAAACAGTTATTTGCTACATGAATATTGTTTTCAGATCGAGGTGAACTGTTTGTTTGGGGTAAAAATGTGAGAGGATGTCTCGGCATCGGGAAACATGATGACCAGTATTTTCCATGGAGGGTAAGAAGCCAACAATGCAGCATTCTTTCTTTTAACATGGAAAAGTGTGGATTTCAGAGCTTTTTTGACCAAATTAATTATGACACACTGATTAATTATTCAAATTAATCACAGTTAACCCCACATATATAACTATTTTCTGAGAAAAGCCCTCAAATGAACAGAACAGGTGAAAACATTCAATAGACAAAAATACTTTTTGTTATAATAATGAATGCTAAATTGAGTAGACTCAGTAGACTTTAGATCTAATCCATTTTCTTTATCCTAATGTTTGTCATTCGTTTTAGGTGACAGTGCCAGGCCACGTGAAGGATGTTGCCTGTGGTGTTGACCACATGGTGGCGCTGGTCAAATCCATCATATGAAATTGTCTTTGTAGATCTGGGCAATCTTCTCTTGAACATCTCAGCATGCAAGGGTTTATTATTTCTCCATAAAATTTGGACTTGTTGAGGGCTCTCACTGAGGAGTCTCACTGTCACACTGCATCAAGCAAGTCAAGGGTGTGTTTAAGAAACACGACACCTCCTCTGCTGTTTACAGTGTGGACCACAAAAATAGATGTGAATCTGATGCCTAAATAACTCAAGTTGGCTTCTCGACATTTTGGAGGTTTCCTCAAAATGTTTTGGCATTTCGTCATCACCTGAGGTTGACACTGTATGTTCAAACTAAAGACACATTATCAGTGTGGTTTCTGGATCTTTTCTTGTTAAAAACATTGAATTGTCAGTAGGCAAATGAAAACTATGATCTGACAACTATAAGGCTACACAAAAGGTATATTTAAATTAAAGCATCTTTAAAAAGTTGGCATTAAACAATGTTATTGTAACAGAGTGAAACAGCATTTTGAACAAGTAAAAATGTAGGTTGGGACTTGCTTTTGTCTATCAGAAATTGTGGTTTACTATTGGTTGATGTCAAACCCAATGCTAAATTTGCTAGTTTTACTTTAAAAAATGAGCAACAGCTAGCTGATAATTTTTTTTAGCAAATAATTATATTACATAATGCACTAGTCTTTCATTAGGTTTCCAGGCCTGGAAAATCACTTTAAAAATTCCTTGATATGTGCAGATTTTCCTTGACCACAGGAACCCTGAACAAGTGGGCGCAAAAATGTGTTTGTAGAGTGAAAATTTAAAAGAGAAGCAACTATTAACTGTGTTGGATGCCTTAAATATAGATTGCAGACATGCAAAAGCAAACTTGAGCCACTTCAGGAAGAAAAATGTTATTTGAAGTTATATTAAAATTCCTATATCCTTTAGAATCAAGTACATTTTATTTGTACCAAACTGTACTGATAGATCACATAATAGTACCATTTATAAAGCAGTATACATTCTGAGGGAAAAGAAGGGAATAGTTGAAAGTCACCCTCTTTAATGTGCAAGTATATAGGAACAGTTTCTCACCTACACTGTGTCGAGACAGAAAAAAAAAAAAAAAAAAAAAAAAAAAAAAATGAAGGTGAAACAAAAGCAATCAGTTCATGATCTTTTCTGGTGTCTGAGCTGGTTTAATCAAATCCTCCAAATCAATCATTTGTATGGGTAGTTAGAAGTAGCTTCAGCAAATATCATCCCACAGAAATCATTTGTAAATCACAGATATGACTAAATATCTTCATAAACTAGATAACAAATCCGCAATTGGCACATGGTCTAGTTTCGCATGGTGTAAACCCCCACTGTACACTTAAGAAAACATGGTTCAAACAGTGGGAAAAAAGAGTAACGATTGAAAAAAAAAAAAAAAAAAAAAAAAAATCAAACCTAAATACAAACTAAGCTGAAAAAATATTGTTTCACGTCTTTAATTGTCAGAAAACAAACAGGTCACCCCTTCTTAACACTGATAAATGTATGGTTTTGCAAATTTCTGCTCCATAACTGATAGAAGAAAAGCTTGTGGAAAAAGACACCTATCCATGTGTAAAGAGCAACAAGTGACCCCTTCTAAAAGAGACTCCTTCAAGGGGAAGATACTCATCCCCGGTATTTCACATCAGAAGAGCAAGATCTGTAAGATAGACCTTAAATAAAGTGCAGACAAGGGGAGCTTGAAGGCCTAAACTAACGCCAGTGTCTGCGACACCTGACCTTAACTAACATTCAACAAACGACAGGTTCCCCCAACAGTTTCCTCCGTGGATGAAGAGACAGCGTTGCAAAATACTCAAAAGAGCGAGTAGTGGTGAAGACTAAAGAGGCATTTTGTGCGTTCGCAAGCGCGCAACGACTCCAGGGCGGAAATAAAAATGACGTCCCCATCAGACCGAGCGTTTAAAAACAGTATTACAGTAAACTGCACGATTCGTGTATGTGTATTTAACCTGAACAAGGGCATGTGAATAGTTTCACCTCACCTGAATCCTTGTTTCCAATCGCTGCCAACTAGGCCGGGTGGACAGAAAACCCATTGATTGTACTTTGAAGGCAAAAACAACAACAACAACAGCAACAACAACAACTAATTCATTACCCAGCCACTTGGCATTGAAACGTGAACATAAGACTGAGGTGAGGGGAAAGAAACAAAAGCTCTAAATAAAAACGGTAAACTTTCCAAACAATGAGCGTGAAAAGCTTCTTTCACAGACTGAACCTGTGACTGGACCATTCTGCAGAACACGCACACAAAAAAACCCTGAACCATCAAATAGCATCCAGCAAAACATCATGTTTTAGACAAGGAGTGTGTTTATGCCCCGTGTCTTGGCACTGCAAGGGAAAACAGGAAGGGGGGGCCAGGAAAAACTAAAAATAAATCTCAAGATACATTCTGTGTCCTCTAGGAGGAGGACCTGCCGCTAGTACATAATGGTTATTTGCAACGTCTTAAGAATCGCTATCTGAAGTCCAGGCCCTGTTGCCATGGTAAAATGATGTGCGGAGGATGAGGAGGAGTGGAGAAGAGGAAGAGGGGCGGGGAGAAAGAAGAGAAGAAAAACACTGGATTCACACTATCGCAGGGTCCCTGTAGAGGTGGGTGGGGATTAGGGTTTTCTTTTTTGCAGGAAACAGACAGGAAGTGATGATGTTGCTCAATACCGACTGCAAGACTAGACCCCCCCACCCCCCCCACCCCCTCACTTATTCATTCCCCCTCAGATTCTTCTCCCATAACCACCCCTCAGGTAAGATCTTGGCACTTTAAGAGTTTGACATAAGAAATCGAAATGTTTTCAGGGAAGTGGGACTCCCGTCCAAACGTCTCACTGTCCTGTGCTCTCATTGGTCCTCAAGGCTCCGATCACGCTCTGGATATTTTCCTCGGGAACCTGGGTGGAGACAAGATGGCTGGTGTTAAACACTGCCCTCGCTTTCTGAATATTAGGAGATGGGAAAACGTTTATTTGTGAATGCTGAAACTCACCAAAGCGTGATCGAACTTGAAGGTACTGATATAATAGGCTGGAATGTCAGCGGTCGCCAGCGGTTCAGATATCTGAGCCACAATGCCACATTCATCTGATGGAGGACAAACGACTTTCAATAAAATAGTCATTTCAATAGGAAACCACACAATGGAGAATTTCACATGAAGGCTTTGGGTTCAGCTGGTCATGCGAATTTGCGGCTGCTTAGTTCGAAAGTGACTTGTGTGAGCTGTGCTTCATTACTTACTGTGCTTAAAGGCACAATATGTAATTTTCGATGCTAGAGGTCGCTTATTCAAAAAGGCGTAGCTTGATGACGCGGAATCATGGGAGGTGTTGTCCTCATGTCTACAGCTGGTGGAAAAGAGTCCGATGGGACTCGGGCAGAAATCATATTCATGGATGAGTTAATGTATTAAAGATTTATTAAGAATTCTGTAATATGAAGCAGGGTGAGGCTTAAAGCCGTTGAAGCGGAACGAGGCCACTGGAGCGATTGCTAACGAGAGATTCGCGACACACGACTCAAGAGCAGTGGAGCTTTTATGCCGCACAAGACTGCTTCCACTTCTTCACTTGTCTAATAAAACACATAATATATTAAAGCGTCTTTGGTGTTTCAATGGTTTCTACAAAATAAAATCAAGGGTAACGCGGGTATGATGTCATTGATAGGCGACGCACGGACACGGTCTGTGTCCTAGTTAGAATTGCTTATTTCTCTGGATTTAAACATTCTTGGAAACATTTAGGATAATGTAGGTACACAAGTCAGCAAAATATATAACATTTTTCTAGTGGTTTTTAGATATTTTATTTAAAAAATCTTACATATTGTGCCTTTAAGTTACAACAAAATGTGTGCGGATTACGACAGGATAGGACTAAGCATTTCTAGGTGTTTTTAGCATATTACTAGGGTGTTAATAGTCCAAATTAAAAGAACCAATCCTTAAATTCTGGTTCCTAGATATTGCCCATGTCAAAGGGATTTTCATTTTCACAGTAACACCAGTTTAGCCTGAACTCACCAAACCCTAAGGGTTGTCCTCCGATGCGGACCATTTTCCAAAGCTCTCCTGATGCGCTGGTGAAGAGGACATTGTTTGGAAACCTGACAAGAAAAGAGCAGCATCTAAACCATATGTAATGATAACAAAACGAAGACACTGTACATTTAATCAGAAATAAATTCACGAGGCAAGTTACATTTTAACCGTAAACACAAAGACCATGATTCAACAGACTAAAAGCTGAAAGATGGTGGTGTTTTTAAATACTAGCATAATTTTAATGAAACCACTGCAGACAAAGTTGAATAAAAAGACAAAGAAATCCACTTTTACAACCAATACAGGTCTAATATTATTTAAGTGTATATAACAATGAACTGAAAACAGTTCATCTTTGAAACAAATGAAGAAATGAAAACATGAGAAATTGAAACTTGAGGTTTCATATGGGGTTTTATTACTTTACAATGTCTATGAACTTTTTAAAGTGTCAAAGTTTTGGTTGCGGATTTTCAATAGAGGAACAGAAAGCTCGCATGTTTCATTAAAAATATCTTTGTTTGTGTTTTGAAGATGAACGAAAGTCTTACGGGTTCAGAATGACATGAGGGTGAGTAATTAATGACAGAATTTTCATTTTTGGGTGAACTGTGCATTTAATGTGACATTACCATATGAACAAGGAAAAGAGATTAGGAATTAATTGGATCAAGAAAAGTGGGTGTTTAATACAAAATGTGTTACAGGTGGCTGGAGGAAATGTGTTGGAAAAAAATAAACGTAGGTTTAGTAAATAAGATAAAAGTAGGTGATGTCAGCCAAACGAAAAAGTCATTTCAGAGGTTAGCAGGTTTTTGTATTTTGATGTATTTTTCAAAAACAAACCTTTTCTCCTTTGGAATAGACCTTAGTCAGGTTAGATGTCATATTGAATTTAACGCAAATGAAAAAGAAGCTGTGAAGGATAGACTTACAGTCTTTACAAAGACATGCACTGTATAAAGGTTCAGATCACAATTTTCACAACTCAAAAACTCCATGAAACAGTTTTAAAAGTTGCGTCTACTGCAAGTTTTTTTTTTCCTCCCGGAAAGACTCTGGTTAGCTGAACAATTGGTATGTTGTTAAACAACAGTACAATCCATTGAACTTTATTCTATCTCTCATAGCCTTGTTTTCATTCCTGTCACAAAATATATATGGTGCTACCCTGACTATAACATGAATCATGCACAAGACCAGAGGTGTGTATTGAGAATGTAAATGGGGTCAAAAGTGTTTTCATGTTGACTTCAATAGAGTGTTAGAGGCAGAGCTGGGTGGGGTCTAACCTCCGGGTCGTCTGCTCATCCATAACTAGAGAGATATAGCCCTCGATCAGGGAGAAGGAGAAAAAGCGGATGTGTCCAGAATCCTCGCTCTGCCCCCCGGTCTCTTTCGCTCTGTAATGAAGCACAGCAGGGATTCTTGTTATTACACAAGCTTCATTAGAGCTGAACTCAGCTGACACTTTTGCAAGGAACAGGGAAAAAAATGGGAGGAGTATGATAAAGGCAACTCTGATCTGATCTTTCCCTCTAAGGGTTGGCCTGATGCCAGAGTTGGAGCAGTAAACAAGTTCAGCCACTATAAGGAAGAGCAAAATAGTACAAATAAACACTGTTCGTCTCATTTCCAGTCTTTTCTCCAGTCGTCACATAATGCACTCCCTACTGCGACCTGTGTGTGTTATCATCATTTTCTAATAGATCTGGCAGATGGCTCTCGGTTATAGCCATATGCGAGCCAGGAGGAGAGGCCCGGCGTGGAGCTCTTACCCGCCTGAGTAGAACATGACGTCCATGAGCAGCGTGGCCACCGAGGGCAGCGTGTCGGGGTCAAGGCTGGTAACGCAGAACATGTTACTGGGGCTGGAGAGTGGATGAATGATTGGCCGAGGGACTGAGGAAAGGAAGAAGAGAGTTGTTTATTTTGCAATAATGTACTGTAAACATTCAGGCATTAACAATGCAGATCCACCGCTGGTGTGTCGGCTCAGGATGTTTCATGAAGGGATGAATCTGTAAGCCTGACAAGTTGTTTAACCCACTGGTGGTCTTTGGGCATTTTAGACCAAAAAAATGTAACTTTCCAAAAAAATGCATATATATTATTTTATTACACTCAAAATTATTAACAAAATGTGTTCATTATTAAAATATTATGCTCAAAATAATGAGCATCATATGATGCCTTTAAATTACTGCATAAACTATTTTCAAGATACGCTACATGACTTGTAACAGCAGCCTGAAACATTGCTTATATAGCTATTTGGTAACCAGTTAATATCACTTCCAGCCTAAGTGACACTAGTCACCAGGAAAGTCATTTCAGACGCAACTGATTACATTTTGATGGAAGCTTACAAAAACAACTAGTTCTTTCCTTTACAATAATGTGCACCAATGAATTGTGCACAATAAGATTTCATGTTTGGTTTCATGTTGACTTTAAACACAGAAGGTCAAACATGACAGCCAAAGGCAAAAGCTGATGCCTAACCACACCACAAACACTTTCAGCAGGTGTTTCTCTATTGCACAGGTCTGACTGCTCAATGTAATGAATGTAAGTCTAAGTCTTTGCATCATGGTAGTAAAATACGGTCTGATATACAAGGAGATCTAAACTGACCATTCGATTAACTAGTTTAAAGAAATGGTTCACCCAAAAATGACACTTGTTTTTCCAAAACCTGTATGACTTGACTTTTTTTCTGTAGAATCAAGACTTTCATAGAAGAAAAAAGTCAAGTTTTGAAATGACATGAGGGTGAGTAAATGATGACGATTTTCATTTTTGGGTCTCTTTAAAGTGCCCCTATTATGCTATTTTAAAGGCTCCTAATTTTGGTTTGGAGATCTCCTACAATTGGATACAATGCATCCAAGGTCAAAAACACTAATTTTCTCATAATACACATTCCAGCATAACCTCTTTTATGCTTCGATCAAGGATTCTGTTACTCTAAACACCTCCCTTCCGAGAGCCTACTCTGCTCTGATTGGTCAGATGGCCCAGTCTGTTGTGATTGGTCTACCGCTTCCAGTGTGTGTGGGAAACAAAACGGCCATTACCATATCTGAATTTCAGCTTCTGAGGTTTCCTCAGCACTTGTATAACAAAGTGAAATGATGGCAGCAGTTTTATCATATCAATTTGAGCCCAAATCCTCATCTTTTGGAAGTGCATGCAAATTGGATTTGCTTTCACAGCACAGAAAACAGCATCTTCTTGACATGTTGACAACATGAATCAAACTCTTCCAGTCTCAGCTACAACTACAGTGTTTGAGGGTTATCGTAGACATTGTTCACGTGCAGCCAATGAAGACCATAGGCTGACATTATGCACATTTTCATGCCGCCAGTGTATCAATATGGTACTGACATCTAGAGTCTCGAGTCTGTGCAGTAGTGAGTGCGAAGTGGAGCCGCGATACCGAGGTCCCGCCCAAACTCAGAACAACTCATTATGTCGGTGTGTTATGGAAATGTAGAAATTAAAGTTAAAGCGCCAATCTCCTAGCAAAGATCAAGAAAAAAGTCAGTTGGTGCCTCAGTGACTACTGCACTCAGAGAAGCTGTCAATCTCAGCTGCCAATCATGATGTCTCACCCCTGTTTTTATAGCATCAAATAGCTAAAACTTATTTGAAGAACTAACACCAGCGTGATAAAAACTGCCTAAAATGACAGAAACCGTCTTTGGAAAAAAATGTTTAAACTGTAATTTGATAGTTTAGTTTGTCTCGCGTCCCAATACATTTCATGGAGAGGGCGGGGTTTATGACCTATACGGCTTCCAGCCACCCGGGGGCGATCCAGACGCTTTGGCTTCACTTTTCAGGGCTCGTGTGGCATGCTTGATTCGAACCGGTAGTAAGACTGGAATTACTGATGACTCCTTTCAAGCAGTTCAGAAATCACTTCTTTCCTTTGGGAGACAATAACTATTTGTTGTGCACTTTAGTCTTTGAAACTTTGCAGACATCTATATTACACACTACATGAAAGGTAATATCAGAAGAAGCATAATAGGGGCACTTTAAATCTCGGAAGCATCACTTGGTACTGTAAATGCACAAGATGCCTTGTGTCGACACACCCTCAGACTAATAACAGATGGTTACCCAGTTTAGGTTTGACAAAACCATTGGTGACCCCGGTACTGTTGGCAGCAACAGTTTCTCCGTTGACAACCCTCAGCAGAGTGAATTCCGAAGACAGCGTGTGCATGACCATGGGCAGATCCCTCTCTCGAACCTATGGACAGAATCATACATTAGTATTTTGTTTTTATGTAATAAAAATATAAGTGATGTACCAGGTTTAATGAGCTCAGTTGTTCAAAGAGGGATAAATAATCGTAAAACATATACATAATGTTTGCAGACAGTGCCAAACCCTGTTAGAAAATATACACTCATGATGTACTGCGGTATCTAAAGTAGAGATGACAAATACCAAGCAAGTTATCTGGATGTGCTTTATCCCTCCTTACAGAGTACAAGCACAAACCTAATCCAACTTATTTTTTGCATTTATGGCAGAGACGTTCAGCATGAATGGGAAATACAAACATGCACATGTAGAAACCCTAATATTAGACTTCTGCCATTTTCTTCAGTAACCAAAACCTGACAGAAAACAAAAACAGACTCAAACACATCACAAATGAACATTCATTTGCATTTCAAACACCACTACCAAACCCAGAATACATTACAGTAAAAACAATACATAAGGATGGCTTAAGCAACCAATTAAGCTGAAACTCAAGAGTGTTCCAGCGAGGCCCTGATAGTTGCACTAAATGAGCAGCGCACAGCATTTCAAGAGCAACTATCTATGGATATACAGTTTCCTTGGACTATTTTACAAGCTTACAAAAGCTCCAAAGAATTAAAACATCTTCAAGGATTACATCTAACCATCATTACCTCGTTAGAAAACGAAATATAGCCAAACATGAGCAAACATTTTACACAGATACAACAACAACAACAACAACAGTAAGGCTGGGCAAAATATATATACACAGACAATTAAATTTTTCTTGCAATATCACAAATATTGCCATCATTTTAATGAGGCTTTAACGTTTTAATTTGCCTATTAGGTTTATGTTGTAATGGCATCTCTGTACTTTACTTTTTTTTACAATTTTATACAACAGCAGTTTTATAAAAGTAAAGCAGCTAACACTGAATTAACACAAATTCAAAGTGTAAACAGAATTCAAATGTAAAATATGCCTCAGTACCCAGTAGAGTTAAAAGCCAGAGATAATAGTTTTTAACCGAGTTTTAAAGCTAGATATAGTTGGAGCCGCTCTAACATGCAGGGGTAAAACATTCCACAGTAAAGGTGCAGCTACCGAAACCCCTAAGTTTTAATCTAGACCTAGGAACAGTTAAAAGCAGCTGATCAGAGGACCTAAAAGACCTAGTATGTGTGCCATTTTAAAAGGACTGCAAGGTAAGGAGGCGCTAACCCATTTAATAATTTAAAAACAAACAATAAAAGCTTTAATTCTATTCAGAAACGTACTGGCAACCAATTAAGGGAAGACAGTATCGGTGTAATGTGCTCTTTTTTTTACGTACCTCTCAGCATCCTAGCGGCTGCATTTTGTACTACCTGCAAACGTGACAACACTGTCTGGCTGACTCCTATATAAAGAGAATTACAATAATCAAGCCTTGAAAAAAAGAAAGGCATGAATGACTTTCTCAAGGTCCTTAATAGAGAGAAATGTCTTGACTTTGGCCAAAAGTCTCAAGTGGAAAAAGCTGGATTTGACAACAGCATTTATTTACTTATCAAATTTAAAAGTTTTGTCAAATAAAACACCCAGATTCTTCACCACCGTTTTATTATACAAGACCAGTGAACCAAGATTAAAATGATCAGTCGGTACAAATTCAATAATCTCGGTTTTGTTTTCGATGAGTTTTAAATAATTTAGAGACATCCAGCCTTTTATGTCTTTTAGACAGGCTAAAAGAGGACTTAGGGCATTCCTGTTATTCCACTGCAACGACATAAATCTGCGTGTCATCTGCATAACAGTGAAAAGAAACATTATATTTCTTAAAAATAGATCCCAAATGGGGGCATATTATAGAGAAAAAAGAGGAGTGGACCAAGAATGGACCCTTGAGGGACCCCACAGGTGAGGTCGATAAAAAGCAGGAGCTTATGTCGATAAAAATTCACCAACATTGACTTCAAAGCTTCTATATGATAAAGAAGACTTAAACCACTGAAGGGCCACATTCATCGAATTCTGACATAGTGTGATCTACAGTATCAAACGAAGATCAAATAATACTAAGATTGTCGAAGCTCTGGAATCAACAGTTAATAAAATATCATTGTAACCTTTTAAAATTGCTGATTCTGTACAGTGTTGTGCTCTAAAAAAATGAAAAAAAGATTTTTTTTCTCTCCAAAAAGGTCTGTAATAACTAATTGGGTAAAAACTACTTTCTTCAGAACTTCTGATTTAAACGTCATTAGCAACAATGGTGTTAGAGTTGGTAAGTTTGATTAATTTCTGTGAAACAAAAGGTACCTTTTTACATGTTTTAGTAAAAATATGTGCAAATTTATGAAAACAAATATCATTTCATGTTCATTTTGTGAAAAACATGCTTTGAATATTTTAGCTACATTTTTGCTGTACGTCATTTCTTGCATTAAGTAACAATGGTTGTTTAGCTGAAATGATGGTTAAGCCTTAAAAAAAAAAAAATTAAAGCTGCAAGCAGCAACAAAAAGGCCCTCGCACCCGGGGCCACTGAAAACAGTGAATAGTGGGCGACATGCATGTAAGCGAGTAAATACAGGAGAAACATGGCAAAGTCATTTCGATGTGCCACACTTTCTGGAAGTGAATTACAGTGTAAAGCATGCCATTTCCTGTTGCCCGCAGATGGCACTATGACTAACTGAATATTGGCAAGTAGATATCTTCAGGTCAGGACTCTTATCAAACATGTGAAGTTTGGGGCAGATCGGACATTGTTTGCCCGAGTTACAACAACTTCCCGTTTCATGGTGAAACATCGAATTTCGGCAGGCCGCCACGGACACGCCCTTCAACGGAAACTCAAGATCTTCGCAATTTAATGTAGCAAAGGCCTTTAGATTAGACTGACCAAATATGATGTTTATCTGATAAAATCTCTAGGAGGAGTTTGTTAAAATACACTGTCTGGAAATGGCAAAAACTGCAAAAATTTTGCAGACAGAACTCAAAATCTCTCACTTCCTGTTGGGTTTACAGATTTTGCACCCAAGGACTTTTTTGTAGGTATTGGGCTGTTACATGTGTCTACCAAATTTCATACCTGTGCGTGAAATGTAGCGTGAAGGGCGCTTAATTGAAATTTTGTAGGTGGCGCTACTGAAATTTTCACCACTTCTGATGTGTGTGCAAAGTTTCATGAGTTTTTGAGCATGTTTAGGCCCTCAAAAATGCGATTCATTTCGGAGAAGAATAATAATTGACTGAGCAATTATAATAGGGTCCTCACACCATCTGTGCTCGGACCCTAATAATAATTATATACAAATATTAAAGGGATAGTTCACACAAAAATGAAAATTAATGTCATTAATTATCCACCCTCATGTCGTTCCAAACCCGTAAAACTTGTTTTTTCGGAACACAAATCTGTGATGAAGATCTTTTTGATGAAATCTGAGAGCTTTCTGTCCCTCCACCGACAGCAACACAACTACCACTTTCAAGCCCCAGAAAGGCAGTAAAGACATCATAAAAGTGACTCCAGTGGTTTAACCTCAATTATGATACGACGCATGCTTTGTTTGCACAAAAAACACATTAATCATAAAATATTAAAATTTTAATTTTTGGGTGAACTAACCCTTTAAATATTATCAAGAGGCTGAAATACAATATCTGGTATATTTTAGGCTATTAAGCTCAGCCTTACGCAACAGTGAGTCCTTCCCAGGGATGGAAGTCTTAAATCCATCAACAATTCCCCTGGAAGACAATATTCTCTTTCACTTTTTTTTTTTAGTAATCCAAATAAAGGAGGCATTGCAACTTGTGCTCTAGGCCTGATGGGCCAGATACAGACGGGTATTTCTGAACTGCTTTTGAAGTTTTGAGTAACCAGGCCAAGAGCGAAGGACAGGGCTGAGGATGAGAAGGAAATGGCCTCTCCAGTGGCCCAGCACAGGAGGCAGGTCATCTCCTCTCTTTCTATAAAGCTCTGTGATTATTTCTCTGGCTGGGAGCAGCTGGTGTGGAACGTGAACTTTCTGGTAAATTCCAGTAAGCGGCTGCTGATCCACAGGCTTTATCCTCTTTACATAACTACCCCCAGATTACCATCTCTCCCATATTTCTTTTTATTTTCATAAACAGGCTCTGGTGACCGTGCCGCCACTGATAGACTGGGCATGTGTTCATAAACATGCACACACAATGGAAATGTGCTGAGATGTCAGCACTAGGCTGTGGTCATGGTAGATGGGTTGGTTTAAGGAAAGGAGAAGTGATGACCAGCTTTATATTTACTGTATGTGCAGTTTATTTAAAGAGTTCGATCATCCAATAGCAATAACCATCATATGTCATCATGTCCTTACACGAAATTACAAGCAACAGTTTTATCTTATGCAATGAAATGGGGAAGCCGTGAATCTGTGTTTTAACTGCTGATAAGATGACACATATTCAGACTACAGATGACAGGGCTTGTTTTTATATAATCTGTCACAATAGACTGCATTATGTTGGTCATATACAGTGGGGAAAATAATTATTTGATCCCCTGCCTGCTAATTTTGTAAGTTTGCCCACTTACAAAGAAATAAGAAGTCTATAATTTTTATGGTCAGTTTATTTTAATGGATAAAAGACAGAATATCCACCAAAAAATCCAGAAAAAACACATTATATAATGGTTATAAATTGATTTGCATTTGATCAAGTGAAATAAGTATTGATCCCCTACCAACCAGTAAGAATTCTTCCTCATACAGATTGTTTGTGTGTCCATGTCGAACACAGTTTAGTCCCGTCACTTAAAGAAAGTACTCCTAATGTCGGCTAGTTATGTGTATAAAAGACACCTGTTCAAAGAATCTGTATCTTCCATTTAAAGCTCTACATGGGCAAGATCAAAGAGCTGTCAAAGGAAGTCAGAGACAAGACTGTAGACCTGCACAAGGCTGGAATGGGCTACAAGACCATCAGCAAAAAGCTTGGTGAGAAGGAGACAACTGTTGGTGCGATTATTCGGAAATGGAAGAAATACAAAATAACCATCAACTGCCCTCGGTCTGGAGCTCCATGCAAGATCTCAACACATAGGGTTAAGGATGATGATGAGAAAGGTGAGGGATCAGCCCAGAACTACACAGGAGGAGCTTGTAAATGATCTCAAGGCAGTTGGGACCACAGTGACCAAGAAAACCACTGGTAACACTACGTCGCAATGGATTGAAATCCTACAGTGCCCACATGGTCCCCCTGCTCAAGAAAGCACATGTACAGGCCTATCTGAAGTTTGCCAATGAACATCTAAATGATTCAGAGAAGGCTTGGGAGAAAGTGTTGTGGTCAGATGAAACCAAAATTTAGCTCTTTGGCATCAACTCAGACAGCATTATCTCCCTCCAAACATGGCGAGTTATGACCCCAAGAACACCATCCCTACAATTAAGCATGGAGGTGGAAACATTATGCTTTGGGGCTGTTTCTCTGCTAAGGGTACAGGTCGACTTCACTGCATTGAGGGGCTGATGGACAGGGCCATATGTTCCGTAAAATCTTGGACAAGAACCTCCTTCCCTCAGCCAGAACACTGAAGATGGGTCATGGATAGCTCTTCCAGTATGACAATGACCCAAAATATTCCACCAAGGCAACAAAGGAGTGGCTCAAGAAGAAGCACATTAAGGTCATGGAGTAGCCTAGCCAGTCTCCAGACCTTAATCCTATAGAAAATCTGTGGAGTAAACTGAAACTTTGAGTTGCCAAGCGACAGCCAAGAAACCTTAAAGATTTAAAGAGGATCTGTAAAGAGGAGTGGACCAAAATCCCTCCTGAGATGTGCGCAAACCTGGTGACCAACTACAGGAAACATCTTACCTCTGTGCTTGCCAACAAGGGTTTCTCCACCAAGTACTAAATCATGTTTTGCTTGGGGATCAAATACTTATTTCACTCACTGAAATACAAATCAATTTATAACCTTTATATAATGTGTTTTTTCTGGATTTTTTGTTTGGTATTCTGTCTTTATCCATTAAAAAAAAACCTACCATAAAAATTACAGACCCCTCATTTCTTTATAAGTGGGCAAACTAACAAATTAGCAGGAGACCAAATAATTATTTTCCCCACTGTATATACTGCGGTTCTTTTTCTTATGATAAAGCATTTATCTTCTTATAGTTATATAGTTCTTATTATCTTATAGTTCTTGATGTGTGCATTTGTATCATTTCCTAAAGATCAATTAATGAGGGTAGTCCAAATGTAATCCCTGGAATAAATCAGAGATGATTCTATGAGGTTACTATACAAAAGTGAAGCGAACTACATGAGAGAGAAAGAAACTCATGAGCTCACTCTCTTACATCAGCTATGTTTCCATCCACCTATTTTTATGTGCATTTGGGATATCGCATTAAAAAATAAATAAATAATAATAATAAAAAATAAAAATAAAAATAAAAAAAAACGCTTGATGGAAACACCAAGATGCGCATAAATTCTAAAACTTATGCACTCAGTTGAGGCGGATACATTTCTTATCCGATAAGAAGACATGCAATAAACTACACTGGAAAAATTTACAGAATAAATCCCTTGATGTACAACAAAAAACTCAACATGATTTTGTGGATCTGAACAGTGGATCTGATTGGATAAATGGACTAACCAGTGGACCAGTTTCATTGCACAGAATCTCAAATGTTGTTTTAGTCTGTTATCAGAATGATTTGGTATAATGACCTCCCAGAACTCTCTCACATGATGCGTTCCTAAACATCAGGCATCCGAGCGCAAGATAACATGACAGCATTTACTGAATTTTGTCTGTGTGCTCAAGTAATTTATGAACCATAGTCGCTTCCCTGACTGCAGCAACTTCCATTTTTATTACAGATATTTTGCACCAATTTCCCAGGAAGTGACAATTTTGTTCTCTTGAACACATGGGATGGAAAGTGCTTTATTCGCAAATGTTTTATGCAATATTCCAATTTCATGCATAAGGTAAATTCACAACTTTGGATGGAAACATAACTACTGACATGCTGGATGCTTTTCATAGACTACAGTTCAAAAGTTTGGGTCTGTGTGATTTTTTTTATTATTTTTTGAAAGAAGTCACTTCTGCTCACCAAGGCTGCATTTATTTGAACAAAAATACAGTAAAACAGTAATATTGTGAAAAACTTTTCTATTTGAATATATTGTTAAACGTAATTTATTCCTGTGATGCAGAGCTGAATTTTTAGCATCATTACTCCAGTCTTCAGTGATCATTTGCTGCTCAAGAAACATGTTTTTATTATTATTATTATTATTATTATTATTATTATCATCAATGTTGAAAACAGTTGCGCTGCTTAATATTTTTGTGGAAACGATACTTTTTTTCAGAATTATTTTCTAAAGAATAGAAATTTCAAAAGAACAGCAATTATTTGAAATGGAAATCATTTGTAACATTATAAATGTTTTTAATGTCATTACCATCAATTAATACATCCTTGCTAAATAAAAGTACTAATTTCTTCTAAAAAAAATAAAGAAAAATCTAACTGACCCTAAACTTTTGAGCAGTAGCGTACGTTTTCTGTCATCAGGCAGTGAGTATATGCATTGTGAAATACAACACCTGTCAAAAGCTTGACTGAATGTTTGTTTCTCTTGAATTTTATGTAAAGGATTATGCTAAAATGCCTGAAATTATTTCTGTAGACAAATATAAATTATACTTGCATATGAATTTCCTTATTCTCATGTGTATATCACTTTTAAAAATGTCAAAAGTGCTATTCATTTGTACGTCAAACGTTTTAATGGGGAAAAATTATATCATATCTTGTTCTCTATTGCCTAAGCATCTATGACACTCACCAATATAAAATCAGTCTGGTATGTCGACAGCATGAATACAGAGATATTATGGTCTGCCAACGGGGCGATGACTGATTTAGCTATTTTCGTTACACCGATTGGCTGAGAGCTGGTGGCACTCCCGCCCCCGGACACCACATTAAGAGCCAACCACGTCGCATCAGCCACACTGAGATACTCAGATTCTGGCAGCTCTGAAACAGACAAACACAGAAATACGGTGTCAGAAAAGAAAAAAAGAGAGGCACCTGAGCAATGAATGTGACATTAACGGTCTTTGCTCAATCTATCTATCATCTAAAGGTTCTATGTGAGGAATGAAGTGTTTCAAGATCCAATGAAATCATGACTGCTTTTTTCCTGTGTTGATGTATTTGCTATTGAAACAGGAAGTTGGGGTGGTGTATATTAAAAGCGTATCTCTTTTGTAAAACAACAAATAAGCTTCAGTTACATCACTGCCCTTTGACATGATTTGATATTTGATAATGATCTGTTGGAGGTGGTTTTAGTGGGAGGGACTTTCTGACTGTACAGACATCTGTATAGTGAAACAGCAGTTATCAATATTTGTGTACTGTTTTACTGGAATGTAGTGTAACTTGTAATGTAGACGCATGCATTTTCTGTAAAGTTGCTTTGAAACAATATTTATCGTGAAAAGCGCTATACAAATAAATATGAATTTAATTTAATTGAATTGGAAGAGAAAGACAGTCCCTTTTAACTCTTTCCCTGCCATTGACAGAAATATCTGGCAATCCATGTTCTCCCGGTTACACGGTAGGGAGGGCACTATAACATCTTCTAAACGAGTACCGTATCTCCTGATCAAAACACAGGCGAAAAAGAAGCAGAAAAAAGCAATAAAATCATTGCTTATGCATATAAGCATATAAATCAAAACTGCCCAACATTACCAAATGAAAAAGAAATGCTTTGAGTAAAAGCAAAGGCTCCGATCTTTCTTTTGATATATTGCATGTTAAAAAATTCTGGGGGCCATGACAGTTTTGTGAAAATGATAACAAAAATGCAACTTCTTAAAGAAACGCTGGTGGAGAAAGAGTTAAAAAGTGAATTTTGTGGATGTAATATGGACTCACAGCTAACAAATACTGACTAATAGCCACGAAACTTAATTGATTTCCTTCCTAATTGATAGCAAGTGGAATTCGGGAGAAGATCCAGATGAAGAGTGTTCAGCCACATTCAGGTGTCAGATTTATTGTTCTCCAAATGAAATATGGGTGGAAAAGCTGTCAACAAGCACACAAATTTCCTGGGATTTTAAAATACCTGTACCTGTTTCGCAACACAGAGCTTCTGGTGTCCATGGCAACAAATGGGTTTAACCTTGGTAACCAGTGTGTAATGACATGGATTCACTCAATCAACCAAAAAAACCAAAGCCACTGACATCTTAACCCCTAGTAACCCATGATGGAAATGCGTATGTTGGGGGGTTGGGGACCGTTGATGGAGCAATATGTGGTCAAACATTGGCAGGGAGTCAAGCTACAAGGAATTATAGAGAATCTGTGATACTTTACATGACTTAATCTTGCCTGGCTGCACTAAACCCAATGCACTCTTAGTAAAAGAGTAACCACAACACCTACCTTTAAAGCCATCTTCATCCACGATGATGGTGTAATCCTCCGGAGTTTCGGTTAAACTAAAGAACTTACATCTGTGGAGAAGCGAAGAGAGAAAGAGATGGAAATTATGAGCCAAGAAGAAGCAGAGTTAATAACATATTCCTGAGAAGCTTCTATAAACATCAATTTACTCCAACAGCCTCACATACGTAGATCACAGACCACATGCACACTTTGCAAGTCTATTGCTCAGGCTTAGGGATTTGAAGTATTAAACTTTGGCACACTACTGAATGGACATGAATGACAGAAGCTTGTTAAAATTGGGTGATTTTGTAATCAAAATGAGACAAGCAACACTCATATCGAAGGACCAGAACATCACTGTGACTTTAGCTAGTAGCAAACAACTTGGAAACCACCAAGAACAGCTAGAATCACACAAAAACCACTCTGCTTCAAGTTCAACGTATTCATGTTTGTTTCAAATGTAATGATTCTTAAATGTTGTGTGGCGTAACCATGAAGTAAAGAGTAATATGCTTTACATACACCTTGAAAACATGTGAGAGTTTTGGGGGAGTAAAATTACAAGCTTAACTTATATAAATTTAAAAATGATTAAAGACAAGTAAACAGTCAAATAATAAAATGAGAACAAATAATCAAATTACAAGCAAAAGCACAAATACAAACAATATAAAGATACAAATGAAATTTTTCAGGTAGGTCTTGACAGGCTAGTTTTTTTACTTACAGGAATTTGATAAAGTCAGCAAATGTAAAATAACACTGCATAGTCATCACTGTATACCTTATTAAAGTTACAAATGTTATTCAGTCAATTAGTTTAAGAACAGACAGCAGCAGGAATATTAGGCTGCTGTCACTTTAAGAGCAAATGCACAAATAATCTAACATACTGATACTCTACACATGCATATTCTGTTTAGTGTTTATGTTCACTTAAGACATAACAGACTATGTTTACTAGGATACTTGCCATTATTTATCATTTTTTTAGTATTCGCTTGATGTATTCGCTGAGATATGGCTTTCTGGACTTCCCACACAGCGCACGAGTAAAGAGATGAGCTTCCATTCGCATCTTCTTGCGCTTAAATATTGAACTTTCTCAAGGCTTAAACTTTCATGACGATGCAACACTGGATCATCAACTGTCCCGAACTTCATTCACGTTTGTTCATGTTCATGCATTGTTAGAATTCATAAGAATGTTACAAGCCAACTGGCGAGTGACACAGTTTCATATACCCGCCATCGCCAATTTTTATTTGCATTTGGCGCTTGGTGAGAGTTAATTTTAGGCCCTGGTTATGAATAATCAACTGAAAACAAAAAACAAATAGTCTATTGCTCAGGCTTAGGGATTTGAAGTTTTAAAACTTTGGCAGACTGTTTTTTTAATGGACATGAGCGATGGAAGCTTGTGGAGAGAACTGCTAATAATTTACAAAATTAAAAACTACAACATTCATATCAAAATCAAAACTAGCTCAACAGCCAATCAAAAATAACTCAATTCATCTTTCTCCGTTGGGGAGCCAAATTCAGAATTTGTACGTCCATGGGGATTCAACCCACAGACTAAAAAGTAGCCCAGTTCTGTGGGAAAACTGCAGACTTGGCAACACTGGCATGATTGATTCAGCAGCATTTAGCTCACAGGAACAGTAATCTCTACAACGGCAACTTTAAATAACACATTTTCTTAAGAAATATGAATCAGAAAATTCATATTTAACGCATTATTACATAAAGTGAAAATAGAATAGTTATATTTATAAATGCCTATTAAAAACATCCCCAAAACAGCATCCAAACCTTGCACTACCTCATTAATTACAAGTCTCCAGCAGCAGACCTTTCAATATTTATATTGTGTAAGAAGTACCTCGGTTTATTAAAATTACAATATGCAGTTTGGGTGTAGCATGATAGATATAAATCATAAGACAAAGTAAGCGTACAGTACTGCAGGTTTATGTCATATGTGATTTCTTTGCACAGCTGCGCATTGCATGTAATCTCAAAATCGAATTTTGGCTGTGATGTGCAGAAACGCCATGGGTATAAGAAAGTGGTTTAAAGATTAAACTTTAAGAGTAGAGAGTCTGGCGAGTACAATTTAATATGCGACAGATGTACATATTTTTATTGCCATCTATAAATTGTTTTTATTATTATTGTGTTGGTAGAATTGAAGAGCTTTTGTGACTCATGCTTAGGAAGTGTATAGGCATAATGCAAATGGGTTTTAGTGTAGTTGATGGCTGGACTATCTTGTGTTCTGGTGTTTTGTTTTAATATAGAACTTGGTCTATTTCAGTTATAATAAATACAGGTTGTAAAAAAAAAAAAAAAAAAAAAAAGAGACCATAAAAAAAAGTATGCTCCCCTATGAAAATGAACCCCCTCACATTCTATATGTTCTGGCAACGGCCCTGCTCACACAGTATAATTTATTTCCCCAAAGATGACAACGTAGGAAAAATATATCTGTGCTGCATGTGCAAGAATAAACCATCATACATTGCTGCACAAATGCCATGTAACCGCAGCTGGCTCGTAAAGCTGCTTGTACACCCCAAATGGCTCCTGATACCAGGTAAGAGGAGTCCTTATTTATGAGCCTGTCCACCCACATAGTGTATCATTTTGCCTCTGGGAGAAGGAAGGCAACTTGTTGACTCTGGAAAGCAGCATCTTACTGCTAAAGTGGGCCTGGGGAGGGTAATTTTTTTTTCAAGTTTTTGCAAGCTGATGGACATTTCTGGTGCTGTGTCACTGAATCATTAAATGACACAGCATAGCATAGCATAGCATAGCATAGATAAGAGATATCTGGAGTGTAGAGGTCTTCATATATGACATTGATGAAGTATTGCTTAAATTGTTTTAAGCACTAATAGGAAATGCTTTGCCGACTGAATGAAGGGGCATCTGAACGAATTCACTTTTCCACATAAAAATCAACCTTTCTGCACCACTAGGAATTAATTGAGCTATGGGCTGAATTTTGGAAAGAGAGATACAGTGATGGATCTACACTACTTTGAGAGTCCTGAGATGGGCAATAGAAGCAAAGCAATAATCATAGGGGAAAGACAGGTCTTATTCCCGTAAATCAGAGCAACAAAACATCATCATTGTAAATTTTCAACAGGCTATGAGTCACTTGCTCCGAGCCTCTGCTCAGAAATGTGCTTCTAAAAACTGTTCCTGAGGTCTCTGAGGACACACACACTTATTGATTCTAACAGTTTCTCTAAAAATGTACCTCTTCCTTTTTATTTCCTAATTTTTAGGGAAGAAACTCTGAAATTGCAAGATGGCTGTTCCTATTTATCTGATAATTTTGCTGGAATTGCAGAATGAAAAAACACACTATAACATCACAGTGAAATCCAGTGGTGCAGAACAACAAATATATATATATATGCTATTCCAAACCTAAAACGCGCTTTCATTCAACTGCACTACTTTTCCATCGTTTTTAAATGTAAACACGCTAGATGGACGTCTTTAACAATCGTTTGCAGCATCTCGCACATCTCGCAGCATTTTAAAAACACTGCGCTTGAGTAAAAAGCAGTTAAATTTTTAAGAAACGTGTCTCTAGTAGTGTTGTCAAAAGTACCAACTGCAATACCAAGTTGGTACTGAAATTTAAAAAATGTGATGCTTTAGCGCTGTCGAGCGGATTCATAAACACCTTGTGTTGACGCGCTCATCAGAGCATTTGAAAGCACACAGAAGTGTTTGAATTTGAAAGCGTGGACCGGTCCGCTGATAGATGCCTGCTTTCAAATGTATCTGTGTAAGCGATTGGTGAAGAGCGTCACAGATGTCTATTTACAGCATGTTTTTGAAGCGTTGATCATTGTAGCCAATCACAGACATATCTGATGAGCGTGAACACAATTGCAAATCAGAGGCGTTTACGAATCCGCTCAACAGGGCTCAAAGCGTCACATTTTTTAAATTTCATTATCAACTTGGTATCAGGTTTTTTTCCCTGTTCTGCTTACCTGCGTCTTGTGTTTTTATGTCAGCAAAAACGTGTGTGTGTGTGTTAACCCTTCCCTAAGACTTTATTTTTTCACAAAATAAGATATTTTGAGAAGTTAAAATAGTTTTTATTCATACAATATTAAAGTGTTTTTTTGTTTTTTGTTTTTTTCATGCATTTCCGAATAGAATGAGAAGAATATAGGCCTGGACTTGATTTTATCCATTGGGAGTTGATTGAATTGTGATATTGGTAACACTTTAGTTTAGGGTCCAATTCTCATTATGAACTAATGAGAATTGGCATACATATTACTAGGATACTGGCTGTTAATTAGTACTTATAAAGTTAATTAGTACTTATAAAGCACATATTAATGCCTTATTCTGCATAACCATATTCTATATCCCTAATCCTATCCAATTCCTACCAATACCTAAACTTAACAACTACCTTACTAACTATTAATACGCAGTAATTACGAGTTCATTGAGGCAAATGTCATAGTTAATAGACTAGTTAGTTAATAGTTAGAAATGGACCCTAATCTAAAGTGTGACTGTGCTATTTTATAAACTAGGAGAGTCAACTAGACTACACTCAATGTACTTCAACAGAACCAACCCCTTAATCATTGAAAAACGGCTGAAAACCATATAGTCTTTTTTTATGGTGACACTGCATTTTGTTGACTGTTAATATATATTGTCTATTCCGGAGTGAAGAGAAAAAAAAAAAAAACACAGTTTCCTCTATATCTTGCTGGGTAAACAGTGACCCAGCACAACCCGAGGGCTGGCAACAATGTTTCAAACTGTAAGCAACTATTTCCAGAGCTCCCCTCGTGTTGTGCGCATTCTGCATCTCTCTGAGAAACTTCACAAACAGCTACTAAATAAGTTGAGTCAAGCTGTGCCTCTGTGACAGACAAACAAGGGTTTCCCCAGTCTCTTAGCATAAAGATGTTTGCCAACTCAAAATCAATTGAAAGATTCAAAATCAGAAAAATAACTATATCAAAAATGCTACTTTTACATTAAATTACATTTGGATCTTAAAATGGATTTCACGGCCTGATGGGCAAAACATACAGCACTGAATACAAAAGAAACCCCTGAAGAAACGCTGTTCAAAGCCAGATGCAAACCACAAGGAGGAATGTCACTGCAAACAGAACCTGAATGTTAAAAACAGTTTAGCTGTAAAGCTTTTAACGGTGATAAATCTTCAGTTCACAAATTAATAACCCTGCATTTGTAGACAGACCTTGAATGTTTTTGCTGAGACATTACTTTCAGTATTTTTCCTTTCGATCAGAGGTGATGTCATCATTACCGTTCCAGGCTCTGAGTCATGACAAAACATCTTTGAGCTGAAATGAAACGTTTTCTACTCAAAATTGCCTAACTACTAGCTGTCAACGGTTTTTGATTACACTTTATTTTAAGGTGTCATTGTTACAGTGTAATTAGAAATTTAAGTACCGAATAATATTAATTAACAATATGTTGAGGGTTAGTTGCATGTAATTATGCATAATTACTATGGTAAGTACATGTAACATATGTAACAAGGACACTAAAAAAAAAAAAAAAAAAGTGTTGCCATGGTTTTTTTGGGGGGGTGGTGGTGGTGGTGGTGGGGGGTATTATTGTCAATACCAATATATATTAGGCTTACTTGTGTGATATTGCTTATTAGTTCCCTTCAAAATCAAAATTTCCTGATAATTTACTCACCCCCATGTCATCCAAGATGTTTAGGTCTTTCTTTCTTTAGTCAAAAAGAAATTAAGGTTTTTGAGGAAAACAGTCCAGAATTTTTCTCCATTTAGTGGACTTCAACTGATACCAGTGTGTGGAAAAGGTCCAAATTGTAGTTTCAGTGCAGCTTCAAAGGGCTCTACACGATCCCAGACGAGGAATAAGGGTCTTATCTACAAAAATGATCAGTCATTTTCTAAAAAAAAAAATTAAAAACTATATACTTTTTAATCACAAATGCTCATCTTGAACTAGCTCTGCGATTACATAATCACGTCGGAAAGGTCATGCATGATGTAGGTGGAAGTACCAAGATAGGCCAAAAAATCTCATTTTCTCCTCTGACGTCGTTGTTTTACCTTTTTTTGTGAAGGGCGTTTGACTTAGCCTTTGCACGTTCGCTTTGTAGGCACTTGCTCGGTACTTCCGTCTATATCACGCGTGACCTTTCCAACGTGATTACATAATGCGTGGCACATCGCAGAGCTAGTGCAAGACAAGCAATTGTGGTTAAAAAGTTGCCTTGAAACTGCAATTCGGACCTTCAACCGGTTGATAGCCGTTGAAGTTCACTATATGGAGAAAAATCTGGAATGTTTTCCTCAAAAACCGTAATTCCTTTTCGACTGAAGAAAGAAAGACATAAACATCTTGGATGACATGGGGGTGAGTACATTATCAGGAAATTTTAACTCTGAAGTGAACTAATCATTCAATTGCATTCTCTTGAATGCAGCGAGACTTTTTCAAAACAAGTATGTCGAACATGACAGCCATTAAGAACCACAGAACCAATAAAGCATCTACGCTGATCATGAAAAGCCCTGGAAAATGAGATTTCCGAACGCAAGAGCAAATAAACATGCAAAATAAAAGGGGCCTGAGGGGAATTAGGCCCCTGATCTAAGCTGCTGACTTTTTTTTAATCAAGACAGTAACTCAGACATGAAAACAACCCTTAACCACTTTAACTCTAGCTAAAGGCCTGTGTGTGTGTGTGTGTGTGTGTCCACAGTCTTACGAGACTAAATGACCAAGCAGGATGTTTCTCCCTGAGGTTCAGACTCTGGAGCCGGACTGGAGATGCGCTAACATACTTTGCTTACGCAAACACAGCAAGGGGCCATTGAGACTCTGTGAAAAGATAGTCTTTCACAAAAGCCCCTCATCTGAGGATGCATCATTAGGAGATACAAGACAAATGCAGAACATAACCAGCAGCAATCACTGATTGTGTATTACTTAACACAAAAGGTGGTAAAAAAACAAAACAAAACAAAAAAAAAAACAAAGAAAGAAAGAAAGAAGACATTTCTGTTCACAGGAAGTTAACCAATGCACCAAATTATTGCAAATCATGTTCAGGCCACAACTTTTCCCTCCTCCTACAGTTTACAGGTTTCCACCAGCGCCACTGAGTGTAATTCAAGCAGATCTCTTTCAAACTAATGATCAAAACAGGTCAGTTTTTGATTAAAGCACTGAAAAGAGAAGCTTCACAACATCAAGTCATCAGGAAGCCCCCTTCAGCTGTATCAAAGCCGTGATGCTGAATACGTGATCGTGTATTGAGCATCACAGACGGAGATTTAAAGCCACATCCCCCTCCGTATATTTATACCGCTGCCCAAGAAGAAAAACAACCCCGATCACGTACACACCCCTTTACCGTCGAATGAACTTAAGCAACAGCACAGACAATCATACTGCTAAACAAAACACCCATGACCGCTTACTTGATGATGTCATGCGCCTCTTACATGGAGCACATATACATTTGGATTAAAAACGTAAAGAAGTGCTGGAAGTGCATCTGGCTCTCTATAAGAGGTGCGTAGCGGTGAGCCAATATAATTCCGCGTCAGATTCTAGATATTTAACGGACAGTAAATACAGGTTTAACACAATGCAAACTTGATTCGTGAAGCTACTTACCTTGTTTTAGAGGGCAGAAAAGCTAGTTTGATTAATCCGTGAGTGCAAATCTGGATTCCCTCTTTCGCTATACTTGCTACTTTTAAACTGTGCTCTAAAATGTGCAGCTCCATCTTTTGCGTCTTCTCATTTGTGGTACATCTAAAAAATATTAACTGACTATTCCGTTTTGATAAAAAAAGGAAAGAATAAATAAATAAATAATTAAGTAGAGCTTATGGACAGGGCTTTAAAACCTTCAAACGGAGCGGAAAGGAGGGGAGAGAAAAGGAAAAGTTATCTGCCGAGGAAAAGAGAGAAAGAGAGTAAAGCGGGGTGAAATAAAAGAAAGCACAACGAGGTAAACGGGAAGGGAGAAAAAAAGAGGACTGTCGGCCCCCGTGTTTCCACTCCGACAAGGATTGGAATGGGCCAGCAGCTGGTAACAGTGAAACAAACAACCTGTCAGTCAAAAAAAAAGGGGCGGGACGAATGATACAGGAAGTGCATGTTGGGAAATGTAGTTCGGCGCTGCAAAGTTGATCGATACACATTTTCTTTTTTGAAATGTTGTCTTTAAAATGCCATCTCATTTATTTTCTTTTTTGTTTTAATAGAAAAACAGCCATTTGAGTTTTCCGAATTTACAATATATGGCAATATTTCAGTAATGTCTTTATTTAACTCAAATGCCAAAATGTAGGCCTGCTAGCTATCATAGGGGCAGGGCCACTGCTCACATAATGGTGCCCAGCACAAATTTTTTTTTATTGATAGGCACCTTCTCCCTCAAGATTATACCATAAAGGGCCTGGGACAATGTTCGTTTTACATTATTTTTGATAATTATTTTGAGAAAATGTACTTTTAGTAAAGTAAAAATTTTGGGCATTAAAAGCCCTGACTAAAATTGGTCCAGTTTCCTAGATTAAGGGAGTGACCTCATTTCATAACCTTAGCATGTGACCTTTTCTTGAGCCTAAACAAAATCCTGCTAATCATTGATTGTGTAAAATATGTGATGGAGGCTTTTAAATCAATATCAAACTGTTCTGTCTTTATCTATACCAAAAAAGACAGTAGGTGGAACTTTGGTTCCTTTTCAAAATTAAAGATTAGATGTGGCATGAAACTGAAGTAATTTTTCCTCCAGCTGGAGCTATAAAACATGGAAAAAAAAAAAAAAAAAGAAAAAAAAAGACAAAGCACCAAGTAATTTGAAACAACCATATTATATGAATGTAAAAAACAGTAGATTGTGACACCAATTGATTTACCAATTCCTGGCTGGAGTGCATCATCTAAAAGAAGGCAGAAGTTTAATAATTCACAAGTGCTGACTATTGGTAACCAGGGCCAGTGCTGCAGAGCGTCATAAAACAACAAGCATTCTTTGTGTGCAGCTGTGATAAGATCCCTGGGACACTCTGATCTCTCACAGGGACAGGCATTGTTCAGTTCAAAGGACAGAACTCCTCTTTAGATGTGGTTTTTCAGCATTACCACTCAAAACGTACTGAGCCGTAGGCTTTTGAGTTTGCACAGGCGAATGGATGTTTTTTTTCCTTTTCCTAATATCAGGTATGTTTACACTTAAATTGAAAGTCATGGTTTTAACTGCGAGTCTTTCAAGGACCAACGTGCTTTCTTGTCCCAGTAAAATGTATAACAAGACAGTGAAAATGGCAAATATTATCCTTGTTTTACAACCAAGAAATTGTTCGGCCAGCAGTGGAAATGTTTACTTGTTCTTGAAAAATTCTCTTCTGTAAACTTAGATTGACCAATCTTTTTTTTTTTTTTTTTCCTTCATATCAGATTACATCTATCTCCACACAAAGATCAGTTTCACACCTTTATTACTGAAGCCTTTAGTTATTTGCATTTTGTTTGTTTAATAATCCATGAATATTAAAAGGCTTAATGAAACCTTAAATGGAAATTTATCCAAAGGAGATTAAAAATAAAATGCTTAATTAACATTGTTCAGGACAAGCAACAGTATAGACTTATCACTCCTGACTAGACACCTTATGAACAAATGCTCAGCTGAAAACTACTCTTTAAGACATTCCCCAAAGATCAAACACCGCAAAAGCTCTCACAAAATAAGGCTTAATTACACACTCAAAGGCAGCTTGTCAAAGCAGAAGTGGAGCACTAAAAACTGCGTTCTGCGGAGAGAATCTTTTAATCTGAACCCCATGACCCTCATGAAGCCCTGAGAAAGAGTCTCTCAACGGCACAGCGCTGGCTACAAGGCTTTCAGACTTCAAATCTTTAAAGGGTCATGACATGTATTTTTCTTTCTAATTTTATTGTTCTTTGAGGTTTACTTGTGTTAAACAAAAACAAAACTATGCAGAAAATTGACTTTCAACCCTCATTCTGGCCTGTCTGAAAGAATCCGTTTTTAAGAGGTGGCTGCTTTAAAGGATTAGTTCATTTTCAAATGAAAATTACCCTAAGCGTTACTCACCCTCAAACCATCCTAGGTGTACGACTTTCTAATGAACACAATCGGAGTTATATTAATATCCTGATGCGTCAGAGCTTTATAATGGCTGTGAGCAGGACCAACAAGTATGAGCTGAAGAAAGGGCCTCTATCCACATCCATCAAAGTTACAGCACATGGCTCTGGGGGGGGTTTAATAAAGGCCTTCTGAAGCAAAGAGTGTATGTAAAAAAAAACAAAAACATTTAATAAAATATGTAGCTTCCGCCAGAACACCCCTTCTGTATTCAGCTTAAGTGTAAAACTCCGTTCCAATAGCTTACGCCATGTCTTACACCTTCCCTATTCAACTTAGAAAAAGCTTAACGCCAGTTCCATTTTTTCCCCATAAACTGAATACAGAAAGCAGAAGCTAGATATTTTACTTCATTACTTGTTAAACATAAGTCATATAGACCTAGGCTGGCATGAGGGTGAGTAAAGCTTGGGATAATTTTCATTTGAAAGTGAACCAATCCTTTATGGTTTGTCAATAAAGGCCCACTGTTACGAGGGGGTGACATTGCATAGTAAAACATCAACATCCCTGTACTATTGCATGCGAGTGTTTAGAAATCATTAAAAAAAAAAAAACCCACATTCTGAAATTTACTTGCAATGTAGCTGCCAGGTCCTGTACACTCTGTAAATGTTCATGGTGCCTCATTTAAAGAACAATTTGCAGTCCAGTGCTTCAAACAAACAGAATTACACCATCCAAACAAGACCTTGAGCTTTGTTAAATAAATGCTTTTAGAATGTTAAGCCTGCAGGATGTTTTAATGGTACAAAAAGACCAGTGTCAAAAGTTATCAGTTTACTGCTAAATTACATGCCCAGAGAAAAGGTTTGCATTCATGCTGGAAGATATTTGGAATTTTACACTGGTCCAATTATTAATACGTCACCCTTTGTCAAAAAACACACCACATTCTTAAAACATGTTTTATTGAAATCTGCATCACAACAAAACACTCCAAAGCAGATGAAGTTAGTTTTCAGTGCCGTACGATCTCACCAGCACAAACTGTTTTTAAAGAAAGAATTACATTAGTAAGTTCTAATGCAATATGCCACTGACACTGCTTTAAGTAAATCAGGTGTTGCCCCAAAGACCACAGGCATTTTATTTAGCAAAAAACCTGCAAAACATCTCAAAGGGCACTGATGTGGGATCACGGCGTTAAGGATCGCCAGTGAGGAGAAGTGGCTGACCCCCTTTGAAAGTGATCCAAAGATGCGAAACGGCTCTCACCTTGCGAGTCTGGCTATGAAACGCTTCACTCCAGATCCAAACCTGATATAGAAGAAACAATTAAAAAAAAAAAAAACCCATACAACCATGCTTTTAGAGTTTAAGTGCATTCAATGAAATGTTCCTAATGAATCAGACATCAGTACAACTGAAATGACTCATTAGGATGGGTTTTAATTTTTGGTCATGTCCACAGCAAGTCAGGAACCACATATCCTAAAAGCCTTGGTATGTGACCAAATACATCATGTTCATGCAACTGGGAACGTTCAAGACCAAAAGAAGCCTTACTTGTCACTTCACAGCACAGTGCCCTGCCAGCATTTATTCTTCAATCTCACCAAATGGGACCTGCGGGCAGAACACAAACAAGTCAGGATTATCAAGACACGCTGAGCTATTGAAACAATGTCACAAGGCTTCTAAAAGGGGCCGGTCACAGTATGCCGATATCCTCCCCAGAGAGCATCTTTGAGTGTTGGGGGTTATATAGGGTTGAGGTGGGGCATGTTCGGTATGTGGAAGAATTGACAGCACACCACTCATTCCACACTGTATTAGACAGGCAGTGCATGAAAGCATACGTCAAAAACAGCACAGCTTCCAGCTTAGGCTGCATGATTAACAAACAATTCACAATGTGTCCTTAGTGCAAAGGCTGCAATTTAATTAAACAGGCTGTCATCAACAAGAAGGGTTTTAAAGTGCCCCTATTATGCCGTTTTAATTTTGTTTAGGACAATAGGTATCCTACATTGGCTTTACATGCAAAGGTAAAAAAAAAAAAAACCCTACATTTCTCAATTTTTAAGTTGCAGCATCATGGTGCCTGAGATGGTTCTATAAAGGAGTCGGTCCTTTATGGACCCCTCCATTTCCCAAGCCTACTCTGATTGGTCAGATGGTCCTGTCTGTTGTGATTGGTCTACCGCTTACAGTGCATGTCGGAAACAAATCGTCCATTAGCATATCTGAACTTCAGCTCCAGATACGAACAGTTACGATGGTTTCTGTTTATCATCAATACCAGCGAGAGTCCTCATTCTTTTGAAGTGCATATTAAGTGGTTTTGCAGCACTGAAAACACCACAAATCAAACTCTTCTAAGCCTCAGCTACAACCATGTTTGAGGGTCAAAGTAGACGTTCACAGCCAGCGAAGACCATAGACTGGCATAAATTTGTTACATCATTATGGGGTAAGTAACAGGAAGAGACTAGAATTTCTGATGACTCGTTTCAGCAGTTCAGAATTGATTCGCTCTTTTATCATGCCCTTTGATCTTAACTTTGCAGACATTTTACATTCACAAACAGCTATATGACAGCTTGAAAGGAAGGGGGGGCAAAATTTCAGTTACATAACTTCAATGAAATTAAGACTACCACAAATGCTGGTATTGTAATTTTACAGTTGTACTGTGAGACATTAATTTCTCATTTGATTTTAGAGAAAGATACAGTAGGAATCAAGAAACTTCATAAAGATATAAAATAAGTCATATGGATATAAAAAGTAGAACTTTTGGCCAGAATATGCTGCCCTACAAACAAGCACAGAAAGCCTTGAGCTCTTTTAAACAATCAATTCTATTCTATACCACCCCCCCCCCTCCCCTCATGTAGCTAACACCAGAGTTAACACCATAAAGAAAAAAAGAAATCTTCATAATAAGGTCTTGTCTCGATCCCCACTAGGACCCAACAACAAACATATAAGGTCCAATAAGAGCAGGTGTCGAGGTTCTCTAGCACTGGCATTTGAACATTCCAGTCAGACATACAACTGGATGCAGATACCAACAGTGCAGACTAGTGTTGTTTGGAATCAGCCAGTTTAATGTTACATACCTCTAATACTCCTCCAAATCACTTAAAAAAAAAAAAAGCATGGTGCACCTCCTAGTGGACATCCTTCAGATCACACCTAGAGAACAAGTTTACAGAAGTGAGGTGTTGCTCTCCACTATGTCTGACAAACGAAGGTATATTCCTTTAAGCCCATTGAATGTACTGCAGCGTTTTCCCACAAAGCTAATGATACTAGCAACATGGGTAAAGCGATACTACAGACTTTATCTCCGAGGTATTTCCAACGACTAAGCTCTACTGAGAGGGGCCAGTCGGGATAGACCTCATTTTAATAGCAGTTTTTCCCGAAATACATTAGATAAAATAAAAGCAGATACTAGGCCTGTCACAATTAATCTGAACATGGTTATTCAGTCTAATCGCAATTATGAGAACTGCAATTGTGCAATTTAAGTTTCACAATCAAAATAAGGAAATATTGCAGCTATATAATATAAACTAATTTAATATTAATTTTCACAGCATTAAAGTAAATCTTATGGGCCTTTTTAAAAACATCATATTAGATACAATCCAAAGTAAAATATAGACTTCCACATTAACACAAATGAATAATATCATTAAATTATTATTATTATTATTATATGACTAATAGTACAAAATTCATAACCATGACAGGCTTAGCAGATACTATTACAACAAATGAAAAAGTGCTAACATGCAGTGACACTTACCATTTGAACAAGTTTCCTCAGGAGCAAATAATGTGCTTCATAAACTTCCAGGATTGAGCAAACATTGTTTTCTGGAGCCTGAAAATAAATGGAAACATAAGGAAGGTATAGCACATGTACATTTTAAGCACACTAAAATAAAGTCCAGCTGTTCAGAAAGGCACATTTCTCTTTCATGGTTCATAAGAGCAGTTGAACATTAATGCCAATCATCATTACAGAACTCAAGTTAATTAATCATTATCCCAATTAATTCTTACCTACTGTCCTGTCCCTTCACAGGAGGGCCCTTAATGTCACCCGAAACCTGCAAGTACACACAATAACTTGAAAACGCATTTAAAAAAAAAAAAAAAAAAAAAAATTCCCATGCTAAAAATGTCTCTTCTCATTAGTAACACTGTTATTTGGTGGGCACAACAGTGGGTTGCAAGAGAAGGGAATTGTAATTTTTGCACTGCACTAGTTCCTAAGCCCACTATGACTAGACTGTGACTAGTGCTGTGCAAAACTTTCAAAGAAAAACTATCCAAACCACTTACCATATTGCATATGTCGGTTACAACGGTCTTCAAACCACATGGAGAGACTCATGAACTCCCTGGAAGTGGAAAGAAAAATAATCTTCATACAGATACTTCATATAGTTATGTCGGGATGTCCCAGGCCTCATTGTCATCATTGCAACGGTTCTTACAGTGATGAAAGCAAACCTGGTGTTTTTCTAGCCACGCAGATCGAGGAATTTGCCATATTTGATAAACTCCACATGTGATGTTCTGCTTGGCAACTTAAATCTGCTCGATCTTTATAAAGGTGTTCTCCACAAGGACCAAATCACCCACAATGGATCAGTATAATGGAAAATAGTTATTGCACTTAGTTATAAAAGTAATCTTTTAGTTCCCTAGTTTTCCCTATACACACACGAACCTACAGAACTATTCAACCACGTGGTGCAGCATACAGTTCGCTAGAACGTAAAAAAATAAGCACCCTGCCTTAAACTTATTCAGTGCTAACATAAATTAAAAGTATCAGAACACAACCTGGATAATTGAAACGCTTAAGTAACAACAAATTACCTAATTTTAAGTCAGACGTCTTCACAAACCCGGGTACCCACAAACGACTTGGCGGTAAGGAGAAAGGAAACGGAAGAAGAGCGTCACATTTATACCGCAGTTGCTGCTGACTTTACGACATTTTACGGCTCTGCGCCCTCCTCTGCGTTTCTGTGGTAACGTTAAGTGTATTATGGTATGTTAAGCATACTAAAATCGACAAACATATATATATATATATATCGAGAGAAAAAAAGTGAGAGGTTACATTTACATGGTATATATCTAGTTAAAAGTTAAGAGTTAGAGAGATTTAATTTAGATATTGATTATTCCTGTGATTTTTATTCAACAGAAAAAGGCCATCTTATTTTATTCTAGATAAATAATTTTGATATCTGCATGTATTATTCCAATTAAAATAATAAATATTAATATTATTTTCTTGTAGAACTGTTTATTTTGTGAAAATTCCACATACACAAGAGTAAATATTAAATATAAATATTGTATACAGTTGTATACTTTGTTCTAATAAAAAGCAATTAAAATCTATTCAGACAGACAGATAGATAGATAGAGCTCTATGCCGCTTAGATATCATCCACACCTAAACACTGAAATAATAGCAAAACAACGATATTACTATTAATATTTTGGAAAACCACAAAAAATTTAATCTCTTAACAAATTCGAGTCACGTCACGTGACCGTACCATTTTTCGCGCCAGTATATTCACGCGTCACACGAGTTATAACGAGAAACCATTGACCATAAAACTTGTGATTGCTTTTTTTCCCCTTGTTAATATGGGGGTTTGTTTTTCAAGAAAAAAGATCCCTGATAAAGTTTATAGATATTGGTCTGCTATAGCATCTTCTCTTCGCCTCGGCTGGATTGGGACGGATAACGTCAGGACGGTTAGTGTCACAAGCTAGAGTTTAGTTTTAGTCATAATAAGGTCTTGTCTCGATCCCCGCCAGGACCCAACAACAAACATATAAGGTCCAATAAGAGCATTCAACAAAAATATATTTCACTGATTTTAATGAAAATAAAAAAAGTTACATTTCAAGTGTTAGGTCACTTTTGACCGTGAAACAACACAAGTGTGACTCCCAAATGAACAATACCAGAGGGTTAAAGCTAACTAAAGTAATTTAGAGCTAGTTACTAATATGCTGAATATAATAAGTGGCTAGCAAGTTAAGAGTTAGAATTGTACTTGCCGTTTGTAAAATAAAACTTTCATTGCGTCATCAGTTAACGTCACGATTGCTTTCTTTTAACTAGGAGATGAAAACGTGCCAACTTGCTCTTTTCCCTAATCTGTTGAACTCTTCAGCTGTAGAAGAAGATTATCTCGGCCTGGAGGAACATTTTCGAGAGGTACTGTGGAAATATCAACAGTTGTAACTCATATCTGTATGAGTGTGATGTGCAGAATTCACTTTTCATATTTCCTATTTTCTCTGTCACTTCAGTGTCAGTTCCATTTGAAACCAAATCATGTTCTCAAATGAAGTTGGGATGATCTGCATCTTTATTATGCAGTTAGGTCTATCACTATTCAGTATTATTATTATTTGTATCAGCAGTATAGAGGGAGATTGCAGAGAGTATTCAGGTGAGATGTTAACAAGTTGTTTGTTTAGGTCTAACTTATATAATAATAAGAATGTCAGTATGAAATGGAATCTACTTTAAGTACTAGACACATTTCAGAGTTTCTTTCACCTGTTAAAATCTTTCACTTCACCTTCTCCCTTGTTTAGAAATTTGTGAACCCATTCAGGAATATAGTAACAGGCTGAATATGGTTTGATCGCATGCGTTTAACATGTTAAAAAGCAGATTCTCCAGTTGTTTTATTTGTGTTTAAATGAGAGATTTATCTGACAAGATTACTTGGCAAAAAGGCAAACCAAAGGGTTTTTTTAACTAACAAAAATTGCATAGAAAAACAAAAAGCTCACAGGAAAAATACATTCATACATTCACTACAACATAATCAGATATTAAGATTTCATTGGTTCTCTCTTGTTTTGTATGTATTCATAATTTCTTTGTAAAACAGTCTGGCCAAAAATGATGTCTGTACAATTTGGCATGTTTCATTACGTTGTCACAAATAAAACACTTGACTAATATATGTATATATATTTTATATATATATATATATATATATATATATCACACACACACACACAAAATCTAGTTTTAAGGAAATATACATACCTAACCCTAACCCTAACGAAATATACATACCTAACCCTAACCCTAACCTAACCCTAACTAACCCTAATCCTAACCCTAACCCTAACCCAAATTTCAGTGGAACACCTACCCTAAATGTCAATGTTGGACTTGCCTTATAGGGTGTTGATGTGTCATGTGGTGATGAGCGACGTCGGACACCTTTACATGTGGCAGCAGGAGAGGGCTATGTAGGCACTGTTCACTTCTTGCTGCAGCAGGGAGCAGATGTGAATGCCTTTGACTGTGATGGACAAAATCCACTTCGAGATGCCATATGCTCCAAGTACTCATCATATTTGTGTGCTTCTTACTGGATATATATGACTTCCAGGGGTATTTTTACCTCTGTATGGGCAATCATTTATAATTACTTAATTAAATGTATCTGTGTTGTCTTTTATGTCAGATACTTAAATTAAACTAATTATTTCAATCACTCAGAATACTATAGCAATAAAATGTTATCAACATCAACAGAAGCCATCTTTACACTGCAAAGGTGGAACAGAAGCTGCATTTGACATAGCATGTTTATTTACACAGAAACATTTAATGCTGCTTAAAGGCAGCAAGCATGAATTTACACAATTGCCTAAATGGTCTATATAAATTTATAAAATTAAAAAGAAAGTCATTACATGGTTGGGCTGTAATTTTATGATAAAAATCATTGTTGATTATTACTCTTAATATTGTAATGATTATTAATGTGGATTAATAGAATACATAGGCCTGGTTTCCCAGAATTGGCTTACATTAAGCCAGGATAGGCCTTAGTTTAATTAGGGTATTTAAGTAGCTTTTATAAACATGCCTTAACCCTCTGGTGCTCTTCGGTTATTTATTTATTTTTTTAAAATGATTTTTATTTACCTATTTTTATTTAATTTATTTTTTTTTGTATTTTTTTCTTAAGTAGAATGGTAAGAAATTTGGTAAAGGTTTTGGCACTTGCTATGTGAACACAAAATCATTTAAAAGGTTATATAGTCCTGAAAAAAATAGTCACACTTGTGCTCCTCGTAGTCAAAAATAACTGCATTGGAAATGAATCGGAGACAAATGTTATCTAGTGAAAACTTTTGATACTGCGACCAAACAAATCTTACTGAAAGCAATTTTCAGGGGGGGTTATGGCTTTGATTTTCTTGCGATTTTGGAGTAAAACGTGTTTTTGAAAATATGTATTTCATATAAAAATATAAAATACTATTTTTTGCATTTTTCATAACAATAAACATAATAAATGACTAAACTTTTTTAAGTTAACTTTTTTTTCACTTCAGCAATAATAACAGTTCAAGTTGGACAATTCATTTTCAGGTCTATGCTCAAAAAGTAAATAAATTGATTATAACTACAGCGTAAATATAATTTAGTACCATAAAATTCCCTTAAAAATGCAAAATATTAAATATGAACTAAAATATAGTACCTTCATTTCATTGAAGTAAAAAAAAAAATTGGTAATTTTTGACTGACTCGAAGTGCATCAGAGGGTTAAAAAACATTTCTAGTGTGCATCTTGAGATAAAACAATGACAGTGGCATATTTTAAGATATGTCAGAGCAAGGTGCTTTCAGTTAAAACAGCTCAAACATGCATTTTAATCTAGGACTAGCTTAAGCCTTGTCTGTGAAACTGGGGGAGTATGTTTTTGTGTTTGGGGAGATGGCACGTCATATTCTGGCTACACAGACAACTGTTTATGAGTTTATTGTTTTTTTTTTTATGTACTACAAAATCCAGGCTTCATATTGGTTATATTAGTAGCTTGAAAAACAAAACATTTATTCAAACTGGGTCTGGGAATAAATTATATACAGAAAGTAAGCAAAACACACTGAAGCAGTCCATGACTTCAGTATAGCATGCGTTTAAGCGCTCTGTCAAAAACTCGTTACAGTGTGAAGCTGTCTATGCTATAAAATGAATCTCTTGCTTACATCGTGTCTGCACTTGGTTGTTTATGATGAGAATCATAAACAGAAGAGTGCAGAATTCAGTTGGTGGGTGCACGCACTGAACAGAACGACCTTTAGAGTGGTGACTTTAGACATTGCATTCATAAGCTTTGGTTTTATATGTATAACGGGTTATAATGCTGCAAAAAAAACCCAAAACTTTTTTATGCCGCAGGTGACAGTTTTCATTCATTATCACATTTCACTTTAATCCTAACAGACAATTGATTTACTTTAATTGTAGAAGGGCACTTTTTGCCCCGCATCTTGAATTTGTGGGGCATTTTTGCCTCAAGTCCCCATTCATTCCCATACCCTGTTGCATATCCACATTTACAGATTCACCTTTTATTTCAATAGGAGTCTGGAGGTGGTGGAAATATTAATTTCTGCAGGGGCACGTTTGGAAAAATCTCCAGAGGAATTGGGGGCTGAGATGTGCTAGTAAGTGGGATTATGTTTTTATACAAAGGTTAATTTTTCAAAAGAGGGCACTGGATAAAAGGTATAACTCTGACGAATATGTTATTGCTTACCTAGCAATATATACCTATAGCAATAACTGTAGTCTTCTAAATATGGATTGTGCTTATCAGTCTTGCATGCCTTGGAGAGACAGAAGAGATGGAGGCATGGAAGAAGACTGGAGTCAGTTTTAATGTTTCTGATGCTCACGGTCGAACTCCCTTACATGTGGTGAGGATTTCTCAGAAATGTTAAGTAAATATTGTTTCTATGAGAAGCATCTAAGCTTGGCTCATTCTTCCTCATTTGCTTTAACAGGCAGTGAACACCGATCAACCTGAAATGGTGAAGTTCTGTATCAGCAATGGATCAGACCTTGAGGTACGGACACAAAGGATTTAGAAGCAATTGTTTATCTGCCAAGAGTTTGGACACATTTTTTTTTAAATTATTGCTATGTTCAACATTTTAGAATAATAGCAAGTCATCAAAACTATGAAAAAATTTAAAACGATCTTAAATTTTACAGACTTTAAAGTTGCCACCCTGTGGCTTGATAACACCTCTGCACGCTGTTCATTTTCTCATGAGGTGGGATGCTTCTCCAGTAGTCTTGAGAAAGTTCTGTGCAAAAGTCTTAGGCTACCACCAGCTTTGTTGTTTTAGCAATGTTTTAATAACCATCCATATTTATTTTTCAGTCTCTTTATTACGATACAAACAGAAAATACAGAAAATATGTACACAAAATGTAAAAAAATAAATAAAAAAAAATCAGTATTTAGTGTGATGTCCTGGACTAAAATCTGAGAAACTTCTCATCATATTTTGAAAGTTTTCTTGGCCTTCCAGTCCCATTTATGTTTAATAAAGCCAGTTCTTGTTATTGCTCAAAAGTAAGGGGAGGTCACTAAATACTTGCCACTTTATCCTATAGAAGTTTTTTTTTTCTTCTGTTTTTTTAATACTGCATACAAATTTACTGTATTTTCTGGTTATATTCTAATAAAGAGACTGAGAAATAATTATATATGGTCATTATACCATTGCTAAAACAACATCTAATAGTGGCCTAAGACTTTTGCACAGTACTGTATGCTGGGCACTTCTCACTGTTTTTCCTTCACTCTTCTGTTCAACTCATCCATTTCAACAAAAGTAAATTGAATTGAAACTTTATTTTGTTGGGAAAGTCATACTGTAAGTAGGTACAATTTATATAGTCTCCAAACATTAAAAGCGATCAAAATGTTTTTAACCCTTAATCAGGCAACGTGCACCACAGGATACATATTCTTTAGTCACTTGTATGTGGATCATTTGGCTTGGTTTAAATTTTTGTCAGTTTGACCTAAAGCCAACATGTCTGCCCATAGTGCTGGAAATTCTGACTTTGTAGAAAGTAAGCATATATTAATCTTACTTTTTTCAGCAAAGAAAATGGGTGGTGGTAGGGTCAGTAGAAATCTCGTTCCAGGGCCGGGGCCCTTAGACAAGATCCTTATACAGTATGCCCTCCTGGCCCCTTGTGCACAGCCCCCTGATATTATTACATTTAGTTGACTACATTTTTGCATTTTTAACTAGATATTTTCTTGCAGAGTTTCGCACAGCTCATTTTATGATAGAACGGGTGTATGCCTGCTCCTGAAGGGCTACCATCCTGCAGAGTTCAGCACCAACCTGGATCAAATACCTGAAAAAGCTAACCAAAGTCTTCAGGGTTACTTAAGAAATTATAAGTTGTACATTATATTATATTACATTATATGATTGATTAGGAATGAAGCTAAACCCTGCAGGACAGTGGACCTCAAAGGCTAGAGTTCCCTACCCCTGAGGTTGAAGACGAAACAGTTCGGTAGTGAAAAAAATATAAGAAATGTATATGCCTCAATTTTAGGAAACTTAGACATGTCATACATGCAGCATATTTTGCATACTACATAATTTTTTTGCATCAAATAAATCACAGAAACTGTGACTTTGGCCTTTTTTATACCTAATGGATACAATTCATAAAATACAAACTATATCAAATATTTCAAAAAATCCTTTGGATATGTTTTACTTAAGTCCAGATAATATAAAAAGTGACATGAAATTATTTTTTGATGATCATTTCCCACTCTTGCCTGTTTTAGGGTTAAATTCATGAGAAAGCCAGATGTGTCCAAACTTTCACTCTGTACTGTAAGGATATAAAATCATCACTATCTCTTTGTATAGTACTGATTAAAAATGACATTATTTCAATCTTCTCTGAAAAAACAGCAAAGAGACAAGCGCAACAACAGGCCTGTAGATGATGCTCAGAGACTAGGCTTACAACACTTAGTGGAGCTGTTGAGTCCTCAGGCCCATTGGCTCAACCAGGCCACAGAACAGTGAGGAACTCTCTGTACTTGTCAAAGTTTAAAGTTCATCCAGATAATTAATTCCCATTTTTAAAAGCATTGTTTCATAAGGATAGTAAAAAAGGTAATGTGAACCTTTGTTTTAGATGTTTTTAGAACAAATAAAAAAGGTTAATGAAGCAATATAACGTTCCTAACATTATTAGTTTTTTAAAAACATTTGTATTCAGTATTCTGTTTTTTTTTTTTTAAAATAGAGTTCCAAGGGCACTATTTTCTTCCAGTTTGATATTAATCTCCAAGACAAAAAGAGGTCAACTCATTTTCAGGTGTTTATTTGATATGGGTTTCCAGTTCTGAACATGTAAATAGCAAATATCATTTGCCATAGTAAAAAAAAACAAAAAAAACACTCTAGGTATAATACTTTGAAGTTGGACAAAAATGAAAGTAAAATACAGATTCTGGTGTCTGACGGCACTTGAAATTGACATTATACTGAAACTCTTGATGCTTTCAGTGGTTCATAATATTCCTACAATATTTTTGCTATATATGTGACATTTAAGTTGACTAACCCACAATGGGTTAAATCTTATAAATATGGTTTAAATGAACATATTCAAAGAATGTACATTGAGTAAGGGAGCAAACAGAGCCAATTGGTTTCTTTTTTAGTTTGATATTTAGCACTAGCAGATGCCAGAATCTGAAGTTATACAGGCATCCTCCACCTCAGCCATCACAGCACTATCACAGAGTGTAAGGAAACCCATAGTGTGTTTTTAAGAGGCATATTCCAAGAGACACAATGTTTTAACAGTGTAACACAGACAAGAATATAACTTATGCCATATGTATCATACTGTTTCCATATTAAAAGCTAATATCAATCTAGGAATCTTTGTAAAGTGAGCGGTGCAAAAACACACTGTTACAAAAGAAAAGGCACGATAATTCGGCCATTCGGTGCAAGATTAAGGTGAACCAGGAGGAGAAATATATCGACTTCATCAGAGAACCACTATAATATGCAAACAATTGCCTGAGAGTTAAAAATGATCGAAACAAGACAAGATTTATTTTTTTGTAACATGCAGTCACATGTCCGGTCAATAGAGCAACCTGACGGGCAATGCGATAGCGTTCAAAAGTACAAAAAACGGTCTGAAAAGGAAGGCTGACATTCTTGTAGCATCCAAGAGCAGGAACTCTTTTTACAGAAAAAAACAGCAGTATCAAACATTAAGCAAAGTTAATTTAATGACAGCCCAAGTACATTGCATGCATTTATGCCATAGAGTTTGTGTACAAAAGCAAAAAAATTACAAAAATGTCTTGCACAATGAATGTCATCAGAGAGCGATAAGGGTTCTTAGTTGGTGAACATACATCGTAGGGCTGTATACAGGTGTTCTCTTTCTTGGAGTTTCACTGTGTTTAATAAATGGTCTGAAGTCTGATCTCCAATCTAGAGTTTCCCTTAAACAATGAATAAAAACTACTGGTAATTTGAAAAGAAAAACAATAAATAAAGAAATTTTCAAACGTACAGTAATATAATAATATCTATGATACCCAGCAATGGCATGCTAAATATGCAATAACACAGAAAGGTTAAAATAATACACTGGTTATAATTTAATGCCACAAAATAACACAACTTGATGCAATACACATATTTGAAATAAACATGTTAAATGACTTTAACACAATATTTAAAAAAATATATTAAGTATAAATGCTCAAAGGAAGAATAAGATAAACATGCTATTAATATATCTCAAAACAATAGTAACTTGTAAAAGTTTGTGAAGTCTATTGTTTTAATTACCAGACTTTACAGAATTAGATGCTAATGCAATGTATGGACTGGGCTTGGGCACAGTGTTTCATCCAAAAATCAATACTTAACAGGCAAGCAAGAGTTGGATATACCTCCAAATGAAAGCTGTATAATCCATGGTCTTCATTTCTAGTATTGCGCCTTTGTGTGTAAACAGGGTTTGGTCTGTTTTCTCTCTAGAAAAATGGCTATTAAAACTCTGCTGTGTGCTTTCTTAATGTCAATGGCACACTGTTAATTTGCAGTGAGGGCATAGAAACTAAATAAAGGTAAACTATATTCATTAAGTAGACTAACTAGGAGGTTATTCACTTTTATAAAAAAAATTTAAAAAATATTCTAGCCTATTGTAATTGACGGGGGAAGTAAAAACTCATACACATTTCTTGGGAGTTTAAATTGTATGAATTTTTAAGACAGGCATCAGAAAGGTTTTAGACTGTATTCTAGATGTAAACAATATGCAGTTCTGTCTTGTTTTGGAAATTGTATTTTCAGAGCCCATTTGCTGCCATGATGCATATGCGTAATGATACATTTACTGAGAGTTAACGTCTGTAAACAGCATTCTTGAATACACATAAAACCTCGGAGATAGCCAAGAAAATGGAGAAAGAGAACAGTAGAGTGTGGTTAAATATTTGAAGACAGGAACTGATCTCTTGTTGGCTGTGGGAACAACATCTCTCCATTTTCAATGAGGTTGTACAAACACAGGTTGATTAAAGACCCTTATATAAGCCCAAAAGCCACATCAAGCCACACAATCAGACTGCAAGCTCAACACCAGGAAAAGTACAAGAGATAGAGCAGGTGTGTTAGTTGGGAACAGATACTGGCACCCATCTCTAAATCAGTGGACTGCTGGAGTGTTGATCTATCCATCACAGGCTGCTGGGCTTTACATCGACATCATGTAGGAAAAGGGGGCGGGGCTTCGCTGCAACCACTTGAAAGGGAGCTTTTCAATCATTGTACCCTGACCCAGGGAGTTCATTGGTTAACGTGTGCCAGCGCTCGATTTTCTTGTCCTTGTTTTTCAGACAGTCAAACCAGTGTTTTAGCCTCTCGCCGTTGGCATTTATACCTAAAGAGACTCCACCTGGAGAAAAGGTGGAAAAGTTCATTAAAACAGCTAAAAACAACCAAAAGTCAGAAGTTCCCCATGGGACTCAGGCCTCAACTACACTAACTAACAAAATAATGTGTTGGCTCTACAAAAAAAAATGAATGCAACAGTTTGCATTAATTTTTTTGAGTCATGACAACTCTTTTAAATGTCAAACATAACAGCATTATACACTAACAGGTCTAAAAACAAATAAATTAACACTTCATTTAAACATTTATTCTCCTTATCCAGTCCTATGCAAAGCATGCTGGGAACTAGAAATCCACTGCCTAATTTCCCAAGTTAGAGACAATTTCATCAAGTTACTACAACTTAATAATAATAAAAAAAGCTTAAAAAATGAACGCAGAAATTTGAGTTTAAATTACAAACAATATTAAATAGATGTAATGTTTGCAACTTAAAAGGTTTAATTAAAACAATAAATTAGAACTTTTAACTTGCAACCATGCATTTATTTAGGTTGTGGTAACAGGTCCCCCGAGTTACTTCTTAGAGTGAGGATGACCTGCTGGAGAGAGTTTCAGGCCAGTTGACAAACCGTCACTTGGCCGAATTCCAATCAGAAGTGAACATCCCTATGCCCTACTCACTCCGAAGGGCAGAGCCCTTGAAGTGGGGACTTTAGAGGGGGCAGAACACTTGCCTGTCTAATGTTGCCATTCGGAAACACTCTTAGCAAAGCAATAGCCGCATTTCCACTGTCAGGCTAGTGCGAGCCAGGGCTAACATCGTGCCGTGCTGGGCCAATAGCCTTGGACCTCAGGCACAGAGGCCAAAATCAAATTGCATTTCCACTGTAGGGGCCAGTAGCCCTGCACGTACACACATATTTTGCAAACTCAAACGACTGGGTTTCTGTGACATCTGATTGCTAATTCAGCTTGTCAACTTGTCAAACTTGCCAGCTGAATAAAATGAACTAGCTGGACGTTTTGTCGAAATTGAAAGAATGGCTTGTGATCAGTATGAATGGGTTAAAAATCATGAATGTATGTCAACATTTATCAGCGGAAATGTTTAGCAAAATAATTTATTACTGTCTTGGACTTTTCTGTACAATTATAGTTTACAGCTTTACTGCTGAGCCCAGGGACTATATAACCTTTGGCACTGCATTTATCCAGCAACATAAAATTAAACACAAACTGTGAAAACAAATAAAAAAATAAAGATGAAATGTAGGTTTAACAAGACTTGTAAATAGGTCCTACCAATAAAATCGTTGGATTTGCCAATATCATAGTCCCAAACAGTAACCTCCAGGGTCTTTTTGCTGAGGTCAGCGTACTTGATCTCATAGAAAAACTCCTGCCATAGAAGAATGAAATTAGCAATTATAAAAACAAGTGTGTGTTACAGAATCAGGCTTTGTTCAGATTAATCTTACTTCATTGAATTCAGGGTTGAGGGTCTTCTTTTTGACAGCTGTCTTGTGCTTTGATTTTTTGTTCTCATCTGGCTTGAGATACCTGAAATACATTGGTGATATTTAAAAAAAAGATGCATTTAGTTTGATCATGTCTTTCACTTTGGGTTGAGTTAGCTTTCTACTAATTTGGCACAGTCTTACTCTCAATGCATAGGCAGTAAAACTGGCACACGTTTGAAACACATTTGACCAAATGCAGAATGGCGTTGCCATATGCAGCAAGTCAATATGTCCACCAGAGGGCATTGCAGCTCTTGTATATAAAATTTGAAGAGCTGAATGAAAAAGCCATGAAATGATACACAAGGTTCAATGCAGGATATTTCCACCATTTGCTCTAAGAGCTTTCTTAAATAAATGAAAGGTTCACTTAAAAAAAAAAAAGATTAAACGCAACCTCAATTCACTTGTCTGCTGACTTCGAGGTCATTAAATGTCTCTTTCCGGCTCTGCACCTTCCAATTCTTCTTAATGAGGGTCCCTTGCTATTTCACAAAGACCACCAGATAAGCAGGCAGCCAAAAGACTGATTAAAGAAGATTCAGGAAGTGAATTCAGCAGCCTAATAATCATAACCTGTGTCTTATATTGTAAAGGCAATAATATAAATTCCCTCTGTCATTTATTTTATCATCTAGGAATCCATTAAATACGAGTGAAAAACTGAAATAAATCTTGTTTAAAACTGTCAGAAATGTCAGTAGACATTTAAAGTAAAAGTGAAAGTTGTGAAAGGCTCATTTCCCTCTTATTGCAAGAGTCTCCCTGGAGCTCTCTTGACAGGGGATGTCATTTGCTCCTGTAACAGTCTGGTCAACCATTTCAGCTTTTCTTGTGAATAAATGAATCTGCAGTTTAAAATGATGGTTCTCTTTTTAAAAAAATGAACACTACTACTTTTCAATAAAAAGCTAATTTTGTTTAATTCCCAAAAAGGTGAACATCAACTGCTATCAATCTGGAAAATAGACAAAGACAGGAAAAACGGGAATGACAAAACAATTCGAAAATAGCAGACAGAGACGAAATACACAAATACACAAGATTTGCACGAGCAGAAACAACAAATTAATAATTTAGTATTCAAAACCTTTGTAGAGACAGAACCAAGCTGTTTAAATTGACCAATGTTTTTACATGTAAGAAACAAAAACATAGTGCCCGACTACAATAATTCTCATAAATGGTTTGATTCAGGAAGTTGAGAGCTCTGTGTGCTAAAGCAGAGATCATTGCTTCATTTAAACCAACACATTCCAGTCCTCAAATACAAACATCTGCATTTCTCCATATCAAAGACAGAATTCTAAGCTCATGACATGTAGCTGAATTGGTATCAAACGTTGGCAGGATGAATGGATGTGCTTAAGGATTCCTTACAAACATACATGTGCACATATATACTTTCACACTGTCGGTAATCATTTAGCAAACGCTTTTATCCACAGCGCCTTAACGCTAAATTTTTATCATTAAGTGCCTTGCTCAAAAGCTTACTAGCTCACTCCTGTGGGATTCAAACCTACAACCTTTTGGTTACACATCAGCACCTTAAAGTTAACATGATGACAAAATTCACCCTATTTTTTAAATGCATTTTATTGAGCTTATGTTGAATGATTCATTTTTTACTATTTTTTTTAACCTCATTATTTTTTAAAGGGGTCCTATTATGCTTTTTTAAAAAAAATTTGTTTAACTTTTCTTTCATGTGTTGCTGTTTGAGCATGAGGTCTGCAGTTACAAAGTCACTCCTAAGGGAGTTATTCTCTTAATCAGTAAGCACAAACACCTCGATTTTAGTCTTGAGTTTTCTTCTGGGAAAGAACACGGCACAATATTCCTCATTTAAATAATTCCCGTCCAAGGCATACGCAAAAAAAAAAAAAAAAAAAAAAGGGAGCGCAGCATTAGTAGTGTGTTGTCGGCATTCCCAAGATATGTTTTTTCACCCAGAATCTAAACCCCCCTTTTTTGGCCTTCCTAAGGCAGACGAACCTAAGAGACAGAGGTTAAAATGTTTTTTTTTTAACACTATTCCATAGCAGTACAGCCTTAAACTTTTGTTGTGTTCTAACCATGTTTCTAACAACTGCTTTCTGAACCATGCAGGTCAAATGTTATAAATAAAATGTAAGAGAGTAAAATAAAATATTACCACTGTGAAAAGCGGTTTGGTGTTGATCAGCTTGTTCTTCTTGACTGTCATTATCATGCTCAGGCTTGAACTAAAATGGCAGAACTTAAGCCATATTTACAGCGGGGAAAACAATTATTTGATCCCCTGCTGATTTTGTAAGTTTGACCACTTACAAAGAAATGAAGTGTCTATTTATTATTTACATTGTTGCAGCAGCCGTTTTCACCCTCTTTCTGAATCCTCTGTTTTAGTTTTGGTTTCTTTAAAACCCGCCTTTCGAAAAGCACAGTCTGCAGTGATTATAGTCAGCTCACTGCAGACTATAATAAAAAATTATAGACCCTTCGTTTCTTTGTAAGTGGTCAAACTTACAAAATCAGCAGGGGATCAAATAATTATTTTCCCCACTGTAGCGTTAATACAGTAGTATTTACAGCGCCTCAGGAAGCCTCTGGAGCTGATACTTGCTGGTTATGGTAAGGGGCGTTACATTTCCAACACGCTCTAAGCAGTAAACCAGTCACAACAGATTGGGGCCAGCTGACCAATCACTGCAGACTGTGTTTTTCGGAAGGCGAAAAAGAAAAAAGAAAATAATTTACATTGCTGCAACAATGTAAATTATAAGAAAAGTTAGTTTTTTTTTTTTTTAATATTAAATGATGTAAATGTATTCTAGCAGACCCCATAAACAAAATTGTGAACCTGTAAATGAGCATAATAGGACCCCTTTAATTATAATTTCATAACTCAATCTTCTGGTGAAATGACAGACATCTCATTCAGTCTTAAACGCTTTAGCCTCTGAATGCTCACATTTATCTGCCTTTGTTTCTGAGTGCAATGCCCACATATCAAAATCAATCAATAACCGATGGATAGAACCATCCCTGAATTTTGTACATCACAATACAGAAGAACAGATCTGCCACTACTTAAGTTTTATGACAACTTTAAATTGTGACAGACCTTTACAAAAGGTTAGGAAGATAGAAGGGTCATATTTTCAAACTCTTAATAGTCATCAGAGTCCTGTTGTACATCTACGTAAAGGAAATCTCTCACACATTATTGTAATTTTTTAGAACAATGTTAATGTATTCCGACTTCAATGCATGGAAATGTCTTGTCTAATTGTTATACCACAGATTTGAGTCAACTAGCTTCACTAAATCCAGCAACAGGAAGGTGGATTTCCTTTCATATCTGTAATTTACATACTCTTTTATGCACGGGTCTTCTGTTCCACATTAATTGTGGATTCCGATTATTTTAGTACCTCTGTACATGAACATTTGTGCTTTTGGTGCAGAATACAAAAATCTATTGTTATACAAGTGAAACTTCAGCATACAGAACAATAACAAGACAGATGATAGTGAGAGGTATGACTTACGTTTTAACATAGGGGTCAGAGAAGCCATTGGCATCCATGGCAGCGAGATGGGCACAGCGGATGATGCCAACCACTAAACCAGACTTCTGAGAGCTGTACTTCAGAGAGATCATGATGCGCCCTCGCTCCTCCAGAGACTTGTCATCTGTCTTGTCAATCTGTGTGTCAACACACAAACAGAAAACAGTCAGTCCATCTTCTATAAAGAAAAGGATGGATGTAGACTGTACATAATATTTTTAAGAAGTAACTGAAACATAAAACCTAGCATTTAATTGTTGCAATTCTATGAATGGGATTGCTTTATCAACTCATAAATAGGCAGAAAATTCTACTAACACACAAGCGTTGTGTCCCAGTAGATCATTTATTAATTTGCTCAATTAGTTTCATGCACCAATCTCTTACTTCCAATGTTTTCTTGTCTAGACATTTTATGGCAGTGCAGAACCAAAGCTGAGATCATCTCAACTGTTGAATGTGAGGTAAATCTACTCCCTCTCTCTCTCAGAACTTTGTGGACCCACCAAAGCCATCAAGCATGAAGTTAATTAGCTGTGGAGGAGGCGTCTCTGCTTATCCCCCACACACTGCTGTCTCATTTCCGTCCCCACTGGAGATCACAGACTCTCACACACACATACACACTCTCATACACATTACAGAGTCTCTTCACACAACAAACACAGTTCGTATTGTTTTCCAGCTGGTGGAGTCACTCTTAGGTCTATAAGAGCAGATCTCAATGCAGTCTTTGTGTTTAACTTTAGCCACCTCTACCTGTACTGCATGTAGCAGTCTGTGTGCTTATCTTACATGTCAACTTTTTAAAAACTTGGAAAATCTCGAAAGTTCAGGGATGGAGTACATTTCATTCCTGTCAAATGCAATTTTAATGTCATTTTTTTTTTTTATTGAAAAACTGATTGGCACAATCGGTGGTGCTTGCATGATCAACTTTACTGGTCACAGAGGCTAGCTGAAAACTAACTTCAAAACTAACGTTCTCCCATTTTGAATGGGAGGACTTGGTCTTGGATGCCCCAAATAGTTCCCCGGAGGTGTTGAAAATGTGGCCACCGAGTGAACTGACTTTCCTTGAAAGGGACTTTGTTGTCAGTCTGCATTAGTGGTGGATTTTCTGCAGGTTACATCTTTACACCAGTGGTGACAATTGACTGTCTTTATGAGCGAGTCATTGAATGTTTACATGCACATTCTTAAAAAGCGCCAATTTGTTGTCATGTAAATGCGTTAAACGTTTTCCTTTAAAGGGAACCCCTGGTGTTAAGACTTTATGGCTTAATATAATGTAAAAGATGTATCTTACTGAAATGTGTAGTAGAAAACCCATGAAAGATTTACGTTATTTAAAAAATCCATGACAGATTTGGTCCGATTTGGACAAAGGGTGGCGCCATTTTGTTTAGGTGCTCAGTGCGTTCTATGTTGATGACGTCAAATGGTTGCATTCACTAAGCTTCTGACACTGTCCTATTGCTATTTTTACTAAATATAATATACGATGCTACATTGTGCAGCTTTTGGTTGTAATTTTCAGTCGATGAGCCACAAGAGAAGCGATGTAGGTCTTCACTGCTTTACTAGCGATAAGAGGAGAAAAAAATGTGGATGAATAAAACTTCCTAAAGATCCACATCTTTGTTTTCTTCACAAGCCCTGGTGCCTTTGAGGCTTTTAGTAGACCACAGCTGAAAGAGCTTACAGTTGCCGATGGATATAAGTGTATGTTTTAACCAAATGCCGTGCCTGTCGTGGAGACTGACGAGGGCAGCTCCTAACACATCTCGATTGAGACAGACTGCCTCAAAGCTTGTGTGTGCCTTGATGTACGCGATATCTGTGATCGCATAAAACAGTAGCATCTTCTCAGCATGTTTAACTGTGTGTAATGCATTCAGGTGAAATATAAGACGATTTTTACACGTCAATCATACAACAATAGTTCGAATAGCCACAGAGACATTGCACGTCTTCAATGTTTTCATCCTCACTAATGTTGTGCTCTGGCTCGAATCGGAAAGGCTGGTCGTGTTTTAAAAGGAACCCTGCGGATATTAAGATCTGTATGTGTACCTAGATTACTGTTGCACCAAAACATACAGTTAAAAAGTATCAAAGGCATCAGGGCTAAAGTGAAGAGAACAAAGACGCAGTTAGGAAGTTTTATTCGTCCACATTCTTCACAACTTCCCATTCTTTTCTCCTCTTATCGCTAGTAAAGCAGTAAAGACTTCCATCGCTTCTTGTGGCTCATCGACTGAAAATTACAAGCAAAAGCTTATATTCCAAGTTGTATTGCGGTAAAAATAGCAATAGGACGGTGTCAGTAGCTCAGTGAGTGCAACCATTTGACGTCATCGACATAAACAAAATGGCGCTGCCCATTGTCCAAATCGGTCCAAATATGTCATGGATTTTTTAAATAACATAAATCTTTAATGGGTTTTCTAATACATATTTCAGTAAGAGACATAATTTACGTTATATTAAGGCATACAAGTCTTAACACCAGGGGTTCCCTTTAAAAACAAACAACTTAAAAGGCCTAAGTATACTTCATTTTCCTCGTTCAGCTCCATCTTGCAAACACTTGAGCGCGTAAGCCTTTCATAGAAGCGTGCGGACTTTAGTGGACTTTATTTTCAAGCGCTCAAGTCACTCACACATTCGCTGTTGTATGCAAATCATCTGGGCGGTCTCAAAAATTGGGCTGCACTCGTACGGGGTGTGCGGACGTCAGCGGAACCACCTGATGATGAAAATTACTTCATGCGGATGGTGTGTGGGCACGGGTGACCTAAGCATACTTTGGGCTTAAGAATAAACCAAATCGACAGCTAGATTTTTGCTCATTACCTCGATTTCACCATGTAAACACCTTAATCTGCGTTCTTTCAGCTTATTGAAGTGCGCAAGGCTTTTCATTCTTCTCCTGCTAGAATATATAAAGCAGTGGTGATTGTGCTGATCCTAGCAGAGCTGTGTGATATGTGATGTGTGATATATGTTACAGGAAAGCACGTTTCCTGCAGATTTAAGCACATCCAACCTGAGCAAGTGTTTTGCTGTAGGGGAGGAGGAAATACATCATACACTCTGACTCTTTCTTGACCCGAGAAATAATAAAGTGTGTTCAGGAGCAGTGGTACACTTGTAGAAACTGTAAACATTAGAGGAGATTGAGTCTGTACAAGTTTCCTGCTGACATTTTGGCATACTCTGGAGTTTTTAATGCTTTATTTAACATCACAACTCACATAATAAATAGAATACTCTGAGTGGAGTACACAGATGCTTACGTTTTGATGCCAATAATGGTAAATGATAAAATAAAAAATAAAAAGTTTGCTTGCACTGACAGTTTACAGGTTTGTACGTAAATTAGTAAAACGGTAAATTAGTAAATTTCAATAAGTTGATTTTTGGTAGTCACCAATGTTGGTGTGCATGTAAACATGCTCATTGAATCATTCATTCAACCGATTAGTTAAAAAATAGATTAATTCGAGTATGAAACACCACCCTGCGGTTGGAGATGTGTAGTAGTCAGTTCTGCTTTGACTTTGTTTGAAATTCATTATTGGCCGGCTCCTGCGTCAGCATCACACGTATGCGTCATGGTGGTCACGTGTACAGCGCCGGCCAATACTGAGTCGCCGTTCTGACGTAGAACCCAGAAGCGCTGTACTGTGTTTACTATGTCAACAGCGTAGGAGACTGACAGGGAAGAGAAGAAATAGTTGAATAAAGTCGTTATTTTTTTTGTATTTGCGCACAAAAAGCTTCATAACATTAGGGTTGAACTACTGTAGTTACATGGACTATTTTAACAATGTCTTTACTACCTTTCTGGGCCTTGAAAGGTGCAATAATGTTGCTGCCTATGTGTGGTTCAGAAACCCTTGGATTTCATGAAAAATATCTTAATTTGTGTTCCAAAGATGAATGAAGGTCTTACAGGTTTGGAATGACAGGTTTGGAACAACATAAGGGAGAGTAATTAATGACAGAAATTTCATTTTGGGTGAACGAATCCTTTAAACGTTTGAGCTTCCGGAAGAGGTTTGTTCTCGCCCATTACTCAGGTTTGGTTGAGCTTCTGTTTATGTTCGCTGATCATTGTTTATATGTGAGTAAAAGACTAAATTAAATCTGCTCATCATAAAAAGCGATCGTATCTCTTCTGAAAATTTGGACTAAACCGCTCGATTCACATGGATTCGTTTTATGATTAAGCATCAAAGTTGCAATTGCATAGGCTTTCAACAGAGGGACAGAAAGCTCTCAGATCATCATAAAGATCTTCATTTGCATTCTGAAGATGAACGAAAGTCTTACGGGTTTGGAATGACATGAGCGTGAGTAATTAAAGACAGAATTGTCATTTTTGGGCGAACTAACCCTTTAAATGTTGATGTTATTTGATATAGTATATAGCACCTTGGTCAAAATTTGTTGTTTTTAATGGTGCTATATCAATTAAGTAGATATTGACATTGGCTACAACAATATTACAGCACTATTAATAACAGTCAATAACTATAACAGACGCAAGATGTCAGGAGCTGCGTATGAAACAAGAGGTGAATCTGGTGTGTGGTACGAGAGACATAAAAGAAGCACCAACTTCAGATACCTGGTCTGTTATACAGCACTTCTACTGACAACGGATGGTCATTATAGGGGAATAACAGACTTTGGAATGTTGAGACTGACCAATCAGAATCAATCATTTCAAAAAGCCCTGTAATAAATAGCAATAACAGCAAAAATTCTATCAATTCAACTTCAGTTCAGCTACTGAAAATGTCCCCTGCCTTTCTAGCAAAAGGTACTCTGATAAAAGATACTAGATGAGATCATCCCCCACTCAATACCTGCTCATCCTGTCAATCCACAGAGCACTTTGACACGTGGCTTAAAACCTACATCCACCACCCTCAAATGAAGAAGACGTGTCTACAAAGAAGTGTATCGAATTGCTTTCCTCAACGTTTTCCCTCCATCTCCTGCTAGAACAAAGCAGTGGTTTGTGCTGATCCTAGCAGAGCTGTCTGTGCACCTTAAGGCACGGTGCTGACGAAAGACTTCCTGCTGAGCTGGGTTTAGTTTGTTACTGGAGTACATTTCAGATATGAGGTATGGCCCAGGTATACTAACAGACATGTGCCTTATGGGTGTCTCTCATACATGGTTGTCAGTGAAACAAAAATGTATTCCCTCAAAGATGTGGCAGGTTTTGAATTGAGGTGTTTTTTTGTCAGGCGACTGAATGTGAATACATGTATGGTTGTTAGTTTTCCTCCAACAGTGAGCAGCCTATAGCTTTATCACATTGCATTCTTTATTGGTGTTTGTAAGCCTGTCATGTTTGTCACAGATGGTTGATGGATGTGAGGATGCTGCTCCAATGATAATTGATTTCTAATTAGTATGTTGATTCTAATGAGAGTCACTTTGGACGTCCTAATCAGTTTGCTATCTGAATCTCTTTATGTAGCTTTCAAACTTCCCTCAATTTCTCCATCACTCACAGACAACCACACCGATGATTAGCACAACCGAGCTTCTTCCACCTTAAGACTGATTCGTTTCCAGAGATGAACAATAAACGACTGTGTAACTCACAGGAAGCTGTTTCTCCAAACAGTTGCTGAAGCTCTTGGTCTGGTTGGGTTTGAGTTTCTTCAGGGGGATTCGGGTTTCGCCGATGAATTCGTTGTGGCGGAATTTGTCCTCGTCACACACTGAAATCCTAGATGAAAGCAAAAGATTGACAGAATCAGATCTGGGTTGTAGAATTTTCATGTAAAGGAACTACACAGCTAGTTAGAAGATTTGTTTTTAACTCTTTCCCTGCCAGCGTTTACTAAAAAGGTTGCTAGCCAGTGCCAGCATTTGATCATATTCACAAACTTTTCATGGCCCCAGAATATTTTTCTGTATGAATATGTAAACAGTCAATATATCCAAAAACAGAACAGAGACTCTGCTTTAAAAAGATACCTCTTTGAGGGTTTGACATTTTTCTCGGTAAAGTTAGGCAATTCTGGTTTATTTCCTGTTAAATGTTTGATGATCATGTTAGCTTGTGCATAAACAACTTCTGTTTTAACCCTCTGGGGCTGTTTGCGTTTCGGTCAAAAATTGTAATTGTTTTTTTATTTTTTATTTAATATTTTGTATTTTTAGGGGATTTTATGGTATTAAATTATATTTATGCAGTAGTTATAATCCATTTATTCACTTTTTGAGCATGTACCTGAAAATGAAATATCCAACTTAAACTGCCATAAGCACAGAATAAAGTTTGGTCTCTTTTTAAAGACAGATTATTGCTGATGTGAAAAAAAGTTTCAATTTTTATATTAAATATATATTTTACAAAACACATGTTACTCTAAAACTGTGAGAAAATCAAAGCCATAAATCTAAACAAGCTGGGTTCCAAATTTAAGGTTGATTTATCAAAAAATTAGCTTTCAGTAAGATTTTGTTTGGATGTAGTATCAAACATTTCCAATATATTCGTCTCCCATTCATTTCCAAAAATACAAGTGTGATTATTGTTTTGAGGACCATTTCACCTTTTTCATGTCCATGATTTTGTGTGTGTGTGTGTGTGTGTTCACACAGGAAGTGCCAAAACCTTTACCAAGTTTCGTACCATTCCAATGAAGTAAATTTTCTAAAAAAACAAAAAACAAAACAAAAAAAAACAAAACGTTTTTTGGTCAAAAATGACCCAACAGCACCAGAGGGTTAAGCAGATCTTTTTCTTCACTTGTATTTGGATCCTGAGATGCTGTACTATTTCAGAAGATCCATAACAGCGCCCCCTACTGTATAACAGTGATAACATGGATTGTCATGAAAAACTTGTCAATGGCGCGAAAGCATATTGTCATAAATTACGGAAAATCTTGTCAATGGTGGGGAAAGAGTAAAAAGATCACCAAGTTAATCTGATGTACCCATGTTTAAATCTGAATAACATTTCAAAGCTTTCAAAATTCATTATTTATTCTTATTTAGACCTGGTCTGACCCATGTCTAAACCAAAATAAAAATAATCTGTACTCAGTTCAATCAAAGAGATATTTATCCAGTCAAGTGCTGAAGGTGGACATTACAAACTGATTCCCAACCACCTGTGCTTCATAACGTTTTGAAAAGCAGTCAAATACATAGTGTGATTGGAACCATTTATTCAGTATATCCCATATGTTCCAAATTCATAGCAGAAGTTCCACAGGAGGATTTCATGTTATCTTTTCACTATAGATGTTCATTTGCATTGAGCTTGCTCACTGTGAAATGAGTTTTCTGTGCTATTTGCAGTATCGGCAAGAACCACTTGATATGTGAGGGTAGGAACAAAGGCACGGCTTCTTTTAGTTTTGTACAGGTCAATAATAACATTTGACTGGATACAGATGAGTAATTCACACTGGAAAAAAGAATGTTCTGCTGATGTCTCATTTACAGCAAGAACAGATGGCCAGAATAACAATAATTCCATGTGTTTAAGATGGTGATGAACTGTTTCACCAAAATATGAAAATGTCTTTATTTACTCACCCTCCTCATGCCATTTGATTATTTCCCTTCTATTAAAGGTACACTATGGTCACTTTTTTGTTCAAAATAGCAAATTTTAAATAATGAGTCAATGCATCATCAGTCCCTCTTCCAAAGCGTGTTTTTGTCTTACCCTGATTCACTATGGTAAGCCTATTGTAAGTGTTTATATTTTAGACCTGTCGGGATGGTTTCCATGGGAAATTGCGTACATACGTCACTCACCCGTGCGCGTCTCATCAAATCTGTAAATAGAGAAGAGTTGCTCCAGCTACTTTGATGCGTGTAAGGTGGGAGTGGCATAGATTAGTTGTCACAACAAGCGAGAAAGTTTGAAATGAATAAATTGCCATATGTAGCTCTCTAACAGAGTTCATTGTAAAGAATGATCTTTTGTGAAGGGTCATTTCATTATGGTTGTTTGTAGGGCTGTGCTGGAATTTATTTTCAATGAAGTACTGTGTCGATTATCGGGTATAGCTACAATAACATCTTCAGCAGTTTTGTTTTTTAACCACTAGAGGTGGTTAAAAGTTACATAGTGTACCTTTAAACATAGAGGTATTTTGCAGAATATCCAAGGCGGAAAGTGCCTTTATTAACCAGCAGTTACAATAAGTGGATGATTTACAATGTCATGCTCCAAAAAGGATACCAAACACACCATAAATGTACCTTAAAAGTAAATATGAATATTGTGAATAAGTGTTCTGAATCTAAATGATATATTAACGCAAGTTGTTTACTGGAAATACGGTCTTCTGTCCAAGCTCTCAAATCTCATTCAAGCTTTTGCACATTTAAACCTGGCACATCATAATAAGCATTAAAAACCAATTCAGGTTATGCACTTTATACTCCTATGGCTGTGTGCCATCTAATAAGTTCTCCTATATATGACTCAGAGGGAGGCCTTAAGTATTGGTCTGTTCTTAAAAAAAAAAAAAAAACAAAAAAAAAAAAACTTACAGCCAGCAAGAATGGCAGGTTCTACCCAGCCCATTTTGTCTCCCATGCCAGCAGTACTGATCCATACAGATATATTTTCACTCTAGACACGTTTACTTGTTTCAGTTTCAAGGACTGGCATAATCCTCTGGCTTTATACCTCATAACATGACTGATTCCTTCAACTCCCTCAATAAGAAATATCATAAACCCCCATAAAAACAAGTGATAGTCTGTGATAGTTTATGATCTAAAAACATTTTCATACATGATGCATTTGTGAAAAATAGCCCTATCAGGACATCCAACAAAAAAATACATAAAACAGACTAATGCTGAAAGGCAGATTCTAGGATTTCAGCCTGAGCGGTGTGTATTTGGTTGCATTTTATTTTATTATCAGATGAGAAAAGAGAAGCAAGAGCTGTGCTCTGTGCCAAACATTACCATCCAACAATGGAAGGATAATACTAAATAAACCAAACCTGAAAGTTTTTAATAACTAGTAAGAGGAGGGCATAAAGTGAAATAACCTTGTAATCTTAAAACTAATCAGATTTTTTAGGGGGGCTGAAATGAAACAGTAGGGCCGAAGCTCCTCTTAATAAGGTCTAGCAATGCCTACGGATCAATCGATTTGACTTACACAGCCTTGTCGATAAGGGAGGGAAGAACACACCCAGAATCCCTTCCAATCCACATTATTTCCATTTGTTTCCTCTCCACTGCATCAGCAATGAATTCCTGAATGGTTGTTCTATTTCCATCTGGAAGTTAGACGTGTATTTGTGACATAGCATTGCTATTCATTACTAAACCGTTCAGCCTTGCTCAGTAGTTCAGTTCTCCAAAGACTTAAGTCATGTTTCAGGTAAACTGGCAATCATACTTTCATAGGGTAGCTGGAGCAGCACTCAGGCATATCCAAAAGGTCTGGTTAATAAAGGCATTTTCCCCCTGTTGTGTTACATGTGGATAGAATTGTTTCCCTAGACAGCCGTGTGTGCTGGATTGCTCTTTATGCTGTTTCTAGAATAGTTTTGTTTTGATTATGGCTGATTATGGTAGTGTGTATGTTTAATGACAGCTGTCCTCTTGGATAAATGTGCAGGGAGTTCAGAGATTTTTGTACAATGCAATCACAGTACATTATGTTTTTCTGTGTGAGCTGGATATATTTGTGCATGGCCTTGAATTTGCAAAGACATTCCTGAATAATGTTAGGTAGAAAAGTCCAAATTAGTCAGATGTAAAAGCAATATATTCTAAAAATAAATAAGTATACAATTACTGCAATTAATACACATACATGCACACATTGTTAGTGTTTTGTTTCTATGGTTTCACATTGATTTGGTCTCTTTCTTTTGTTTAAATAAATTGGACTGCTGCGAGTAAATCCATCCATTTATTTCATTTTGTTCTCAACCAACGCTGACAGAACAGACCTAACAAAATTGATTTAGCAGCAGTTCATATCCTCCTCCTCTCCCAGGGGGAAAATTCCCTAGAGAGACACACACAAGACTTCCTGGATTTGTACCATCTAGTCCATTATGATGACAGCCTGTGTGTGTTTATCCAGGCAGGTCTCAACGCGGAGACAAGAACGTGCCTGCCTGGAGACGGACCTCGAGGGAGCTTCCAGGAGTTTGTGCCACACACATTGTGCCACCCACCGCCACCGTTCCAACAGACATAAAGCCAGAGCCCACCATAGACGCAGAGCCCGAGTCTGCCCGCGATGAGTCTGACCAGGTGCGTGAACTGGCAAACAGCGTCTGTGCCAGTGGATATACTGGTGGAATATGAGGGGATGGAGTGGAGCCCCGTCCCGTCAGACAAGGCGGATGTGGATGCACTAAACTAGTAGGGGTGGGGAAAAAAAAATTGATTCACATGTGAATCATGATTCTATCTTCTGCTGATTCTAACTGATTCACAAATTTCAAAAATCGATTTTCTAAATGTTTATCAATATTGTGATGATGTCGTTTCAAAGAAGGCGAAAGTCAAATACGAGAGCAGTGTAGTAAACAATATAACTAGTGTTACCAATATCCTACAAAGTTAAAAGGCAAGAAATGTAATTTATTATGAATAAAATAGTTGAATACAACATATTTAGGTATTATAAAATGATTGATGATGAGATTGAAAAATAATAATTAATAACCTGAGTTCTATTTAATATCAGTTAATATCAGTTAGGGGCAAGGACAAAGGTTGTGAACTTCTGATTTCTGTATTTCTATACTCAGCTCTATATTTCTTCGCGCCCTGACGAAACTTACCAGTTCACAAAATTAATGAAATGCATAGCTGATATAAAAAATTGGATGACCAGTAATTTCAAAGATTCAGAGATTCTAATTTTTGGACCAAAAACTTCTTCACGTAATAACCTAGAACACTTGATGACTGCTCTGTTAAGTCTTCGTCGTCAGTTAGAAACCTGGGTGTGCTCTTTGATACCAATCTTTCATTTGAAGACCATGTTTCTAGCATCTGTAAAACCGCATTCTTCCATCTTAAAAATATATCTAAACTACGACATATGCTCTCAATGAAAAATGCAGAACAGTTAGTTCATGCGTTCATGGCCTCAAGCCTAGATTACTGTAACGCTCTCCTGGGTGGTTGCCCTGCTCGCTTGATAAATAAACTACAGCTCGTACAAAATGCAGCAACTAGAGTTCTTACTAGAACTAGGAAGTATGGCCATATTAGCCCAGTTCTGTCAACACTGCATTGGCTTCCTGTTAAACATTGTATAGATTTTAAAATCTTGCTAATTACTTACAAAGCACTAAATGGTTTAGCTCCCCAGTACCTGAGCCAGCTCTTAACGCATCATAGTCCTTCATGTCTATTGCGATCTCAGATTTCAGGTAGATCCTTCTCCTATTTGGCACCTAAACTCCGGAACAATCTTCCTAGCATTGTTCGGGAAGCAGACACACTCTGTCAGTTTAAATCTAGACTAAAAACACATCTCTTTAACCTGGCATACACATAACACATTATCAATTTATGTTTTCAAATCCGTTAAAGGATTGTTAGGCTGCATAAATTAGGTCAGCCGGAACCGGGAACACTTCCTATAACACCAGATGTACTCGTTACATCAGAAGAAGAATGGCATCTACGCTAATATTAGTCTCTCTGTTTATCCCAAGGTTTATTGTAGTCAGCTGGATACGGGCCGTATCCAGGTGAGATCGAAGGACCTGCGCCTTGACACGACCATAACGCAACCCTGAAGTGTCAGCAGAGATTGAGTCAACTAGATCATCCACTGTGAAGGCCTCATCGACACGACAGCCAGTGGCACAGTTCCTCAACAAACCGTCCATACCGGCATGATGAATACGATTCTCAACTGGATGGAACTGGAATAAATACGAAATAAATTGCGATCCTATCAGACTTATTATGATTCAGGCAGCTATCATAAAGCACTGTTCGCTGTTGGCCAGAGGAGAACTGGCCCCCCGACTGAGCCTGGTTTCTCCCAAGGTTTTTTTATCCATTTTAACACCTGTTTGCCACTTGTTGGAGTTTGGGTTCCTTGCCGCTGTCGCCTTTGACTTGCTTAGTTGGGGACACTTGACATTTGATATTCAACATTGCTTTCTTCTGCCTGCATTGACACCATTGTATGCAAACTGAACTGAGCTGGATGATGACATCACTGTTTACTCCAGTGCTGATATAGATAAATTAACTAAATTAATAACTATTGATTCTTACATTGGAATGAATCAATACTGAATTTACTTAAGATGGATAATGACACCATTTTCTTTAAGAGCTGCTGTGCAGCCAAAATTATATACCAGTTATCACTGTCTGCATTGTTAAAAGCACTACATAAATAAAGGTGACTTGACTTGACTTAATTTAGATCACCCATTTCTATGAAGGATATACGCAGTTCATCAATCTTTCCACAAAGGCACTCTGAGACACCACTGCAGGTTGTTTGAACTAATCCTTTAAATTAATCATTTAATTTACTTTATTTTTTCAGATTTTTATTTTATTTTGAGTTCAAATAAAATTCAAAGTTTAGAATCAAATCCATGCATATATCGAAGTGAAATTTGATTCAAAATCAAGAACTGATTTTTTAATCGAAACGTGACCCCAAGAATCGATATGAATTGAATCGTGATATTCCAAAAGATTCCCACCCCTATAAACTAGAACCCTTAATATGGTTTGAGGATATAGAGGATAATAGCACAGAGCCTGTTTCATCACCCTGCACCGAGTTATAGTGCATCCAGAAAAATAAGGCTGTAACATAACAAAATGTGGCAAAAGTGAAGCGCTGTGAATACTTTCCGGATACACTGTATTAATGTCTGTATTCTGGCCCTGCCTCCCACTCCCACCTCCTCTGACTGTTCCACATTGGCCAAGGAGGCCAATCCTGAGATGTCTGTCTGTTCTGTATCTGCCAGGAAGGCCGTTTGTGTCTGCTCTGTATCGGCCAGGAAGGCAGTTTGTGCCTGCACTGCCCAGACCGTCAGCTGTCTTCACGGCCTCTTATCAGCCCTTTGTCTCCTCCTACGTTACCTGCTCAATGCTTCATGGATCTGCCTCAGGCTGATAGTTTGCCAGCTGAGCCCTGGACTGTCGACCCGTTTGCTCTGCCTAGAATCTCTGTGCCTGTCACTCCACATCGGCCTGTTGGCTCCACGGGCTTCCTCCTCCCTCCAGCTTCGCCTTGGTCAATCGTCGCTCTGCCGTTGCCACAGACTTACGGGCCTTTAACCCTTTGGCTCCTTCTTCCTTTCAGCTTCACCTCAGTCCTTGGGAGCACTGGCTCCACCTCAGTCCTCCTGCACCCAGACTTCACAGTGGCTGCTTGTCTCTGTGGCTCCAGGACTTCTTTGTTGCCCGGTCTCGTCGGCTCTCCGGCTCCGCCCGGGTGTCCACCGCCAGTAGCTCTGCCTCAGTTGGACGTTCCAATGATTCCATCTGCCAAGTCTTCACCATGGCTCCTCCCTCCCTCCACTCTGCCATAGGCTTACGTCATGGGATTCTGGCTGGGGATTCCGCCCTGGCTCCTCTTACCGCTAGCTTCTCCCTGTTATCTCTGCCTTGGCTCCTGTGTTTATCCCATGTGCCTGCCCTGCGCCCACCTCCTAAGCCCCATCCAGCCCTCGTCTATTGGACTTTTTGTAATTTGTTTGTTGTTTATAAGGCCCAAGTCTGAGCCTTCTTGATGAGAGATGTTACGGGTGATCTTGTTTGTTGTCTGTTTTGGGTGGGTATCAGTTCGGTTTCCTATGTTACCGATTTGTTTCTATGGTCTCGTATTGATTTGGTTGTGTGTCACACCTGGTGTTAATTTAGTTGATTCGTTCACCCGTGTACGTAGAGCCTTGGTTTTGATTCAGTCTCTGTTATTTTGTAGTTCTCTTTGTTTTAATGTGCAAAGATAAATTCTGTTCATAAAATGAAGAAAAGCACATCTAGTTGCATCTAATTGTCTGTAAACGTTCCGGAAAATGTGTTTGCAAATAGTATTTTTGTATCCTTAAACTGTAAGTGTAAATTAAAAGGCTTTCTTGGGTATAAATGCATGAGAGGTGAGCCACTTGTGTGGGTAATTTGGCTTTGAATAGAGCTGTCACTGTCTGAGATGATGTTGGCAATGGAGGTATGCCTTTTCAGATAAATCACATGCTTTTCATAGCCACAGGAGGAGTTCGGCATAGCCCGCCATTAAAACACCACTTTGATGTTCATCGGCGGCACATGAAGATCGCGGCAAATGAGGTTTGGAGAATAATGGGAAAGACCGAATGCTGGAGTGAGATAACACCTCAGAGCTCCATTGTGTGAAAGTGTGAAAGACTGAAGCCTGACATCATGTACACGTCTGACTTGCACTCAGTAGGAGAGCTGTGGGTCTTTTTGTGAAGCTGTCCTTAAAGTTTTCCTGGCTCTACAAGATTCTACATACATCTGTGTATATCACATTTACTGCTACTATTATTTTTATTTTCCTATATAACTGGACTCCCTATATGCTCTGACACAAGAATTTTCAAGCTTTTTGATGCCAAGGCTCCCTAAATAAAATCATTGCTTCGTGAGTCATTGCTTTCTAAATTATAAAGGCAGTTATATTTTTTCTAGTGCTGTCAAAATTAAAAATATTCAACGCAATTAAGGCAGCATTCGTCCCCTCGTCCCCCCCCCCGGTCATCCTTTGGCTAGCTTTATAATATATGATCACACTCTTATTCAAGCAAATGCTAATAATTGGTAAATGCCTAATAAATGTTAAATGATAGCTTTTAATTACACACTAATGCTGAATGCCTAAAATTGAGAACAAATAAATAAATTAATTAATTAATTATTTCATAGAGACATCAGTACCAATATTGGTATTTGTGATACTGGCCTTCATTCATAAAAAGATGCCATTAAACAAATATTAAAAATATAGGCTACTGTCTTTGTGTTTCTATGTTAATTTGGAGATTAAATGTGAAATTATTACCATATAAAAATATATTAAAAACTTTAATGTTAGATTTTATTAATCGCAATTAATTACAGAAAAATCTGTGTTGACATACCTATACAATGTGAGTTTAAAACAAGTTTAAAATAATAAAAATTATGTTTTACAGTCTTTCTACTTCAAATTTTCAATTCAGTTTCAAAGTAAATCCTACAGCAAATTGTTTTCAGTGTTAAACCTCTGAACACTGAAGCACAGAATGCCAGTGTTATTTAATGTTAATGTTACAGAGAAATAAAGAGAAGATGTCACTTCCTGCCAGACAGAGACTATCTCTTTATGACAAGCTGTTTTCATTTGTACCCTCTTTTCAGAAAGCAGAAGCAGACAAGTTCGAGTCAGACACAAGATAACTATTTTATCACTGGGATGTAGGCACAGACCATCAGACCACTACAGCCTTTATTGAGGAAATTTAAGGCGCAATAAAGTGCCAGAATGCGCATGAGGAAATAATGAAAATGTAGTTTTTATAAACGCTAGAGGTGAGACACTGAATATGCCAGTGTTTGGAGTTTATTTACGTGAAAGACAAGAGCGATCCCTGAACGAACGGCCTATGAGGGAGACTTTCGGTTTCCATGGAAACTGGCTAAGACAGCCCTAAAGAAAAGCAATGGTGAATCATCAGGTGGTTCCTCCTCGATCCACATGTCTGCAGACGCACACACATAGGTCTGTACTTTCCCTCAAAACGGTAAACATCCTTAAAGGATTTCAGTCAACTTGTCAATATGTCCAGATCATATCATCATACAGCCTCGTCCCAAAGGAGCTCATCCTCTAAAAACAGCATAAAGAGCAAAACAGCCTAAATTAAGCTTTAAACCCTCATCCCAGGCCTCAGTTAAACCTTTCTAAACTCTAAAATCACCCAGTGTCACCTCCCTCTAGTTGTGTTGAATGAACCCGTTACTGCACCGCTTAAGAACAGAAATGTGACCTTTGAAGCGCAGACTCTCTGCCTCATTAATTCACACGGAGTCCAGACAAATCTGGGAGACTCCAAACCCAGAGCTGCGATCTCAGTGGGAAAAGCCTGTAACTCGCACAATAGCTGCCTGCTCTCGCTAACTCTGGCCTGTCTAGACGACTCTAGCATGGATTCGGTGTTGGTGTTAAACTTTTTACTGTCTTGCAGCATCAGATTTTGCTCAGGAAAGTGAGACTTCAGGTCACATTGACCCGTCTAATCTCTATTAGAAATTCACAAATCTATCTGCCAATCTATCTTGGTATAAACCTAGTGTCAATACTAATAGTTTCATTAAAATAAATGCATTGAGAAAGAATAGTTAATATAAGATATTTAATACAAGAACACTCTCAAGAACACTACATATTTAATCCAAGAAGTTTTACAAATGCACGTCTTGGAGGTTGGGGGCAAATGAAAAGATAATACTCCACTAAAATACTAAATCAACTGTATCTCAAAGAGCACACCACAAAGTAATCCATTGTTTAAATACTTAATATTACTAAATAGTTTTGCCTTTATATGAAGAGTTTGAATTTAAAAGCTGCTAAATGTGACCTCCATCAAAAATGAGATGACGATATTGAACGAATGCTCTCCGCAAATAGTATACGTTCATCAAATACTTTTGCTTCAAATCAGCTAAATCCCAGGGTCAGCCCATTCAGAAATACGGGTTTGTTGGCAGAAACTGCTAAACACTACTTCCCTTTGTCAGCAAAAGTCCACAGAAGAACCAATCGGAACACGTGAATCGAATCTGTTGTGTCTACTTAGACTGTTATTACTAAGAATGAACACTAGGGGGAGATAGGGAAGGAGAGAAGGGGAGACAAGGGTGCATACACATGGAAGAGAGTTGGTCTGGATTAAAAAAGTGATAATCCAAGTAATTATTGTGCCATCGTGTTTTTTATTGTTTTGTAAAGTTAAGTGACAACACAACAGAATCATATGATTTCAGGATGAATGACGGTGTGTGTATGAGCCACTTTCAATTGCTGAGCTGCAAGTTTTTATCATGTTTTGTCTATTGTTACAGTGGCAATGACAGGATTTCATGAGTAGCAAGTAAACACAACAGTGTTCTTTTGCTGCTGTAAGAAATAGAAATAGACATTTTACTGTCTTGTTGTCCAAAGTAGGGGTGTGCAGCGGAGCCACTATCTATATCTGTATTTGTAACAATCTCAAAATGATTTGTATTTGTGTCTGTATCTGTATTCGGATAATACCGGAAGTGGGCGGGAAGTGGTATTACAGCCTATATTTCTGTTTTCTTCGTAGATACTGTATCACTAAAATATGCCTTGTATAACCAAAAAAATAAATAAATAAAAATAAAAAAAATAAAACATTTATGATTATAACATTTATTTAAATATCTTCTAACTGTCTGAGCTGATAGTGTCGATGGAAGTGCTTCTAAATGTGTTGTGCAGTTGTGCTTCGGATGACACGAGTTCGAATTCCAGCTTGGGGACCTTTTGTGATCCGATAAATAAAGAGGCTATTTAAAAATATTCAAAATAAAACAGTAAGGGTTCGGAAAAGTATGGAAATTGATTTAAGTAATTTTCAGGCCTGGAAAGTATGGCAACAGGAACACGGCTTGATTTGCATTCAGTTCATTCATAGAATTTACACTAATTCACTGAGTAGTGATGAGTAGTGATTTTAGAGGTTTATGTATAATATTGTGCTTTATCTGCAAGCTCACCGGTTCCTATTCAATTTGGAAATTTAATTTGATTTATGTCATTTCCCCTAAGTATAAAATTAGGTAATAATTAAAATAATAATAAATGATCGTACAAGCAGAGTGATTTCATCGCAACGTTTAGTGATTTAGTGATTGTCGTTCACGCCTGAATGAATCCAAAACTTTTTTACCATAAGAGACGAACTTCACTAAACAAATGTGCGTGTGCCTCTTAAACCAGCAAGAGATAAAGCAGCAAACATGTAGACCTAAGTAGAAAATGTATGTAGGCTATCTTTGTTGACTATCTTAACAGAGAGCTGGTTTGTTTCTCAGAGACATGCAGAGATGGAGCCCGGCTATTTGATTTGCGATCGTGCCGTGCGAATTCCATTCATTTATATCGTGCAAGGTTTACATCAATTACATATACATATTGAACAGGAGAACATGTGTATGTAGTTTTTTAGTCGACATTACTCCTGTCAAGCTCTGATTTCAGAGAGACACAACAGCAACGTGGTTATTTGATTTGCGCTCATTTTCGTTCATACACGCATTCACTTCACACTCATTGCGTAGTGATTTTAGAGGTTTACGCTACGATCCCCTGTCTTTACCTGTTATCCAGCAAACTCGAGACTGTTTCATTCGTTATCAGTCGAATTATTCGTTATCCATTAGTCGTTTTTAAGCCATTATCCGTGCCTTTCCGAATAAGGTATTTGGCTTTGGGCACACCCCTAGTCAAAGAGTTGGACTTAGAGGTTTTTGCAAAAAAAACCCCAAAAAAAACATGGTGTAACGAAGGGAACTGGACGACAGAGTTGGGGATCCACGTGCAGGCTTTATTATAGGAGCGTAGTCGTACAGGCAGAGGTCAAACACCAGCAAACAGATACAGGAGGGCAAGGCGAAAGAGTAGTCCAATTCACAGGCAAAGGTCAAGACAGGCAGCAAACGATCATTAACAAGGAAACAGTCCAGGGTCGAAAACACAGACTAGGCAAGGCAAGGAGCAAGGAAACAAGGTCAAACAAAGGCTAAACAATACTGAGCCATGAGTGTGTGTGTGTGAGTGCAGCTTATAAAGGGTCACTGATGAGAAACAGGTGTGAGTGCATGATTGGTTCCTAGGTGAGGGATTGTGGGAAATGTAGTCCAGAGTGAAGTATAACTGTGTGTGCAATGAAGTGGTGAACCGGCGACCTCTGGTGGGGAGTAGCAGGAACCAGCAATTGCCCCTGAACTTGCTGCCAAAACTCCCAGAATATCTGGTATTCAAGTTATCTTTTAGTCAGCATAAAAACTGGACATTCAATCACATTACAGTAAATCATATCGTTTAACTGACAAATTGTACTATACTATTATTCATGGACTTATGAAGTGAGACAACTAAATATATTACGTAACCAAATAAAATGAGAATGCAATTGATTTGATATTAATAGCATCTTATCTTTTAGTCAGTATGTGATAGTCAAATGAAAATGTATGAGATCCAATAAACCGGTATTAAGCTATGAATTCATAATTAGATACAAGCTTATCTGGTCAGAGTATTGGAACATTAGATAATATTTCTCCTCATTCCAGAGGACATTTTTCCTCTATATACTGGTGTATATGAGACAGAGATTCATATGATGGTAGGTAGAAAAGTCCTCAGATTAATGAATTCCTTTTGAAAGCAGTTTTCTAATGGAAAACTAATCCATATTAAGTAAGAGTTAACCAACACCAAATTGAAATTGGATTCCAATTTAATGCTTTGTCAGCCCATATAAATGGTTAACGGTGACAAAGACCAAAAAGTGCTTCGTCAGTAATCAATGGCCATTTTCTGAACAAGTTGCCAACAGTAAGTTGCAGCATTGAAGTGAATGTGTCCAGGACATTAGTTAAATCAGCTACACAACATTGTTATTTTCGTTTACTGACATTTATTTTTTTAACCACGATAAGACTGAATCAAAATGTTCATTTATGTGTATAGCTTGCTAGTACTTTTGACCTCATTATCTGACATTAAGTGTCCTTGAGCCCTGGAAAGGCGCTATATAAATAAAACTTATTATTATTATTATTTATTATTAAACCCTTTCTTATATTTGCAACATTTAACTAGAAAAACAATGCCAAATGGTTTCTCTACTCAGGCAACTTGGTTAATCTGCTTTTAATGGATTTGAGGGATATTGTGAGTGTAACACAGCTGTTATGTAATGATACACACAAGTGCAGACTAATGTTCCTCTGTGGTGTAATCTTTACTGCCACTTTGTCTTTGCTATTATCTTAATGCAGCATTTCAATCACTGCACAGGGTTTTAATGCAAACTAAACAATCAAGCTCTGTGAAAAACAACCCATTTTGCAACAGTCATGTTTGCGAGGCATTAAATGTCACTCAGAAAGGGCCAGTGACATCTCAGCTGGGGTGAAATCACCAGGCAACATCACATATAAAGGGGAGGCCAAAATAACAAATGACATGAAAAACTTTCAAATGTTTGCAAAGGTGAGTCATGATAGGTTGATTAGCAGTTAGCACCAAGTCTAAAGACCTCTAGCAATTGCCACTTTGAATTATGATGCAAGACAACAATGAGATGTCTAAAGAGCCAGGTTACAAAAACGTCTCAGGTTACGAATGTAACCAGGGTTCCCTGAGAACAGGGAACGAGACTCTGCGTTTGCAACGCTATGGGGGAAACGTCACGTGACTCGGTGTTCGAAAGCCAACTATCCAATAACTCCAAATCCTATTGGCCGGCGACAGCCTATGACGTCATACAGGCGCGACCCGGAAGTATAAAAGGGGCGCCTGGGGAAGCAGTCATTATCCATCGTCTTGAGGGACTGTTCAGCAGGCAGCCCGATGTATGGCAAGGAAACGCAGAGTCTCGTTCCCTGTTCTCAGGGAACCCTGGTTACATTCGTAACCTGAGACGTTCCCTTTCGAAAGGGAACTTCTACTCTGCGTTTGCAACGCTATGGGGAACGATATACCCACGCCGCCATGCTTGAGGAGAATGCCTGCCAAGAAAAATGGCTGAGACAAAGGCTCCAGAGCAGTAGGAACTGCTTGGCAACTCTCCCTCGGGTCACACCAGGCTGTCAGTGACAGCATTCCCTTCGGCCAACAGCCCAAGCTAAACTCCATGAAGGACCTCCTCAAAGGCCCTACAGAAGGTGCTAAAGCGTCTGGAACCCACTTTTCCATAAGAAACAGTGGTCCCTTCAAGGGAATGTGGCCAGGGAACCGAAGGGAACCCCGGCCAGCCACTAGAGGGGAACGAAGTCACCCTCAATGCCACCAGGGAGGCCGACCTTGTCTGACCTGAGACAAACTCAGTCTGGGCCAACCCTGTCTGAATACAGAGCCTCCTAACACGCATTCTTCACAGAAGATAGTAAGTAAGAGTGACTGCAAAGAGGCAGAAACAAACTCAAACCCACGCGTAGAGACGGGCATCCTGGAGAGCAGAACCCAGCTAAGTGCTATGAACCCTCGTATTGAGGGGAGTATAATCCACTCATCCTAGGATCTACCCAGTGCTTAATTAACGCACTGAGGAGGCCGTGCGCTACAGAACCCTGATGCAGGGGAGCACAAACCAGCCTGATGCTGGATCCTTAAGAGGAGGCCTGATTAAGGCCTACCCCATGACCAGCTTAGGGAGCTAAGCACTATTACAAACATAACCCTAAAAGGGAAGTACGAAACTCACCTAACAGGTAGACCATGCGATGGGCACATACTCATGGAGGCCGAAAGAGGCCTACAGCATGATAGAGTTAAGTGAATAACAGAAGTCAAACAGAAAGTGGCCCGGCTTTCTTTCCGGGGTAGAAAGATGACTTCAATGGCAGCCTAAGAGGCTGCAAAGTGCCCACATGACAATCCACCCAACACGATCCACCGAGCAGTGTACTCAGTAAAAACACCTTTTACTCTCTAAAGCAAGAGGAGTACAGCGTACGCCAGCACGCATTAAGGAAGGCCTGGAGGGGCCTATAACCTCAACAGACACGTGGCATCAGCTCGTGGCAGTGTTTAGGCCCAAAGGACGATAAACAACCAGACAGAAGGAGGTTGGTTTATCACTTAGGCCTCTGGCCAACAGAAGTGTATAAAGATAAATCTCAAAGAGAAATACACGCAAACATACTCCAGTGTGTTAAAACTAGGCGGCCCGTAGGCCTAGCAACCTCTAATACACACGGCGTAGTCTTGTGGCCGTTTCTAGGAGCACAAAAGATCCACCCTAGGCGCTAGGTGGCCCTTAGCTCAACTAGAATAGGACTCAGGGAGGCAGATCTAGGTAAAAAACAACCTTCAGTAAGGTTTTGCTGCCAAACCAACCTGAGGGGCTAGCCACTCGAAATACTCGGTAAAAAGCACCTTGTCACCCTCACAGCGAAAGGAGTATATAACTGAACTCCACATATTACACCGGAGGCCGAAGTAGGCCTGCCTTAGTAAACACGTGGCATCAGCAAGTGGCTACCGTAACCATAACCATACCACCCAGAGGCCACGTATTAACAGTGTCATGATTAACACATGAAAAACACTGCCAAACACAGAGAACAGGCCTGTTAGGGCCTCTCCGTCAGTGATGGGGTGTGGCCGACGGTGGCATGGTTTCCCAGGCATCCTGCCGACCAGTCGACTAGAAAAAGGAGGCCTAAAGGGGCCTCCATTCCAGTAACAGGTGGCGATCAGCCTACTCACAGGTTAAAACACAAATTGTGCCAAACGTAAACTAAAAAGGAGGCCTGAAGGGGCCTGCCAATTCAATAACACGTGGCTACAGCTCGTGAATTAAAGTGAACCAAGCTACAGGGAACCAGCTGTAACCCAAAAAGCTATGGGAAGCTAACTGCGACCTGCGCTAGGCTACACATTCCAACAGGCAATGTACCCTAAATACACATTTTGACTAAAGGGAACCAAACAAAGCCAACATGGTCTAAGGAAGGCTAATATAAGCCTACTACCTCAGACAGACACGCGGCATGGCCTGTGGCAGCTTAAACCTGTGAAAATATGTGAGCACATTATGATCAGTTAAACAGTATAGTAGAACAACCGCTAACTAGAAGGAGGCCGAATATCATAAGGCCTACAATCCGAGTTATAAGCAGTATAACCGTTAACCAGACCACTAAAAAAGGGAGCCAATAGATACCAGTTTTCTTCAACAAAGTGGCACTAACTACCCTGAATATGCAATCCAACAGGTGATGCACCCAGTGACAAGGACCTCAGACTGGAGAGTACAAGTCACCAAATACTCAAAACAAAGGCCTACTTTCACAGCAAAGGGCCTACTGTTATGAGAGCAGGTGCCAACCTGTGGCAGCATAGGCTCACATACAGTGTAGGGCAAAAGTCTAGAACCCAAAGTAACAGAAACTTTGATCTACATGCTTTTATTTTTAAAAAGAAAAACACTTCCAACACAGATCCTCAAATCTGATCTAAACCCCAGAGGACAGGAGCTAAAAACTAGCAACGTCAACTCAAACTTGATAAAACAAATTTATCAAGTGGCTCAGGAGAAAGTTATTCCTTTTAGCATGAAAGTTCTAGAAAGTGGGGCCAAGCACACACCTGCATAACTTATCTACGCAAAGATAAGGGCCTACCACCTGAGGAACAGCATAAGGGAGTCAGGAAACAGTCTACAACCTAGCTGTAAAACTCAAATTGCACCTACACCAGCAAAGGGATAATTGGGCGTACAGCCTAACAACTCCCTCGGGAGGAAAACCAGAACTAGGAAACAAATCCTGAAAGGATAGTGAATACATATGGGGTTAATTCATATATCACATCACCTAGCTCTAGCTTGGCTGCCAAGTTATAGGCCTATCTTCTTTATTATATACAACAGGCACCATAACAAACAGTCTGATCTCCACTTCTAAATCTCATGATGAGAAAAATAAAGTGAAGCTCAAAGCTGAAAAGTCAGGCGGCCGGTTAGGGCCGCCGTAGACATACAAACTGAAGCAATGAGTGCCAACTCAAACTATACTGAAAATAGCCGAGAGGCTACTCAACATAGAGAGAAAACTAAGCAGCAGCCATTCTGTGACCTGCTTAGTCAGTCTCAACATTCCAGTTTTGCCCAAAAAACCCCTATAAATACTATTTCTCAATGTTACATTCACTATGCCATGTTCAGGAATTATACAGGTAACAACACACAGTCAATATTTAGAGATTTAAATTTGACGTTGTCTTACCTTCTCGAGGCTCGAAGACCCAAGACTGCTCCTTCACAAACATGGGAAGGCAAAACATCCATGGTACTAGAAGCCCAAAGAACCCTTTCACTATCAAGCCAGAAGGCGGGCCTTCAGAAAAGAATTCATCATGGGCCCGGCCGTCAGCCTGACTGTTCAAAGGTGTTACCTGAACCTACACAGTGATTATAAAACGCCCTGGGAGGCCAAGGAAGAGGTGCGAAGGCAACTTTTATCTTCGCCAGGAGAGGGGATCGATCAGTGGCGTTGCTGGCGCCGTTGATCAATCACCTCTCTTACACCATCTTTCCTCTTCCTTGTGTCTCGCCACTTCTGCGACTTGCTCCGAGATGGAGGAGGCGCTCGAGCGGCGACGCTAAACCTCTGGCCCTGCCTCAGAGCCTCGACTCGAGACGGGCCAGCGCCTCCCGGCTGTCTGGGCCCAGGATCGGACCTGAGCGGAATGCAGTTTTTATATGCTGCTGAGCGCACCTTCGCCTCCCTGAACTTTCCAACCACCATCTCAACGGAGCCGCCAAAAAGTTCAGTTGGCGAAACCGGGGCATCGAGAAGAGAGCCCTTCTCTTTCTCCCCGATGTCCGCCATGTTCAGCCACAGATGCCTCTCCGTGGCCACCATGGCCGCCATCGATCTCCCAATCGAGGCGGCCGTCTGTTTGGTGGCCCGGAGAGCGAGATCTGTGGTGCGGCGTAGCTCAGCCACCGCATCAGGGGACAAACCTTGCCCCTGATCCAGGTCCTTCAACAGATCAGCCTGGTACGCCTGTAACACTGCCATCGTGTGTAAAGCCGCACCAGCCTGACCCGCAGCAGCATATGCTCTGCCGTTCAGACGGGATGTTTGCTTAAGGGGTCTGGACGGCAAAACCGGAGCTTTTAGAGTCGGTGCTCTGCCCGTGACGAGATAGTTGGCAAACGTCTCGTCAATGGGCGGCAGCGACACATACCCATGCTGGCCCAATCCCTCCACATCAGCGAAATTTCCTCACTGATGTGGATGAATTCTGGCCGAGTATGGGTTCTTCCATGCCTTCTTGATCTCAACGTGGAGATCCGGAAGGAATGGAAGGCTCACTGGAGTCACAGGGTTGTGGTCGGAAAGAAAGCGTTCGTCCAGTCTGCCGCAAACGGGCTCTTTCCTATCGCGCCCCCACGGCAGCTGCAGTCTGCCAGCAGCGCGTTCCACAACCTCCAGCAACTCGGCATATGCTGGGCCAGGCGGTTTGGAGAAAGAAGAAGAAGAAGCCACTTCTTCCTCCTCCATTACCACCTCCTGGCCACGGGGGCTATCGGCCAGAAGAACACTCGCTCCCGGGTCGGATGATGTCAGAGACAGAACATCGTCGTCCTCCAGGAGCTCATCCTCGCCAGCCGCCGCCGAAGGCTGAGAGACCACAACACCTCTCTCAAACTTGGCAGCGAGCTCCATCTGCGAGCCCCATGAGTGCAGCCGCCGCTCTGCCTCAGCACGAGCAGGGCCGGATCCACCAGGCGCAGATGTTGACGCTTCATCCCTCGAGAAGAAGGCCAAGCGAGAACGGAGCGTCCTCATCGGAAGACGCTCACAATTCACACAGACAGCGCCCTCAAGCACCATCCGTGCGTGTTCTTCTCCCAGGCAATAGACGCATAAGGTGTGTGAATCTTCCGGAGTCAGAAATCTCGGGCATGGATCCACACACTTCCTGAAACGCTTCTCCTTGTCCTCAGACATAATAGAGAAATTTCTCGTTATTTGACGATCGGCAATGAACACAAACAGTCCCGAAAGACGATGAGATAATGACTGCTTCCCCAGGCGCCCCTTTTATACTTCCGGGTCGCGCCTGTATGACGTCATAGGCTGTCGCCGGCCAATAGGATTTGGAGTTATTGGATAGTTGGCTTTCGAACACCGAGTCACGTGACGTTTCCCCCATAGCGTTGCAAACGCAGAGTAGAAGTTCCCTTTCGAAAGGGAACTATAAAAAAGACCATTTGGGAGTAGACTTAACAGTTACATCACTGCATTTGCATTATTATGGCAGTTGCTTTATTAAGGTGGCAGAAAAACATTGATAACAAGTGGAGGAAAACCACAAAAAAGATCTTGTGCTAGTCTTTGGATGTCAGAATCAGAATGCAAGAAAAGATGGTCTTTGTTTTTATAGAATACCATCTTCAAAGGCACACTTCGAAGCTAAACAGACAGACTGTACTGATGGAGCCTGTGACGATTAGCCTACTTTTAAAGCATGGATTTGTTGTTATCAATAGATCTACACAATTTTCACATATGTAGTTCATAGAAGGCATATTGTATTTGACTGAACGGCAGCATTGGTATTCAGTGTGAATGCCGCGAAAAACACACAAAACACATCCAAAACGGAAAAGAGCTTTGCGATTGACTGTTCAAATAGCTTTGACAAGAAATCTGAGGTATATTTTTACAGACTGCCTAAAGCTACAGAAAAGAGAAGCAAATGGATCGCTGCGATTCACAGAAACAACTGGATTCTAGGTAGCGAAACGTGGATTTGCAGTTATCATTTATGTCAATATGTTGAATTTTTGGGTAAAATCATACCCTATATATTGTATTGTTATATATTGTATTTAATTGAACTCATCAATTAAATATTTACCATCTTATATTCTGCATAATTGGGTGTTTTTAAAGAAACACTGACAAAAACTATACAAGTTTTAGGGCTGGATGATATGACAATATATATATAACACTGATATAAGTGATCACCCGGATTTAGACCTATCTATAGTGTATTTATATAAAGCGTTCACAGGCAAATTTGCTTTATGTATTTCCCCGGCGTCGAAATCAGGCACATATAAATGTCTGTAAACACGATTCCTGGCTGCATGTCAATATCCATGGATTACTGGATCTTTGGTAAGTTGTAATGAACACCATCGAGTCCAACCTTTAGTTTAATTGTTTGTTTTACTCGCCTTTTCACAGTTTCCCCTATTAAATCCAGTGGCTCTTTTGTCACTTAGTCCGACTGAGGGGGGCGTATTCTGGCGGGAAAGTGGCGTCAATGTGAGTTAACTGTTTTGGATTCAGTTAACTTCAGTTGTTCATCCCACATTTTAGTAACACCACTTAAGATATCTTAATAGCATCTGTCTAAACAAGAAAATGGATGCTTTCTATGTCCTGTTTCTGTTGGCAACAGTTAAACATAGGAAGGAAACTCTGGCAGGCAGCTAACTGGAGTGATTAGATCCTGATAATTGCTCTGCAGGGTCACAAAGTTCAAGGAATATGACTCAATTTTACAGGATAAAGTAAGCACTGTTCCCTCAATATACTGCCATTTCGTGAAGACCCCCAGTAACCAAATCTAAACATGATGTAAGCTTTCAGTTTTAGCGGACAGCGTGAGATGTAAATTCCTACCTCCTTCACTGGCCCTTCAACTGGAGGCTTTTAATTTTGATGAATACCTTAACATCCCACTACACTCTATAGCAGCGATCCAAGAATCATTGAAGGTAAATGCGGCTTGTAATTAGGTCTCGGTCTCAGCACTACATGGGGGCCTGGGGTCGGCCTGACCCACACAATTACAACTGGATCATGGGAATCATGTAACCATGGACACTTAATTAAAAACATCCATATTTTTTCTTTTTCTTTATTAAAGTAGGATCTCAGTTCAGTCACCACTGACATTTTTGAAAAGCCCTCATTAAACTTAAGTTGATTTGCTTCACATGCTTCTTTCTCTGTTATCTTTTTCTTTTGATTCCACCTATACGTCATGGGAACGAACCTAATGTTTTTTATTTCAATATGTAGCAAATATGTAGGATACACTTTATTTCAGTAGTCCACTTTAGACATTCTGCTAAGTCACTTTGCAACTACATGTCAACTAACTCTCATTAGAGTATTAGTAGACTGTAGTAGACTGATAGGTTAGTGTAGGGTTATTCAACTGGCAGCCCGCGGGCCAAATCCGGCCCGAGGGCACCCCGACCTCCCTCCTCCTCTTTTCCTGGTGGTGCGGCTAAATCTGGTTAGATACTTGCCACGGCTCGGCTATATACGCACTGTTTGTACCATGCACGCTCATCCGACTGACCTGAGAAATGTTTTTTGTGTGAATATTTCAGCAGTTATTATGTGCATCCCACATTTCTGTTGACTGAACCAGCGATACCTATAATTTGTGAATTAATCATTCTTTTGGCTCGATTCTTTCTTTTCCGTGAATTGGCCAAACGCGCTTGCATAACGATCTGAAATGATTTGGATTTGTTTGGACCGCTCTGTCACTGAATCATCTGAAGTTGTTTCTCAGTTAGTAACAACAAATAGAGAACAAATAGTGCTGTTTTTATGTGTTTCAGTAGTTTACTTTTGAACTACGCAGTACGGCCCAGTGTATAATGGAACAAAAGCTTAAAGGATCTGCTTTTATTCCCGGTCCAGGTTAGGGTTAGTAGAATAAGTTGACATAATTGCAAAGTAACTTATAGTCAGTAGAATGTCTGTTGGGGAGCATCAAAATAAAGTGTTAGCAGATATTAAGCAGAGAATCTACTAATACGCTAATGACTGCTAGCTGACATGTAGTTGCAAAGGTACTTATAGTCAGCAGAATGTCTAAAGTGGACCATTGAAATAAAGGGCCCTATTATAACGATCTAAGCGCATGGTCTAAAGCGCACAGCGCAAGTGCACTTAGGGCATGTCCGAATCCACTTTTGATAGTTTAAGGACGGGAAAAATGGTCAGCGCGCCAGGCACATGGTCCAAAAGGGTTGTCTCTATTCTCTTAATGAGTAATGGGTGTGTCTTGGGCGTAACGTGCAATAAACCAATCAGAGTGACATCTCCCATTTCCTTTAAAAGCCAGTTGCGCTCGCGCCATGGCGGATTCGCTATTTACATGGCGGAATTTGCAAGCGGAAAAATGGAACGCTTCCCTAGTGAAGAAATGGATCTGCTTGTGTGTGTGGTTAAAGTGCCCGAGCAGACCATCTACGGGACAAACCGGATTCCACCAAAGCATTTTTATCTTTATGCACACAATATTACATTGTAATCCTTTTATTTTTAATATTTGGCATGTTTATGTGCTGCTGCGCGTCCCTGTGTGTGTGTAATAAGCAGAATGTACGCGTGTTGTGCACCCGCATATAGGCACACATTACTAACTTTGTTAAATAACGAAACAAATATTGCGGCATTGACTTCAGACCAGGTTTCAGTTGCCTCAAAATAGCAAGCAATGCACCTGACCACGCCTCGTTTTCAGACCAGCACGCCCATGGGTGCATAAATAGGTGCAAATGCAGTTGCTATTTAAACAACGTGGCACAGGACGTGAAAATGATAACTGCGTTGGGCTGAAACTAGCATAAAAAACACTTGCGTTGTGCCTGGCGCCGCATTGCGCTGGGTGTATGATAGGGCCCAAAGTGTTACCCAAATCTGTCCTTCTTTTTCAGACGCAATTGTTTAATTATTGAATTTTGCAGAGGCCTTGACATATTAACTTCACAGTAAAGTAATGAATGTATAGATTGTGATTGGGTACCTGAGTGTTTTGCGAACCATATCTTCATCTGTTATTCCATAATACGTCAGGGTCTCACTCCAGACAGGGTTGAGAGTGTTGCGTAGGGTCTTGGTGCGGAGCTTATTGGCCTAGAAGAAATGATAGATTTGCCTGTAGATTAGTGGTTGTGTTCACTGGCACTCTTTAGTCTTTATTCTTAGCACAAGCTAAGAATATACCAGACCTTCCATTTCGCCATGTCAGGCAAATCAGGGGTTTAAACTCTGTATTTAAACATGCACCAAATTTTGGTAACAGGGTTGCAAAATGGCAAATCACACTTAGAATTAATGGAAAATAAAACAGCTTGTATAATATTTAGTTTGACTTTCCAAGCATTTTATAAAGCTTAAGTGCCTTCTTGCACCATTTATTGAAATAAAAGCTATGTTGTACCCTGTTAATGGAAAATTGGAAAGTTCCTCATGGTGATTAAAGCAGGAGTCTTTGTTTCATCTAGCACATCTGTGAGGTGTTTCCTAATCCTATTGGGATAACTCTGATATCCCATCCCATTTGATTAATCTGTAACCCTGTGAAGGAGATTTCAGCTCTACTGTAGGACATATGATCCATACAGAAGGAAGATGACTTATGTTGTCAGGAGTTAAGTGGATTGTTGCAAGATGAGCAAGGAGGTTACCAGTCAAAAACAGATGACTTATAATGAGAGGCATGATGGTAATTTGTAGCACACAGAGGTTGGTCAGTGACAAGGAAAAACTGACATTTAGATTTAGGGTAGCACTGGTCAGTTTGATTAAAGTATTCTAGACCCATGGTGACAGAAAGAGTTGATATAAAAGAGTGTTTGTTGCTTTAAGTAAGTTGATGAAGAACATATGGTTAAGTACATATTAATCTGCAGTTTAATACCTCAGGCTCAAGAGTCTGAGGAGAAGAAGTTCTAGATGTTTTCTGAGCCTGGGTGAAACGTAAGAACCAAATGTATGATTTTAAAGCTCAAAGTATACTTCAGCTGTCTGCATTCTGTCCGCATTGTCCTTTATTTTTTGTCAACAGGATGGTCTGCAGACGTCTGCGTGGATGGTGCGCGTAGAACAGCACATGTGCAAGGTGAATGTTGAGACAGAAGAGTCGAAGAGTACGCAGTTGTGGTGTACTCTGTGGTAGTCGAAGAACAATGCGGAAAGAGCACTATCTATCTGTCTGTCTGTCTGTCTATCTATCTATCTGTCTGTAACCTTCCATCTAATGTGATTTAAAATGTCATTTTAACTTATTTATATTGGATTGTACAGCTATAGCTTGTTCTGAATGCATCTACACTGAAAAAGTAAAGAGTTTGAGAGCCTTCACCATGAGCTAACAGTTCTCAACCTTTCTAATTCAAGTGAATTAAAATATAAGATATTACCTCCAGTATTTCTTCAACAATTATGACAAAGCTGCTAGTTTATTTATTCATTTATTTTTAATCTTTTTTATAAACTGGGAAACAAACAGAAACAATAGGTATTGAAAAACTTATTTCATACCCCCCCACATTTTAATTAACTTAGATCATTTTTATTTCATCGACATTAATATGAACATACATTTTTATTAATAATATATTAATCTGTAACACTTTACAATAAAGTTCATTTGTTAACATTAGTTAATGTATTAACTAACATGAACTAACCATGAGCAATACATTCGTTACTGTATTTATTGATCTTTGTTAATGTTAGTTAATAAAAATACAGCAGTTCATAGTTTGTTCATGTTAGTTCAGTGCATTAATAATGTTAACAAATACAACTCTTGATTTTAATAATGTATTAGTAAATGTTGAAATTAAATGCTAAATGCTGTAGAAGTGCAGTTCACTATTAGTTCATGTTAACATGTTAACTAATGTTAACTAATTAACCTTATTGTAAAGTGTTACCTATTAATCTGAATAATTCTAAGTAATCCCATGACCCCCTTGACATTTTGCAGAGACCCCCTAATCGGTCAAGGCCCCCTGGTTGAGAACCACTGTGTTAAAACATACATTTAAATGACAAGCCTCTTTAGAATATAAAACAATGTATCTCCAAGTGGTGAGCAGACACATACCTTACTAGCTCCAGGCAGCAGGTGCAGCTTAACATAGGGATCTGACAGCCCATTGTGATCCATTGGTTTGAGTCCCTGAGAGACAGGGAAAGAAAAAAAAAATGCATTGACTTATGAAAAACAACCACTTTTAGACATCCTGTGAAGTCAACAACACAAAGCACTATGTCAGCCTGATAGATTCCACAGGGTTTAGATATCCAATTCATGTCAAACTCTTGCTTTTTCTAACAAGACGTGGTGTTTCAGATCCAGCCAAATAAGCTAATTAGAAACGCTGGAGGTGATGTCGTGCCATGACAGCAGAGCACTCTCCTGCAGCTCTTAGCTTTCTATTAACATGCATTTTATTATGAGCAAAAAGCTCAAGCACTTTGTGGACATGGCATAAAAAGCCCAATCATTGCAGAAATATCAGACGTGCAATCATCAAAAAATAAATTGAGCAATTGTGTTGGTGCCAATAATAATAATAATGGATGCTGTATTTTTTGTTCACATTCAACTTTATCTGATGCATGTTTCAGAAATTTTCAGCTCTCATAAGATTCAACCCGATTCATTATTAAGTATGTTTTCTGAGCCATTTAAACAGCCTTGGGGTCTCTGAGATTCCACACGAAACTAGAGGGTTATGAATTAACTACAAGCTGCACAGGATTTAGAGTAAATATCAATACAAAGCTAGACAACACTGTCTGCTGTCAGAGAGTTTGTGAGGCAAACATTGATCTTATTGAAAACCCTTGCACCACCTGACACCCATCATCTCCTCTGCTCTAATGCTTAATTACCATCCTTGTAGTGGGATTCAGTGAGGTAACGATGGACTTTGGATGTGTAGGGCTGTGTCGTTCTTGAGGCCCATCAACATCACAGAGGGTATGAATGAATAATGCCATAGAAATTATTTTTTTTTCAACACTGTTAACCATCACATTCACAGTGGAATAAAAGCACTGCGGTCTCTCAGAAACCTGATTAAGGGAACATGTTCCACACAAAGTCTGGATTTACCTTTGTGGTTTCCATTGTAGCTGGCTGCATAATGCAACTTTGCAGCATAATTTGAGAAAAGTGTTTGTTATCTTCTGTAAACAACAGTCCAATGTGCTTTTGCACTAATAAAATCAAGTTTATTCCCACAGAGAGCTTCAGGTCTTTCCAGAGGTGTCTGGCATGAAATCGTATTTCTTTATATGTTCAGCAGAAACCAATTTAGTGAGAGAAAGGAAAGGAAAAATAATTAAAGGACAAACATTTTTCCTTTAAATGTACTTACTATAGGGCTAGGAATAGGGTTTGGTTTATCATTAGTTGCATGTAATTGTGCATATTTTACTGTTAATACTATACTTTCCCAAACATTTTATCTCATAATTTCCTTTTAAAGTATGTTAAAGGGTTAGTTCACCCAAAAATGAAAATTCTGTCATTAATTACTCACCCTCATGTCGTTCCACACCTGTAAAACTTCCATTCATCTTCGGAAAACAAATGAAAATATTTTTAAGGAAATCTGAGGGCTTTCTGTCCCACCTTTCTGTCCCAACACTTTGACGCTTCAAAAAGTTGATAAAGAGATTGTTAAACGAATCCATATGAATTTAATGGTTAAATTTTCTAAATAGATACGATACGATGCTTGACATGCGAGAACTAATGAGGTTCATTCTCGTGTGTCACACAGCACATTTGAGCTTCCAGATGAGGTTTGTTCTCGAGTGTCAAGCAGGTTCGGTTGAGCTTCTATTTATGTTCGCTGATGAATGTTTATATGTGAATAAAAGCCTAAATTAAATCTGTTCATCATACAAAGTGATCGAGTCTCTTCAGAAAATTTGGACTAAACCACTCGATTCATAAGGATTAGTTTTACCTTTTGAAAAGTGGTAGATGGTAGCTGTCAATGGAGGACCAGAAATCACTCAGATTTCATTAAAAAGATCTTAATTTGCATTCCGAAGATGAACAAAAGTCTTATGGGTTTGGAACGACAGATGACCTGGAATTCATTTACAAACCCGATTCCAAAAAAGTTGGGGCACTGTACAAATTGTAGAATATAGATAGCATATCAAATGTTGAAAGTGAGACATTTAGAAATGTCATGCCAAATATTGGCTCATTTTGGATTTCATGAGAGCTACACATTCCAAAAAAGTTGGGACAGGTAGCAATAAGAGGCCGGAAAAGTTAAATGTACATATAAGGAACAGCTGGAGGACCAATTTGCAACTTATTAGGTCAATTGGCAACATGATTGGGTATAAAAAGAGCCTCTCAGAGTGGCAGTGTCTCTCAGAAGTCAAGACGGGCAGAGGATCAACAATTCCCCCAATGCTGTGGCGAAAAGTAGTGGAGCAATATCAGAAAGCGCTCAGTTCAGAAGCCTGCATCTCTGATGGTATGGGGTTGCATGAGTGCGTGTGGCATGGGCAGTTTACAAATCTGGAGAGGCACCATCAATGCTGAAAGGTGTATCCAAGTTCTAGAACAACATATGCTCCCATCCAGACGTCGTCTCTTTCAGGGAAGACCTTGCATTTTCCAACATGACAATGCCAGACCACATACTGCATCAATTACAACATCATGGCTGAGTAGAAGAAGGATCCGGGTACTGAAATGGCCAGCCTGCAGTCCAGATCTTTCACATTTGGCGCATCATAAAGAGGAAGATGCGACAAAGAAGACCTAAGACAGTTGAGCAACTAGAAGCCTGTATTAGACAAGAATGGGACAACATTCCTATTCCTAAACTTGAGCAACTTGTCTCCTCAGTCCCCAGACGTTTGCAGACTGTTATAAAAAGAAGAGGGGATGCCACACAGTGGTAAACATGGCCTTGTCCCAACTTTATTGAGATGTGTTGATGCCGTGAAATTTAAAATCAACTTATTTTTCCCTTAAAATGATAAATTTTCTCAGTTTAAACATTTGATATGTCATCTATGTTGTATTCTGAATAAAATATTGAAATTTGAAACTTCCACATCATTGCATTCCTTTTTTATTCACAATCTGTACAGTGTCCCAACTTTCTTGGAATCGGGTTTGTATTAATAAACCATAAGCTGCAGCTCATGAAATGATTCAGAAATGTTGGCTATTTCAGACAGTGTTTAGAAAGACCAAAGAACAACAAGAAATGGCTAAAACATATTTGCCTAATCTTATAAGTAAAAATGTTTAAAGCAATTACAGCCTTGAGTGTGTGTGGTTCTCTATCAGCTTTGCACATCTGGCCACTGCAATTTTTCCTCATTCATCCTCCTATTTTGCAGAACTGGACATCATGAGTGAACAGCAAGTCTAACTATGAATTCTTGGACTCCGGACATAAACGTTGTTTTTCAGTCATTCCTGTATATCTGTGTCTTGCAGACTTCACGTTTCCCTCTAGGATTTTTTTAATTTTAATTTTTTTTTTTTTACCTTCTACCCGCACAAGCCTGCCAGGCATTTCCACAGCATGACGCGGCCACCACCGCGCTTCACCATGGGGAAGGTGCAGCGTTCTGATGTGCAACGTTCGGCTTATGCCAAATATAGCGTTTATTCTAATAGCCAAACATCTCAATTTTGGTCTCATCAGACCATAGAAGCTTTTTCCAGCTGGCTTCAGAGTCTCCCACATGCTGTGCCAAGATAACGTGACATTTTTGTTTAATAGTAAATTTGTCTTTGACATTCTCCCATTAAGAGCAACAGTTGAATATGCAATTTCTACAATCTCAGCCACTGAAGCTTACAATTAAATGATGTTCTTTTGAACTTTCTATTCATCAAAAAACTCTGATGTAACACGGTTTCCACAAAAATATTAAACATTTTTTCAGCATTGATAATAAAAAATGTTTCTTGAGCAGCTATTCAGCATATTAGAATGATTTCTGAAAGATTCTGTGACACTGAAATGAGACATTTCAAAGTGAAATGTCGGAGGATTTCGTTATAAGAGAAGAGGAGTTTGTTGCCCAGTTCTATTTGTTTAAAATGTGAGGCGCGTCTAACTTACGATACTCCTACATCCTACGTCATACATCGTAGGAAGCTAGAAGCTAGTTGCCAGATGCTAGTTATTTTAGTTAATACGTTTTAAATATCAATATTTTTCTTACAAAAACCCATTGATTGGTGTCAGAAGGCCTTTATTAACCCCCTGGAGCCGTATGGATTATTTTTATGATGGACGGATGCATTTTTTGGGCTTCAAAATCACCCCACCCCCCATTATCTACAATAATAAAGCTAGGAAGAGCCAGGATATTTTTAAATATATCTCCGATTGTGTTCGTCTGAAAGGAGATAGTCATATATACCTAGAATGGCTTGAGGGTGAGTAAATCATGGGATAATTTTCATTTTTAGGTGAACTAAAGTCTAAAGTCATCACTGTTAAGTCAGTAATTATATAAATGCCACTACTTTCTATAGGCACTGCACATACAAAACATGGTACTGAATCAACTTCAACCATTTCTCTGGTAGGTCAGACGGCCTGGGTCTACTGAATTTTAGCATCTGAACATCACAAGCTAAAACGAGCCAAAGACAAACGGATTTTAATATAGATTCAACATATTGCGCAAGTATGTATCCATGCTTCAGTGATGCATTTCTTTTCCCAGCAGGCTCTCTCTCAGGTAGGATTCCTGGACGGTCCTCCAGCCGTCCCTGTGTGCAGTCATGTGTGAGATGAGCAGATCTCAGAGGGCCAGAGAAAGGGCCGGCCTCTCCAGCCTAACATATAAGGGTTGTCAGAACCACAATCCTAATTAGTTATTTTCTGCTTCTGTGAGCTATGCAGTGTAAACTTGTCAAAGAGTCTTGCTTGGGCTTCACACCTTTCTCTCCACTTTTGTTTAGCTTGTGGGGACGTGGAGGAAGCGCATAAAGACATAAATAATCATTGTTGTGTTTTACACAACAACAACGCCTGAGAAATAAAACAAATGAACATGAGGGGGTGTGAGAAAACTCTCAGTCTCTGACAAGTTCTCTGCATGGGCAAAGGAACATGGCAGGAGGGGTGACAGGCGAAAAATAGTGTCTAGTCTAAACTGTAGCTTGGTAAAAAATGTTGATGGCTAAAGAAATGTTTGACTGTGATACTTGTATATTGTAAAAAAGTAGCATTTATTTATTTATTTATTCCATGTTCAATGGGAATACTTCCTTACTATACAGTACACAAACATCAAATGAGAATGATAGTACCTTAAGCTTAGTTAACCCAAAAATTAAAATTCTGTCATCATTTACTCACCCCCATGTCGTTCCAAACCTGTAAGACTTTCGTTCATCTTTGGAACACAAATTAAGATTTTTTTTTAATAAAATCTGAGCAATTTCTGTCCCTCCATTGACAGCTACGCAACTACCACTTTGATGCTTCAAAAAGGTCATAAAGAGATCGTAAATCTAATCCATATGAATTGAGCAGTTTAGTCCAAATTTTCTGAAGAGACGATCACTTTATATGCTGAACAGATTTAATTTAGGCTTTTCTTCACATATAAACAGGGCTTGACATTAACACCCGCCAGCCCTCCAAATGCAGGTGGATTTCAGCAGTGCCGTGTGACGCTGTCACTCCTACTAGCCACTTTGGCGAGTTGAATTTTATTCATAATATATGCATTCTTCAAATTGTAGTCTCGCTCTCTCATCTGTCCAACAGCGAGTCGACACACAAACCCGCCTCCCCTCACTCACTCCTTTCCATTGCTCCAGATGTATATTGTTGATGTTACAGAGCTTGAATTTCGGCATGGGATTGCGCATTATTTTACTCATTCACTCCGATTTTGTGCTCACACCCAAAGTGCGATCACGGAAAGTTGCCTCTCAGTACTAAACAGAGTTCTTTTTCACTGCTTACTGCACTTAAACAGTCAAATACACACAAAATAATGTCAAAATGCCAGTCTTGGCAAGTATTCACATAAACACAGTCAGTTGTGAACGTAAACATTTGAGAAAGAAAACACGAGTAAAAGTATAATGGATCCGTGCGTCAGGTCTTAAAGTGATAGCAGCCTAATATACCTGTGGTCAAATTATGAGATAATATTAAAAATATTTATATTGCAGTTGATATCCCCATGATATCGATGTCAAAATTGGCTGGTGAGCAAAAAAGTTAATGTCAAGCCCTGCATACAAACATTAATCAACTCACATATCAGTTGTGATAAAAACAGAAGCTCAAGCATGCTTACTTGACATGTGAGAACTAATGAGGTTCATTCTTGTGTTAGGCAGCAGGTTTGAGCTTCAGCAAGAACCAATGAGGTTGGTTCTCATGTATCAAGCAGGTTTGGTTGAGCTTTTGTTTATGTTCGCTGATCAATGTTTATTTGTGAATAAAAGCCTAAATTCAGTTCATCATTTAAAGTGATCGTGTCTCTTCAGAAAACTCGGACTAAACCACTCGATTCATATGGATTAGTTTTACGATCTCTTTATGAACTTTTTGAGGAGTCAAAGTGGTAGTTGCGTAGCTGTCAATGGAGGGACAGAAATCGCTCTGATTTTATTAAAAATATCTTCATTTGTGTTAAGAAGAGGAACGAAAGTCTTACGGTTGTTACGGAACAACATGAGGGTGAGTAAATGATGAGTACATTTTCATTTTTGGGTTAACTAACCCTTTAAGGGTATATATTACTACTCTAAGGAACTAATGTGCACCTTTTAGGGGTAGATGGTTCCTTTAAGGGGACTGCCCCAGTGACAAGCTGTTGTGCTCCTAAAGGTACAATTTTTGCACTTTTTTCCCCTGACAGTGTTATACAGTGCACAGCATAAATGAATCCACCCCCTCTGAAACCTCTGGATCTAACAGCATCCAAAATGTTATGGTGTTGTTAGAGGAGGAGTACAGTGAGAACTGCCTGGTTCCCACAGTAAAGTTCAGTGGTAGTAAAGCTCTTATATAGGGATGTATGAGTGCTGAAAGTGTGAGGGAGTTGTGATTTATCAATGCTGTCATGAATTCCCACACCACTGTGTAATTTAATACACAAACTTGAAACAGAAGATGTTACCCTTTCCTCATTCCTTGCATTGTTGGGCATTTTTTCAACATGACAATGAGGATATGCATTCTCCCAAGGTGAAAAACCTTCTGTGGACATGTATTGCACTCAATCTTAACACTCTTGAGCGCCTGTGGGGGATTCTGTAGAGACGAGTTGAGCAACACTCCCCATTAAAGATCAGGGCATTTAAGGAGCTCATCATCCAGGAGTTAAACAGGACAGATGTGACAACTTGGTCAGAGCAGTATATTCAAAATTATGGAGGGTATACTAAGTACTAGAATATTATACATTTGTTAAATTAAATCTAGGGTGTACTCATTCCTGCAATCCTTAATTTAAACAAAATTGGCTAATTTACTTATTTTATGGCTATTAATGACATATATTTCTCAGTTTTTATTATGTATATGTTTAATACATTTTATTTTTGCCATCTTTCTATGAATTGTATTAGTGATCAGAAAGAAAATACATCTTTTGTATTTGTTCAGAGGTGGTGTGCTCATTTATGCTGTGCACTGTATGTCCAGGAATGTATTCATCCCACACAGGTGCACACCTACAGAATGCACTTCATCAATGCATGAGAAGATCTTCTCTCTTCTAATTCGATACATAGGACGTAAAGTGCAATGCCTGGCAAAGACACAGCTGGGGTATACACTGACTGGGAAATCAACCTGCATAAAACTAGTCAAGGAGAACTGTTTTTATCATTGAAAAAAATGACACTTCAGCTTATCAAAAATGTAAATATCCTTCTTGTATTTCTCTTTCAGTCAGCTCTTCCAAGTTAATCACTCCTGCTGGTGGTCCATCACAGGACGACCCATGTGAATCGGTCTCATCAGAGCTACAAAGTAGTTTTCAAAGATCCACAGGTCCGCTCGGCTCTATGTGATTGTGGGTGTGAGTATGTTTGTGTGTGCGTGCGGAGACTGCAGATGGTTGTTCTCTTTGAAGGTGCTGCAGACTGAAACAGCCTCTGAGGTCCACTCTACTATAGAAGAGGACTGACGCAACCTGTAACAAAAAAAAAAGGGCAAGCACAAAACTGAACCTAGCTTTCACCAGACGCATGTTTTTCCATCTCCCCACTGCCATAAATCCAGTTCCAATACACCTAAAATGGTTCGATTAAAAAAACACTCTGAGCGTATATATATATTCTATTGAGGGTAAGAACTGAGTTATCTTCTCTCAGTGTTGCACCAGGCACTCGGCGTAATTCAGGATTTGTCCTGCGTTTCAGGGTGGCGTGACATATGGGTGTCTGGTAAACTCTGGCCCGTCTGCTCTGAGCAGATCGATAAAGAAAAATGGCCGCCGTGTGATTTAATACGGTGCAATGCTGATGCACCCCCATTCTCATATTATATTGAAGGATGCGTTAAATACGGAGGAACTAAACTCTTCATCAAAGGTCTGTCTGGTACCTGCAAGCCAATTGGAGGAAGGCGAGTGTGCGTAACCTTAAACCTTAAAGTTTGTAATGTCCCAGCTGACCTCGACTATTCAGGATAGGCATAAAACAGAGAAGCGGAGGTCTCCTGAGAACGCAGCCAACAATAAATGTGTTATGGGGCATCCGATTGCAGTGTTGCCAGTGAATGGATGGTTGATCATAATTATGGAGAAGCAGGAAAAATGACCAGTGTGAAAGGAGATGGGCGGCATTTATCAGCAAAAGCCTTGTGCGTACCCACTCAATCATACTGCTTTACTAACTGCTGCCACGCTGCCAAGTATGGCATTTCCCTTCCCATCTCCCAATCAACGGCTAACTAGTCAGATATGTTTCATCTGCCAAATTATATCTCTCTATTCTTCTGCATAAACATCCTGTTGGAGATGGTCTGCACTTAAAAATGAAAGGGACGAGATTCTGTAAAAGGGAAGGGCTGGTCGAAATCAAGTGTGTTTCACAAGAGCAGATGGAGGTTCCAGCACAGATGACTCTCAATGGGTGAGAGCTGTACAGGTTCCAAATGCCATTGAGCCACCTAGTACATAACCATGTGCCCATAATGCACTACGGAAAAACATTAGTACAGGCTGGAGGTGGGCTTGATACATACAGAGAGGGAGGAAGTGAGAGAATAAATACAAACGTAACATCTCAATAAGTAGGACCCAAGGATTGTTTAACACCTTCTCCTATACCAGTTTAATGTGGAGAGACCAAATAGCTATTTGTAGGTATGTTTGTTTTGAGTAGTGCAACAAGTCAACAAATAATTTATTATATACGAAAACTATTAACAGCAGTGGCTTCTGCAGCAACTTCCATTTTTTCTTAGTAATATTTAGCGCCAGTTTATCAGGAAGTGACAATTTTGTTTTCTTTGACTCACTGGATGGAAACAGTGCTTTATTCGCTAATGTTTTATGCGATAATCCAAATTTGTGCACACGTTAAATGTGCAACTTTGAATGGAAACATAGCTATTGTATTAACTCAAATTTTTAATTTTCAATGAACTCAAAATTTTAAGGCAACCAGGTAACTTAATTTAAGTTAAACCAACAATTCTTTTTTTACAGCACACCTCTGACTACCAAATAATTTTACTAAAAATTCAAAAAATTACTACAGCTATCTGTTACGCCACATTAATGAGCGCCAAAACTATATTTATTTTTTGAATCTCATAATAAAATGGACGTCATTTGAAATCTGAGACTTTGCTTCATATCAAAAATAACAAAGCACAACGACTATTGTGATATATTGGTTAAGAGGCTCGCTACATATTCTGTTCATTCATTAACTGAAAACAGACTAGACTAATCGATTCTTGGGATTTAAGAATCGATATCAGTTCGTAAAAATGAAAATCGATTAAAATCGAGAACTCTATTTTTTACCCAGCCCTACTAATTATAACTTTATCCCTAAAACCAAGTCTTGACCTCAGAAAGTGAGGACTGGCCAAAATGTCCTCGCTTTACTCTCTTTTCCTCACTTCGATAGTCTAAAACTCAAGCCGGTCCTCACAAAGATAGTTGTACAAGTACAGTATTAGTAAGGACGTTGTATAGACTTCCATTGATTTTATATCAGGCTAATGATATTTTCTATCCCCTAACCCAACTCCGACCCCTAAACATCACAGAAATGCGCAAAACACTAGATTTAAATAAAAACATGTTTTGGCCGATTTATAAGCCTTTTTAATTAGTGAGGACAAGTAAAATGACCTCACTAGTCGGTTGTCATAATATTTCACTGAATAAGTGAGGACATTTGGCTCACACAAGTATAGCCAAACACACATACACACACAAACTCTTTCTACCTGATTTATAGTTGTGCACAGGCGGCTGCTTTGCTCCATGTCAGACGTAAAGATAAATTAATACCCACAGGGGAGTGAAAGCACCCAATAGATTCATCTCATTCTTAAGCCTTGAATATATGTATGGGGGCGAGACATAGACACAGACATCTCTGGTCTCCTAGCTGTACTGAAGACCATATGCATATAAACACCCACCCACTCGCATAAGAACAAATGAGAGAGATGCAGGCTCTGCCTCTTACTACGCAGAGTCTCTTTGCACTTCACAGTGAAAAAATACCATTCGAGAGAGAAATACCTTAATACCTAAAGAACTAGATATGAGATAAATGTATCCATTCATTCATCATAAATACTTAATAAAAGGTCATTATTAAACATTATGCTTATATCTACTTTATCTTAATTGAAGATAATCTGTCTTGTCAGTGGAACAATGAGTAAGCCAAGAAAAAGGAAAGATGCCAACAGGGAAGGGATGCCAAATGTGTCACAGTAAGTTTTATATCTCATAGGACAGATATAAATATGACACACAAGGAAACACACACAAAGGAGACTGTAAAAAAGTTTTTACAACTAGAATTTATGTATGTGTAAATTACAACCTAGGTATTTGGTTAATGCAAAACAAACATGAAATTATATATATATATATATATATATATATATATATATGGGGTGTAACAGTACACAAAACTGATGGTTTGGTACATACCTCGGTTTTGAAGTCATGGTTCGGTACGGGTTCGGTACAGCAGTTTTTATTAAACAGTGGTTTTGCTGAACAAATTGTGTCTCTGTCTTTAAATGAATTAAATTATAATTAAAATTTATAAAAATTATACCTGCTAATGCTGTAAACTATATAAGGAGCCCTTACTTGCACATTACTATAATATTAAAGGTTACAACAACCGAGCCCAACTATTAAATTCAGTTGCTATTTATTTTTAGATATAATAATCAACACTCAAATAACACATTGTATGCAAACATGTAAACTGCACATAAGGTAGTTTTTGCATTAACTTCTAAATCTAATTATAAAATTATGTTTTTACTCCAATTCGTTGTTAATTTATTTAAACATACATTAAATAATCAAGACATCACTAACAGGTTAAGTAAAACATAATGATATATAGGTGCATATATTTATAGTGCATATATTTAGAGAAAGAGTTAATTTCTCTAGTGAACTAACAAGCTGTGCTGGACACTGAATGACTTGCCTGAGGTAAATATAATGCTATGTAATGTTTTACTGATGTCTTTCCACCACTGAAACACTGATTGAGAGATTACACGAGATATGATACATTTCAACAAGTTGTACTGTATCTTTTAACATACCTTCAGATGTTCATTCATGTTTATTCTGTAACTAGTAATAAAGAGGAAGGGATGATCGCGTTCACTCGTGCTCCGCACTGCCACTTGAAATAAGGTGCCTATAGCGATCTGTCATGCCACATTAAAAAGTATCAAAATGACATTTATTGTTTGAATTTCATGATAAAATGGACAGAATTTGAAACACTTTTTATTGAAAGTAACAAAACATGGAGCTTATTGCGATTATTGGTGGTTAATGTTAGTTAGGCTACAACGCATTATTCATTGTGTACACATGCGTACCGAACCGTAAGACACATTTGCAGGATGAATACCTGTACCATTACACCCCTTATACGTATATATTGGCTATATACTATGGCTGTAATACAGTAATCTTTTTTTTTTTTTTTTTTCACATTCCAGAGAATCCACTACAGCTGGTAAGTTGTTGTCAGTGTTACTGGAGCGAATCAATGGAGGTTCAACAGAAGAGGCAGGAAATTTGCTTGGGAAGTGGAGAAGTAGTCAATAAAGAGTAATAAAACTTACCTTTTTGTATCTGGGAACAGGGAGCTACACTCCATCATAACAATTTACAGCATGCAGCCAAGCCATGCAGAGAGAGAGATGTGTGCATGCAAGATAGAAAAGGTGGAAGAAAGAGAATAAAAACAACATTGACATAAAATAAAGCAATTTACAGATATAAGAAAAAAGACAATACAATAAGCATGATGTGAAAGAAAAACAGCATGTGAAAATAAAAGGGAGAAAGCAAGCACCCATGTGTTAAAAATGTATGTGGAGCCCACTGATTTGTCTAAATGTATTTTTTTTTTCTCCCCTTTTTTTTCTGTGTGACTCAATCTGATAGTCAGTATAACCCTAAATTTAGCTGTCATGAAGTGATGGAGTGTTCGGAGGTGTTTCAAAGCAAAAAAAAAAAAAAAAAAAAAGTAAATGCTGTTAGATCAGCCCCCAATTTCATCTTTAGAGGATGTCAGGGCAGCATCTTTGTTTGTGGTTGATTTTGGCTATGCTTTCTTAGTTGGTAAGTTGTATTTAGAGGCCATAATTTACATGAGAACACCACATCATTTAAAACAGGACAATCAACTGAGAGAGAAAAGTTGGAGGTGGAATACGTCAGTCAAATAAAACTTATTGTAACACTTTTGAATGTGTACCGACTAACACATAAGAGAGCCACACCACGGGCAAAACAAATAATGAGAATGAATATGATTTCATTAAAAAAGTAGCATGTTAATTTGCTGCCTGGGGGTTCAATTAAGTATCCATTTATCTAGTTTAATGCTTCATTTCTGTTTAAGCAGCATGTGTCACATCAAACTCTTGACAAATGCACCCAAGGAATCCAGAGATTGTTGAAGATGCTTGCATGTTTGGTGAACCGATTTCAGTTAAATATAGTGACTAAATAATAAAGCGAAAGGCCGGGTATGGTAACCCATACACAGAATTTGTCCTCTGCATTACCCCATCCAAGTGCACACACATTAGGATTAGTGAGTAGTGAACACATAGCAAACCACGAACACACACCCCCAGAGCAGTGGGCAGCCATTTTGCTGTGACACCCCGGGAGCGATTGGGGGTTAGGTGCCTTGCTCAAGGGCACCTCAGTCATTTTCTGCCAGTATTGAGAATCAAACCCGTAACCTTTGGGTTACCAGTCTGAATCTTTTTCATGTAGTCATCCTCATGTTGTTCCAAACCTGTACGACTTTCTTCTTTTTTTGCAGAGCATAAAAGTATATATTTTGAATAGTGTTGATAACCAAACAGTTTCGGTTCCCACTGACTTCTATTGCATTTTTATCCATATAACGGAAGTCAGTGAAAACAGAAACTGATTGGTTACCAACATTCTTCAAAATATGTGACCCGTGCTGCCAAAATGAGTCAGAATGCGCATGGGCCAAGCGAAAAATGACAATTTTGGTTGAAGTTGAGGTTTTCACAAAAATGAGTTAATTAAGCCCTTGTCTAATGATCCCAATGCTCCAAATAGCAATTCAACATCTAAACGTATCTTTATTTGTTCGTTTTCCATGAAAAATACAGTTTTTCTCCACTCACTTTTGTATGTCTCATGCTTCCTTTCAGCACAAGTTTGGTATTGTTTTTAAAGCGAAGCCTTCCAACTTTGTGAATATTCATAGCGAATTCTCGATGGCAGAACCAATGAAACATGATTTTCAAACAAAACGATCTTACTCAAGCGTGTGCACAAAGACGCCTCTGACAGCGCATGATCTCGATATACACTCGACCACAAATCACAGGGTCAAAATGAACATAATGGAATGGGCAGAGAGTATTCTTTAGAGTTGTGTTCAATGCGTTCTCAGTAATGTGCGCAGAGGTTGGTGACCTCCTCTCGTTCCAGTGATGATGTGACACAGTCCCCGCTTTACATCATAGAGCAAACACTCCTGGTGAGCCTGTGACCTCTGTACATTCAGAGCTAATAAGGATGACCCTTTCTGAGCTGTCAGTTCCACGGAGAGAAAGAGCAGATCACAGACAGGTAACTTTAATTGAGTTGATGGAAGGGGGAGCATTGGGCCGGCGGTGGGGAGACGGTGGCAGAGCCATGGGAAAATGGCGACGGGTGAAGCGTGCCATTGAATTGGGGTCAACGAAAAGGAGGGAGTTTTTTTTTAATGGAGGCTGTCGTTTGAAAAGGCTGCGTCTGGCTGCAGTGCACGTTAAGGTTGGAGCAGATGTGTCCTTGTGTGACACACAATATGAGCAATATGTGCGCTGAAATGGATCTTGGAAGGCACCTTTGTGAGGGGTGAATGAATGAATGGTTACATTTCTCTTTCTCATCACGTTTGACTGTTCAGAAGGACGAATGGCCTGGCACTTAGGAAATGGTGAAATATTATTCTGATAAATGACTTTGGTGGTGACTTATAGATGATATATATTTCAGTTTATAAACGCTCCGACCCTCGAATATGATTGGCTGAGCGGCATTCCAAGGGTGATGATACACAGTTCAACAACACTGTAAATTTTCAATCCACTTGTCTTGTTCACAACAGTCCAGATCAGTCTGTGAGTGGTGTGGAATGAAAGTGGAGTGGGTGCTACTTAAAATTGTGTTTATTAGGAGTATCATGATTCATGAGCTTATTAACATGCACTGACACCAAACTTGTTGAGATCAAAGTAAAAATCCCATGAATTTTCTCTATAGGAGAGTCGGTAACACTTTACAATAAGGTTCATTTGTTAACATTAGTTAATGTATTAACTAACATAAACTAACCATGAGCAATACATTTGTTACTGTAATGGTTAATCTTTGTTAAAGTTAGTTAATAAAAATACAGCAGTTCATTGATCATGTTACTTCACAGTGCATTATCTGATGTTAACAAATACAACTCGATTTTAATAATGTATTAGTAAATGTTGAAATTTTAACAATCTTTGTTAATTAACATTAACAAAGATTAATTAATGCTGTAGAAGTGCAGTTCATTATTAGTTCATGTTAACCAATGGACCTTATTGTAAAGTGTTACCACAATAACTTAAAAACCTTTAAAGACAGACCTACTGTGAGTTACAAGGTTAAGCGATGGTATATGCTTTTTTCGAAGCCATCACCCCAATTTATTTTATAAACCATGTTAAACAGCAGTATTGTAAAACTATACATTACCCATGATCCTGCAAAGAAATCTCTACCAATCTAAGAACTGCGACCAGAAAATCACGCCAGAAGAGCTCTTTAGCTCCTGCCCACACCCATGAAGCACTGCAAATGACCTAATCGATTTGGTTCATAGCTAATATCTCTTAAAATCCATCTGCGGTGAAAATCAAGTGTTTAATGTTGTTTATATGTGGTGTTTTTAATATGCTTTCAGACAAACCATGTGCAAATTCATAAATCAACACCAATTGTTGAATATTTTCTCTTTAAAACTGCAGTGATCTGAAGACAGTTTCAAAAACGTGGTTTGAAATCACTGATGTTTCTGACATCACAAACTACCTTGTAACCAATCACGTCATCGTTTGGGCGGGCTTTAGCATATCATTACTATGCTGCAAAGCAGGGGAGTCTCAAGAGAAGCCAGGTTATCCCAGAATATTTTCCTGTTGATATGAAAAATTGGGTAGATTTAGCAATATAGCGGGTGAATTATGTATATGATGTATATTACAATGTTATGATGAACTATATGCCTTCCTCCACTGACGTTCTAAGGTGTTCAAAGCATTTCTAAGGATGCTGATTTTTAGAATGAGATGGCGAACTGGAACATGGTTTGTGTAACATTAGCAACACATTATTAGCTGTTTGATAACATAGTCAAACAAAAGGCTAATCATATTAATTACCATTATGTGTCTGACGTTGTAAAGAGCAATAACATTGTGGAGTGTTTACCTCAGTAAGTTGACCGAGTGGATCTCTGAGCTTGTGCAAGTGAGTGGGGGCGGGGCTAATTAGCGTATTCATTGTTCCGCATATACTAAATGAGGCAAGGGTGTAGAGTTACATTCAAGCTATTTTAAGGCATGAAGAATTATTATTTTTTTTTATTATTTTTTTTTCACAGGAAAAAACATTTAAATATATTAATATTGACTACAAGGGGACTTTAAATAAAGACTTATATACTGATAGGAAGATGAATGGGAAAAATACCAAGGCAGTTAAACTTAAACTTAAAATATTTATGTATAATTTCCCTTTTATTGTTTTGTAGATAAATTTAAGATCCCTAAACCCCATCCCGAACCTAAACATACCCATTTTATACAGAATGTTAAAAGAATAAAACATAATGGACAGAAATATGTAGGAAAATGACAATTTTAGTAAAAATATAACATTAAAACGATATTTTGAGCCGCTAATCCTACACCTACCCCTAAACCTACCAATGACCATTTCTTAAAATTACATACTCTTATAAATAAAAGAATAACAGACAAACAAGCGTAGTCACAATTATTTATTTATTGCGAAAATGTCAAAAGTGGTACCAAAAGTAGTTCAAATGATGATGAGTTGCAGTCGCAGTCCTCTCTGGCGGTAATAGTTTTTTATGGGGTACAGAGCAGAATTTAATTTATTAATCCATGAAAATATTAATTTGGCTTCTCTCCGTGAAGGCGCGCACTCATTTCAAATGTCAATCCACTGAAAAACGGCATGTCACAATCTGTGACGAAGCAGGTGAGAACCAATGAGCGTTTGATGTCGTAAAGCTTCTTCAGGGCGCAACTTTCAAATCTGAATCATAAACGCAGGCTTTGACTGTGGCGGTCGCTGCTGAGAATGAAGATAAAGATCGCCGGATAAAGGGCTGAATTTGGATCTGTTCCTTACAAACATATTGTTTCTAAAGATTTGGAGTACAGTGAACAAATAAAATTGATGTGATTTGTGAATTTATGTTGTAAGTTACTTTGGTGTATCTTATGGTTATAATGTCAGTCGCTGCATAGGAGAAAACGCCTTCTGTGTCGCACAGCAAACAAACTAAATATTACAAAATGGCTAAGCAATTACAGAAATTTTATTCATTTTAAGGTTTCAAAGTGTAGTCTTGTTTAACATTATGTAATCCTTTGAAATGAGTTTGCAGCACGAGTCACGAAAAGAAATTAAGTATTAAGTTCATATTAAGCAGATGAGTAAACTGCATTCAACTAAAAACATGTTTTGAAATGACAATTGAATACAACCGATTTAAAACATTAATGCCACAATTTTATTATTAATAGATGGGAGTTCATACACATTCTCACTTGGATATGTAAATGATTTATGTTTTTTTGCTGTTAATATGTAAGTATTTTTACGTTTTAGTGCTATAAATACATCAGTATTGTACATTTTTGTGTGTATGTAAACTTAAGTAAATGTACAGACGTAATACATACGTATTCTCATGAGATCACATTGGTTTGCAACCTAACATGTTTTTACACACTTTGGCAGGTCACACTTTATCCTATAGGTGTTTTTAACTATGTACTTACATTTTTTCCCCCCTTTTTATAAAAAGGTATAATGTACTTTTTGTGTTCATGTTGTATTTCAAAACACTTTTGCTGCTATTGAGGTGGAATACTGGTAAGGTTAGGGACATGTTTAGAGGTATGGTTAGGTTTAAAGGTGGGTTAAGGTGTAATTATACAGTAGATGTAATTACAGAAATTAATTACAACTTAAAGTACATGCAGGTATTTTCAAATATAAGTACAATGTAAAAACATGTATGTACACATTGTATCAAATTATTAATTTAAATGTTAGCACATAGTAGTTAAAGACACTTAATAAAAAGTGGGAACATGTAGCACAACAAAGTCTTTACATTTCAGTTAGAGGCTGTAAATTTGATTCAATCACAAAGTGACTGCTAACGTCACAGTCATGTGATGTGATGTCAGCAGCAGTAATCTCCATATAAATACCAGCAGGCAAATTCCTGGTAAGGCAAATGTTTTTTTGTCATGGTTCTGCTCTGATTACAAATACCCCATTATCTGTATTTCTGGATGTGTAAACCCCTGTAATCCCCCATGAGTTCTGACGGCGCATGTCTCTGAATCTGTGCTTATCACAGAATACCAACACATTCACCCCTGACACCCCACCTCGGCTCATATCCAACCACCTGCAACACTCATTCCACAAAACATTACTTTTTGTATTGATCTTCTGGTGATATTAGATACGGTCAGGTCATTCTAACCATGTTTGCTACACATGCTACACACAGTTTGATCCTTTCTAGAGCCAGATTTACAAGACTGCAGAACCCAGCGCTCTCCGTGGTCCTGAGCTATATTCTGCCTTCGCCATATGAGCTATTATTCTTATAGCTAAATAAATGTCATGAATTCTAAAACAGCCATTCAGACTGAGATTCACTCAAGACATGCTATACAAAATGTGTGTGAAAACAGGACATTTATGCGTGACAAATGCCTTGACCCAACACTGTCCATGGTCCTGAACAACTTTAGCTATTTTTTCCCATACCAAATGAATTCAGTGAAATGAAAGGTGATGTGCAAGGCACAACAGCTCTCTTTTACCTACAGTTTTTCCCATTTATGTAATGGACATGGCTCTGGTAATTCCTACAATCCTCTCTTTAGACTGCACAAAATGTCAGTGTTGTGATTGAGGCTTGTCAGATTGATGGCTGCCATGACGTGACGGAGCAGGCCCTGAATCAGGTTCTTCAGAGAACAGCGCTGGGCGCTTAAGAAGAGCCAGCTGACAGCGGGAGGGTGATTGACGGCAGAGCTTAAGTGCTCTACACCGGCATCTTTTTCAACAGCTCTTTATAAAAAAACAGCATGGAATCAGTCAGTGAACTGTGTTCTCAGCTAGATTTACAAAAACAAAATCATTTATCTTTATTGCAGCATCTTGAGTTACATTTCTAAATGCTAATTTGTTCATAATGTGTTGGAAATATGTCAGTATGTCAGTATCTATATGTCAAGTTCGGAAAAACATTCGGTTACACTTTATTTTGATGGTCCACTTTAGACATTCTTCTAACTGTACTTAACTTTTCAACTACATATCAACTAACTATCATTAGAGTATTAGTATGTACTTGCAATGTTACTATAGTCAGTAGAATGTCTGTTGGTAGAGCATCAAAAGAAAAGTGTTAGCAGATATTAAAGGATTAGTTCACTTTAAAATGAAAATTACCTTAAGATTTACCCTCAAGCCATCCTAGGTGTATCTGACTTTCGTCTTTCAGATGAACACATTCGAAGTTATAGTAATATAAGTAATATCCTGACATGTCCCAAGCTTTACAATGGCAGTGAACGGGACCAACAAGTATGAAGCTCAAGAAAGTGCATCCATCCATCAAAAACATACTCCAAACAGCTCCAGGGGGTTAATAAAGGCCTTCTGAAGCGAAGCGATACGTTTGTATAAGAAAAATATCCATATTTAACAAGTTATAAAGTAAAATACCTAGCTTCCGCCAAACCACCTTCCATATTCAACTTACAAAGAAAGTGTAACGCCTCTCGCAGTACAAAGCGCTTATGCTACATCCTACGCCTTCCGTATTCATCGTGTCAGTTGTGCTTTTTTCGTAAGTAATCATTGGCGACATGAAAGTCTGCAACCAGCAGAAGTGACCAAAAGTACAGCAACTGGGCTAACTGCCGATTTAATCGCTGCCGTGTGTGTTTAGCTTCACACTCGCCTCAGCCACAGTGGGCACACCCACAGACCGCCCACAGTCCATTCACAGACCGTCTGATGCATATTGCACAAAACTGGCAATTTACAAATGTCACGATGAGTACAACAGGGAACAGCCATGTTTTTAAGACACCACGCTACTACAGTTAGAACTTGAGAGGAAGATCTAGCCACAGAACTTCTCAGCATTGCAAGGTTTGTGCTCTTAAATCTTTGAAAGACAATCCTTTGAGGCACCTGGTAAACAAGGTATCTTTGAGCTCATCTGTATTTTCAACTTTTGTTTGTAGATTCATATATTTCCATGCTTACTTTACCCTAAGCACAAAAAAGAATGTGGCCTGTAAAAGATGTAAAGTGAACCAGAAATAAATTTGGTTCTGCTCAACTTGCTTTACACAGTCATTTGTGTTGTATTAATTTTTGGTAGAATGTTTGGTAACACTATTTTTGATAAGTAACTTTGCAACTACATGTCAACTACTAGTCATTAGAATATTAGTAGACTGTCTGCTTAAAGGATTAGTTCACCTTAAAATGAAAATTACCCCAAGATGCACTTTCTTGAGCTTCATACTTGTTGGTCACATTCACAGCCATTAAAAAGCTTGGATGCATCAGAATATTAATATAACTCCGATTGTGTTTATCAGAAAGAAGAAAGTCATATAAACCTAGGATGGCTTGAGGGTGAGTAAATCTTGGGGACATTTTCATTTTAAAGTGAACTAATCTTTTAAGCAGACAATGTCATGTTGACATGCATTCTCTGTAAAGCTGCTTTGAAACGATATGTAACGTGAAAGCGCTATACAAATAAATGTGAACATTTCTGTGGCTAGATCTTCCTCTCAAGTTCTAACTGTAGTAGCCTGGTGTTTTAAAAACATAGCTGTTCCCTGTTGAACTCCTTTGCATCATGACATTTGTAAATTGCATAAAGCCAGTCATAGCCAGTCATGGGGGCAGTCGTCGCCTAATGGTTAGAAAGTCGGACTTGTAACCCAGAAGGTTGCGGGTTCAAGTGTCAGTACTGTCAGTACAACAATTGGCTGCCCACGGGTGCGTGTTCACGGTGTGTGTGTGTGTTTGTTCACTGCTCGCTGCTTGGATGTGCACTTGGATGGGATAAATGCAGAGCACAAATTCCGAGTATGGGAAACCATACTTGGCTTATTTAGACTGGAATTGCCAATCTAATTGGAACGGGAATTTCAGCCAGCACTGATGCATATTGCCAGTTTTGTGCAATATGGATCAGACGGTCTGTGAATGGACTGTGGGCGGTCTGTGGGTGTGCCGTCTGTGGCTGAGACGAGTGTAAAGCTAAACACACACGGCAGCGATTAAATCGGCAGTTAGCCAAGTTGCTGTACTTTTGGTCGCTACTGCTGGTTGCAGACTTTGTCATGTCGCCAATGATTACAAACGCTCATCTTGCTAACTCTTTTATTTTCACGCACTGTACTCATTGTTTTAAAGGGGACATCGAATAAAATTTTCACTTTCTTAGCCCTTTTTTTTGCATTTAGTTTGATTTCTGGCTTGTCTGTCAGCTCAGAAAAGCTGAAAAGAAGACACGCAGCCAGTTTGTTATCGGCTGTCTGAGTCTGAAACTGTGTCATCCAGCGAGCTGTTTCAATTTGCTGCCAGTTTCTACGTAGGTAGATAGGTATTGAATAAGACCACCCATGACTGCTGATGGACTATGCCATATTAGCATAGACCCCGCCCAGAGTAAGTTGTACACGGTCACCATTTTCTCCAGGCTGGAGCAGCTGTAGCAACAAGAATATCTCGTAAGCAACTCAGGTGTTTTGGTGTTGGATGTAAGAAGGAGCATAACGGTCTTCATTTACTCCCGAAATCTGAGCCACTGAAGACGCAGTGGATTCGTTTTATTTTTGAAGGGAATGTGCCCCCATATACCTGAATTTGTTTATGTCTGCACAAATCATTTTACACCCGACTTATTTGTGAACGAGGGTCAATACAAAGCGACAATACAAAACACAGGTTTTGCTAAAAAAGTTGTTTACTCATGGATGGATCAGTACCAACTGCTCGTGATCCAGCTTATAGTATCTGAAGCGATACTGGTCACAGCAGTAATGAAAGGGAGAGCACGCACTATTACAGTTCATCGGAGTTGTTTTACGGATATAAAGTTTACCAGTTTATTAAGCAACCCCCGAAATGGCATAAGGTCTGTATAGATTTGTTTACCGTTAGTTGGAACGAGTGTTTTTGTGTAATTCGCTCTGTACGTTGATGATAATGCAATGGAGAGAGAGAGTTTATGGATAAGACTTTAATGTGCACTTATTGTACTGTGTTTTATTCAGCTCTTACAGTGATTTTCTGGAGTGAAAACAGATGCTTCATCTTTTGTGTTAAGTACAATAAACTTAATAAAATTCATCAGTAGAGTTTTGGCGCTCCGCTACAACAGGCGGATATATAGTGGACTAATATAGTGGATAAAAGCAAGATGACAAAAGTTGTAACGTTAAGTATAAACTAAACTATACCTGTTCTATCTCCATGCAGCATATATTCTTGCACTACTGAGAGTTTCTGACATTTTCAGTGCGTGAGATTGACCCGTTTTGTTGCCGGATGCCGGAATGAGCTTTTGAAGCTCCGCCCTCTTCTTGAAAGGGGGCTGAGCGCACCAGCTCATTTGCATTTAAAGGGACATACATGAAAATGACGTGTTTTTGCTCACCTCAAAAAGTGACAATTTTAACATGCTATAAAAAATATCTGTGGGCATTTTAAGCTAAAACTTCACATACACACACAGGGACTTATTTTACATCTTGTAAAAGGGGAATCCGATGTCCCCTTTGACACTTGATTTACTAAAGGTTTATCAAATACCCCAAAAAATGCCCATTTGCTTGCAAAATTTTGTTTACCACTTGTTTACGTTAATTGCATCAAACGAGTTTTGTAAATAAGTAGTTGTTTATAACGAGCCTCTTATACATAAATGAAGCATTTTTGTGCTGAAGAGAATAATAGTGCCTTAAATTCACAGTACATCAGTTTTTGAGCACATTTAGCCTAGTGATCATTTTGCTAATAAATAAGATGCAGATGTTTGCGCTGTAATAGAGTGCTGCAGGGATGTTTTTTTTTTGTTTTTTTTGTAGGCCAAATAGCAGAAGTGAGTTAGAATTTTAACATTTCTGGTTCCAATGTCCTTAAATCAAAGTGTTTTTTTGATGTTGATGATGATAATATAACTATGTTATATGTACTGTCACATAAAACAAAATACAAAATTCCACAACAGACATTACAGAATTACCCCCCAATTAGCAATTAGTGTTTATTTGATTTTGTATGTACCTTATTCAATTCCAATACAGCTTGATGTACAAAAGAGTGTGCAACTGGTTGAAAAGTGGAGCAACTGGTTGGTGAATTCGCCCCAGCATGATCAACGGAGTTAATCAAGTTACAGTTCAAGACAGAGAGCAGATACTAGACAATATGACCTTCAACTGTTTGATAAGCATAACCAAGCTACTGGCTTTACTGACTAAAAGCATTTAAAGGGCTCTGTAAGATGTGTGTTGAATGACATTGAAGGTATTTTCTAAGCTTTTCTTTATAACGTGGAATAGGATGGTACATGCTGTGCCTCTCAATAGAGGTTTAGTAAGAGATCAATAGCTACACATTAAAGTACCGTTCTCTGCTCGTGCCTATATGACCAGCTATCAATCATGCTCTTGAGTGTGTGTGTGCGCGTATGTGTGGATTTTTCTATAGATATAATGTATAACTGGGCATAGCCCACTATTTGATTAGACTCTAAATTATTCAACATGGACACCAGACGGCAGAGGTCGAGCAATTCTTACAAAGTCAAACAACATCCTCTCTTCAGAGGAAAAACTAATTCCACCGACACTCATCATTACCTTCTGCTTAGTGTTTGTCCACTTATTCATTGAAGAGTTTTGGATGACTGACTACTTCATAATTCAACAGCATGGCTTATCTGCATAATGTTGATAAGGGGCCATACAATATAGGACAACCATAATGAAATATTAATAACCTGTGGTCTGATGGAAGTCGTTGCTGGTGCTGTACGAGTGCTAGGTTTATTCTGGAAGCTCTGCTCTTTTCCTTCTCATTCAGAGATGAGCCAACAGAAAGCAGATCAAAGCAGCAAGGGTCACTGTGACGGCTACAGAAAGCTCATCTTTGATCCTGTAAAACTCTTTGTGACTCTTCCACCTGTCAGCCATATGAGGGTGTTTTTTCAACTATGGGCATTTTTGCCGCTTCGGACTGTTAGAAAAAATAACCTCTGTTTAAAGACTTTTCACACTCTCACACTAAAAATGCCCAGCAGTGGACAAACATGATGAATCACTGGAGAATTTAAACCAGTGTCATTCCCATCATATCTCAAATTATTTTTGTGATGGAAATTACAGCAATGATAAACAGTTTTGGAAGAAAATGGTTGACTAAATTCATAGCTAATATTTTAACACTGTTGTCTCCTTGGTTAATGAGTAGACAGCTTACAAAAATTTATACGGCAATAACAAACAGTTTATTCACGCAACAAATATTCAATGTTTTTTTCGCGCATTTTTGTGTGATTTTACTTTAAAGACAAATATTTTCATATTTTTAGATCTAAATTCTTGGACAAAGGGTAAAACCAAATCTAAACAAGATTTAGAGTGTTTAATGTGATCTTCATAACCAAAAGAAAGTCAAACTCTGGGTCCTCATTTATCAATAGTGCATAGAAAAGGTTCTATATTTTGTCCTACGAATGAAATTTAGAATGTGTCTAAGTACAAGAAAATCCGTATTTATCAAATAATTCTTACGCACTATTATTTATCATTGTTGATAAATCCCACACGTGCGTAAGTACCATGCTCGTTCACGTTCACGGTCATTAGCATTCGGAAACGCCTCCAATGAACCTTATATGGTGACAACACTTCCCTTTAAAAATCATGTGATTGTGTTTTTTTCCTCACCGCAATAATGTCAAAGAGAGCTCTCTGTGCTCTCGCCAAGCAGATCAGCACGATCTTGGAAAACGCTCTCTCTGCGGAGCGCATTGTTTGCCAAGTCTTCCAATAACACAAGATAAGCCACTGCACTGAGACAAACATTTTTCACAGCTGTCTTTTATAGGGTTTGACACCAATTATGCATCGTGTTTAAAACTAGACAAATAATAAATTGAGTATTTTATACTTAGATGAAATGCAGGACATACAGTATGTGGATTGCTTAATGCATACTGTGACACTCTTAAATGCTTTTTATGTGTAGTGTCGCTATTCTACCACTAGATTCTCTGCGTAAGCATGCTCAGAGGTGTGCTTATATTTACACACATTTCTACGTTTAAGTACAAGTTGGTGAATCCCACACTTTGCGTGAAACTGTTCTTATGCACTCACTACGCACAAATCTGTCCGTACGCACCATTGATCAATGAGGGCCCTGGAGCACAAAAGTGCCTGAAGTTGAAGAAACACCCATGAATCCACTTTTATTGCAATGTTCATGCATTCATACAGTTGTTATTGACCAGTGTCAGAAATTCAGTTGTGATTTGCACTCAAAAATTCGAAACCTTTTGTTATTTTATTTAACACATGGAGGAAAACACAAACGTCACAAATCATCAACTAGCACTTAAAGGGGACCTATTATGCCCCTTTTACAAGATGTAATATAAGTCTCTGGTGTCCCCAGAATGTGTCTGTGAAGTTTCGGCTCAAAATACCCCACGTATCATTTATTATAGCTTGTCAAATTTGCCCCTATTTGGGTGTGAGCAAAAACACGCCATTTTTGTGTGTGTCCCTTTAAATGCAAATGAGCTGCTGCTCCCGGCTCGCTTTCCAAAAGAGGACGGAGCTTTAAAAGCTGGAGAATCTCACGCAGCCAAAGTGAGGATTGTCAGTAACGGTGTTCAGCCTTATACTGTTCAAACTGGAGTCGGACACTGATGGAGAGACTCAGGAAGAAGTTACAACTTTTAGAATGAAACTCGACATTTCTGAATGGTTAGTGGATAAATTTATGTAGTTGCTGTGGAGTTGATTAAACTCATAGACTAGCATGCCGCCATGTTAATCTTTTGTGCAAATCCAGCGATGAATCGACCCTCGTTTGTGAAGCAGTCCAGCGTAAAATGACAGCATGTTAACAACACTCTACTACAACTCTTCCTCTTCTCTAAAGCGGCCCCACATGGCCTCATCCCCTTTGTTGTGTGTTTTCGGGGGCGGGGTTTAAGTAAATTTTAGGGTTAGTGATGTCACTAACCCGGGAAGAAGCTTGTTGTAGTCTCTACCAGCCGTTTGTTGTAGTCCTTAAAAAGCGATTGCTGTAAAAGAAAATATCTCCCTTTGCATTGAACTTTGAGCGTCGTAACTTTGCAGATGTTGTTTATGCTCAAACAACATTACACTAACTAAAGTTAAAAAAGTGAAATCATAATCAACCACCCCTTTAAGTATCGTACATTAACAGAGCTAGTTGAGGATTTGTGATTTTAGATGCTGATTTTATATAATACTTAGCATGAATCAAACTTGTTAATTAATTGTGATGTTAACAAAGAATAAATTGTATAAATAGTGGGAGGAGATATTAGTTTACCTCACACACTGAAGAAGGCCTGCGAATGGAAACCTTTGTGTTTTCCTCTGTGTTAAATAAAATATAAAAAACAAAAGATTTTGAATTTTGAATGCGAATCACAACTGAATTCTTGATGTAATTAAAAAGATTAATACACCAAAACAAGACGATATACGAGGCGAGAGGGCAGAACGTTCATTTATGTGAAATTCTTCTGAAAAACAATTAAGGCTGTCAATTCTAAAATCAAATCAACATCAAATACAAAATTAGCTTTGAATAATGCACAAGTTATCATAACACCATAAACGCTAGAATACCTTTTAAATTATTCATTCCCACCCCACCACATTTTACATATCTAGGACATTTTTTTTTCCCTGAGTCGTAGTTAATTTCCCACACGTGAACTAGACAAATTATTATTATTATTTTTTTTTTTTTTTGAGAGAGAGAGAGAGCAAGCCAAACCCAGATTCTTTATTTGAAGGCTCTTCTTAGTCACGCATGAGGATTTTAAGTTAAGGCCGCGCTGTGTAACTGTGTAAATCAGAGTGGAAACACTGTTCTACTTCAGCTCTTAGGGAATTGGGAAATGATTCTGTATAAAGTGCCCTAAGGAGACTGGTGTTACTGATGGGAATAACACATTCTCAGTCTGGGCACACTAGTTATCAGAAAACACTAAATGGACTCATTTGCCTTACAGGTTTGTCCCGCTTGTGCAGTTACGAGAAAAACGAAGAATAAGCTCAACAACACTTGAGCTAATGCACAAGGCACAGTAGATTAATGGCCGGGATGCTTTTCCTAACAACATAATCACATTCTATGTTTTATATACTGCAAAACAAAGAGGCAGAGACATTTTTGTTCAATAAAGATGGCATCTCAGTTGCACAATAGCATTATCAAAGAGCCCAGCAAACAAACAGCACTGCTGACCGGTATCTAACCCCAGTGCATAGCTTACTTAAAGCCACCTGTTATTTTTCAATTACCAGGTGGCTGCTGCATCTTGCTTTGATGTGGCCACAATCCAAAAATGCTGTCTTCCGGGATGTACAATACATGTGTTGTACGTTCAGCGCTACAATAAAGTAGCAGAGTGTTTTTTTTGTTTGTTTTTTTTTTGTTTTTTTTTCAAGCAAGTAACAAAAAGCAATTGTCTGGAGCATAATTTGTAAACAGTGAATGCTGGCACAGTAACTATAAATACAGGTTTGTTCGTATTATTCTGTAATTTCCCTAAGGGTTCCAGAAAACAGTTGATACAGCAACAATATCAATATTACAAATTAATTTTATGTCTTCACCTGTGTACTCATTTCACAGAGTGTTGAAATAAAAGGAAATGACACCTATTGCATCAATAACTGGATTTCTTTGTGTTTGTGAAAAAGTCACTGCCACAATACAAGGGGTTTGTAGATGGTTGCTATGCAGTTGCTAAGGGGTACAGAGTGTTTTTTTTTTATCATGTCACTATGTGGTCACTAAGGTGTTCAGGGTGGTTGCTAGGGGATAACCTACTGAACCTAAGCAAAAGACCCTAGTCTCTATGGCTTTGTGGCCTCTAGATAAGACTCAATCTTCTTCTTCAATGTAAGTTTATGGGATTGTTTTTCCCTGTGGGAACTGTTTTTATCATCTGCCCTATGAAAATAAAAAAACGGCATGATTCTGATATTACTTTGAAAAGTAATAGCACACAAAACACATGGCTTTTGGTACCATTCATGTACCATTTTGCAGCATCAACTTAGATAATTAAAGTGGTTCAGATTAGGGCTGCACAATTTATCGCGATTTAACTGATTTGGCAAAGGCTACGATTATTTTATGCGCAGCTTGTTAGAGCTGTACGGCTCTGTGATTGAAAATGCTTCTCCACCTGAAAGCCAGAGGGCGCTCTTGCGCAGAAACTCTAATTCTTCTGCCGCAGAAGAAGATAACATGCGTTATATCGCTGTAGCTGTAACAGAGGATTGAAATGTTTTGATTGATTAAACATGACTAATAAACACAGACTACCTTATTCTGTGTAAGAAGCCACATCATCTCACAGAAGGATGCTCAACTGTCGTTATGAAGTGAGTTTGGAGTAAAAACATTTTATTAAATGTTGTCTTTTGTTGGACAAGATGTTAATAAATGCTTCTCATGTCTGGAAAGATGTTTGACGCGTGTTGCTTTTTCAAATGTACATTATAAGCAATTCAAACTCGCAGTGCTTTCAGGTGGATTAGCATTTGGAGTCATACTTCATTGACTAGCTGCACACAAAAATAAATAAATAAATAAATTGAAGCCTTTGCAATTTCATAATCAGACTAATCGTGTATAAGCGATAATCACATTTAAGTTCAATGTTATTTTTCATATTGTGCGATAAATTGTGCAGCCCTAGTTCTAACATAATATTTAGAGCTTCTGTTGATTAAACCAATCACCTTCATTGTATTAACTCAAATTTTTAATTTAAATGTACTCAAAAACCAGGTAACTTACTTTAAGTTAAACCAACAATTCTATTTTACAGTGTACAGTTCAAAAGTTTGGAGTAATAATGTGAAATATTATTAGAATTACTGTTTTAAAAATGTAATTTATTCTTGTGACCTCAAAGATGAATTTTCAGCACCTTTATTCCAGTCTTCAGTGTCACATGATCCTTCAGAAATCATTCTATGCTGATCTGCCGCTCAAGAAACATTTCTGATTATTATCAATATTAAAGACAGTTGTGCTGTTTAATATTTCTTTGGAAACCGGGATATATTTTCCCAGATTCCTTGATGAACAGAAAGTTGAAGTTGTTTTTTTAAATCAATTTAATGCATCTTTGGTGACTATTCATTATTTCAAAGAAAAAAAAAAATCTCTACTTACCCCAAACTTTTGAAATGTAATGTAATTGTTAATTACCTTGAAATAATGTTGTAAGTAAATGAGTATAATGAAATAATGTAAATTATGTGTTTTTATATCAAGAGGCTGAACAAATGGAAATGAGCGTAGAGGACTGTAGGCGTCGTGTTCCTACAAAATCACACAACAATACCATATACAGTTGGCAATGGTTTAGTGCCTCTCACTTTGCCTCCATAATAGCTGATTTGAATAGCAGTGTTAATCTGAAGTGTAAAATGAGGAGAGGAAGATAATGAGGCTTGTGTTTCTCCAGAGGATATCTGTGCTTGCCAGCAATGACTGCTGCCCTTTCTATTTACCTTTATAAAGGGCTTCACCACTGACAGAAAGAACAGATCCCACAGGGAACAAAACAGTCTTATGATTAGCCTATCTCTTTAAGAGGGATGGGAATTTAACGATTCTGGTTCTGACTCCAATTTTACTTAATGATTGTGGTTCCTTAATGATTCTTTTAGTACTTTTGAGGAGGCATAAATAGAAAGACCTCATTTAGTTTAACAAATGTTAGTAAGGTCTTATCATCTTATGAAATTTTGCTGTAAAACAAGACTACTTATTTACTTAAATACATTAAACATATTTTTTGCTCTGTATAAAAGGATGACATTCATTGATTAAGTCCAATGAACCGCTTCAACAAATTTAGTGAGTAAGTGAGTGGCTAGGCCAAGTTTAAGACTGATTTGTTTAAGTCTTTTTAAACGATTCATTAAAAACCACCAACTTATAATAAGTTATTTGTTTGTGGACAATGAGAATAGATAGGAAGGGGTTTTTTATTTTAATTTTTTTTATTTTGTGGCACCCAGGCTTTCACATTCAATTCAGACTGCAAGCACACAAATCACCTAAAATAGCATTTTGTAGATTCAGTAGCAGAGTATGTTAGTATAGACCTACTGTGCATGAAAAACTGTTTATGTATGTCATTTGTATCTTAGATTTTTCTCCTATTGTTTATAGTTTGCATCACTGATTTGTTTTTATAACAAAGATAAAATAAAAAAAAAACAATAGTATTTTTATTTATATCACTATTGCGAAAATGAAATTACTCACATCGTTAAAAAATTATTATTATTTTTAATGGAATCAGTTCTAAATAGAGAGCAGATTTGAGGTTCCCAACCCTACTTAAATATCATATGATATGATCATATGATGGTTTTTGAGTCATGAATTGGATCATTTTTCAGATCAACAAAAAGTTCAAACATTTTTTTTTTATTAACATTAATGACATGGACAGCAGCAGGATTATTAGGCTGCTGTCACTTTAAGACCTAATGCACTGATCCAATATAATGATACACATCTGATTTCTTTCCCAACTTACAATTGAGACATTCACTTCTAGACATAACTGACTGTGTTTACCTGAATACTTATCAAGACAGGAAATTTTGACAATTTTGTGCGCATGTGTCTGTTGAAGCACAAGGAGAGGAATCAATTCAGATGTAGCTGTGCGCACAGATAACAGTGTGTGAGTACCAAACTGAGTTATTTCTTTGCCTCTTCTTGTGCTAGAATGGTTTAAAACTGCTTGAATGTGCAAATGATAAACTTTCACTCTATGATGGTTAGACTTTGCAATTATTAAGCGAATCACATATGTGCCGAACCGTGAGGCCTGGTCCGTACAGATCACAGATCAACTACGATCTGTTACACCCCTAATAACTGCACTGGTTAAACTGATTTGTGAATAAATTGTCTCAGGTTATGTATGTAACCATGGTTCCCTGAGAACAGGGAACAAGACACTGCGTTTGACACGCTATGGCTATGGGGAACGTCACCACGTGAACCGGTGTCTGAGAGCAATATCAAATCTTACCAATCCTATTGGCCAGCGACAGCCTTAATAGATGCGACCCAGAAGTATAAAAGGAGCGCCTAGAGAAGCAGTCAGTAACTTATCGTCTGGAGGGACTGTTCAGCAGACAACCCCAATGTATGGCAGGTAACGCAGTGTCTTATTCCCTGTTCTCAGGGAACCATGGTTACATACGTAACAGGAGATGTTCTGCTTCGAAAGGGAACTCAACACTGCATTTGAAACGCTATGGGGAACGATATACCCACGGCGCCATGCTTGAGGGGAGAGCATGCCAACACCACTCTGTGTCTTTCAGGGTTCATCAATATGATTTTCAAACCAAACCCAAGCAATGCTGATTGTCTGAGCATTATGTTATAAATAAAAGTGTAACGAAGTAGTAGAATAGGAAAAAAAAAAAAAAAAAATGGATGTGCAGGCAGGTGTTTGCTTTACAGAGAGATCAGATGTCAGCAAGAGTGACATTTGAGTGCTTAGTGTTAGACAGAATGAGAGAAGCACAAGAAAGACACCCAGAGACCCAAATCAGTGGCTCTCATCCCACCTGAGAGAGAGCCTTCTGATGCAAAGACACGCTCATGCAGTGCAATTCGTAACTGAAAAGACACAGACTAGATTTTGGTTGAAATCCTTTACACTGTCATTGCTGCTAGTGATTACACTGGCTGACGAGAGCAATTATAGTACAATCTGTTGATTACCTGGCTGTGAGAAATGCTCTTTTTCTTTGGAATAACATGCACTGACAAATCGACTTTACGGAAGCACTGTATAATTAGGCTGGTTTAGGGTCAAACCCTCCAGACACACTTTTAACTATATATAGATGCACAGCGCAACCCTTCAATAAGGGAACTGACAGATATTTAATAAATTAAATACATGTAATCTTTCATTGCACAAAACTGTCGTCATTTTTTTTTTTTTTTCACTCAGAAAAGAGGTCTAGGGAATATGCACAATAATGGGAACTTCTCAGTCTCTAATTTGAAGACTGACATCCATTAAAAGCACTCTAAAAAAATCAATATCTAAATAAACATTCTACTTTACCTCACTAATCAACCAGACTTATCATTAAATAAAACTAAAACATTTCTGTTTATTGAAATAAATCTGACAAAAATATAAATATTAGACAAAAAAACGTGGAAATAAATAAAAATTAAAACTGAACTAAAACTAAATTAAACCTTAATAGTTATAGCTGAATAATAATAATAATAATAATAATATTCATAATAATGTCAAAATACAAATGTCAAAAGCACATAACAAAATAACAAAATTACTGAATAACCGAAAAAAATGGAAATATAAAAATAAAAGCTAATTCAAAATATTAATAAAGCAAACAAAATAGGGGTGGAAGATATGACCTTATTTGAATCTTATTTCACTTTATTTTGTTTCATTTGAACTATTTTGGGACCAAATGCAAACTGCAAACAATAGGACAGAATATCAGAGAAAATACAAATGAAATAAACACTGCTTTACATTTTTTTACATTTTTTTTTTTAGGTACAGTAGGTCTATTTAACAGCAAGATATTTATGAATTAAATATTCTTATTAAAGCTACAAAAGTAATTCAGTCAAGCTCTTTTTTATATATCACAAGTATTAGCAAAAAATACATTTACAGTTTGTAAAATACAGTGATGTCTATGGAAGCGGCAATAATAATCCTTTCAAATCTAATTTGACAATGTGTTTTATTCATATCAGATACACATTGTGTAGGTAACTATAAATTTACTCTATTCTTCTCCGAGTTCACCGGCCATGTAGTTACATGCAGAGCTGTAACCACCATAGACATTGAGGGGACAAGTATGTATGTTCTTAGGATGATAAGAAGGTTTAAAAGTTACATTTTAGTCTGGTCTGCCTCGGCAGTCTAACAGCGCTTGTCAGTATCAAAAAGATTGAGATGGCCAATCAAATCAAAGTAGGCGGGGTTTACTGTTCACAAAAGCAGAGCATGAATTCCACCATGAAATGTCAGTTTAACATTGAAAGAGAGTGAGGTAAGATGTAAATAGCAAGACATTCAACACAGTACATGTTTTGTGATAGAAATGTTAAAAGACCGACAGTAACATCCAGTGATGCAAACTACTCAACTTTTTTCTCAAATATGACCGTTTTGAATTGAAAATATGCATTTGCATGATTCATTTAATTCCTAACAGAGTGTGACGAGACACTTTTACGTTTTTGACACATTAGGCAAATAAAGGTAGCCTACATGTGTGCATATTTTAATGCAAATATTATTTGCAAATACTTAAAAAATTATTATTATTTCCTTCACTGTTCTGTTTATTTATGCTTTATAAAAAATTGTTGAACCAATGTTCAAGACATGGTTACAGCCTTGCTTTCATGTATTGGATAAAGTGGGTGAATTTATGCATTGGAAATCTGACAGGTCTGATTCTCTGAATTGCAGCGCAAACTAATCAACAGAGGGAATCAATATCCAATATTAAGTGGGAAAAAAATTAAGAAGAAATCACAGGAGTTGTTCTAGCTGAAAAGGATCTTCTGTAACAGAAACATTTGAGAAAACACAGCAAAAAATAAATAAATAAAAAAGGAAACTACTGAAGTGTTGTGCCTTTATTGCAGTGTTTTGTACTCGAGGCCACAAAGGTACAGAGGTAACGTGTGAGAAACAGCATTAGAAACGGAAAAAAGATGAGAGAGAGTGAGAGAGAGATTGCTTGTAGTTATTCTGCTGGAGGGACAAAGCCAGTCTAGACTGAATACTAAGCAAAACAGACAGCAGCAGATGCTAGCAGCAGTCTGTTGTCAGGGGAAATGCCTCCCACACGACAACAGAGAAAAGAGCACACAGGCCAAAGGGATCCCCCTGGAGCACAACGTCCCCTATTACAAAGAGGACTGGGCAAAATCATTCACTTTATAGAACTTTATAGACCTTATAAAAGGCAGGCTAGCAGGAGGAAAGAGTTTTATGAAGTAGCCCACTGGCCTTAAAATACTGTGCTGCCAAAATAAGCATTTGGATTAGGATATTTGCACTTGTCACACATGCTCATTCCTGAGGAGGGTTCTTACCTTGGCTTTGTTGATAGTGCAGTGCAGAGCGTTGTTCTCCTGATCATACAGAAGGCTGAAGTCCAGAGTGCCGAGCGTAGCTGTGAGGAAACAGACATAAAATCATCAACAAAACAGTTTATCTACAGGGCAGACCACAGCACAATAACAATTAGCAAGCTGTTTAAACCATATTTTGCTCCTTCAGAGACCATCTGATGTTAATTGTACACAAAAAGGCAAAGAGCTTTCTCAATCTGGCAAGCTCTAATTTGAATTTTGATTGGCTATCAGGGCTGTAATGTTTTTACAAGGTACCAGACTGCTACAAGGAGCACTTCTGATCTGTTGCATCAATTTTGATATTCTGAGTTTTGTTTGAGGTACTTATTAATAACTTAACAAGGTATCAACAAGCAGAACTGTACATTTTGGTTTACACTACCATTAAAAATTTTGGGGTCGGTAAGCTTTTATGGTAACACTTTAGTATAGGGAACACATTCACTATTAACTACGACCTTTCCCCTCAATAAACTCCTAATTTACCTAGTAAGGTAGTTTTTTAAGTTTAGGTACTGGGTAGGATTGAAGTCTGTCATTAATTACTCTCATGTCGTTCCACACCTGTAAGACCTTCGTTCACAAATTAAGATATTTTTGATGAAATCCGATGGCTCAGTGAGGCCTGCAATGCTAGCAATAATACTCCTTTTTTCAATGCCCATAAAGCTACTAAAACATCTTTAAAACAGTTCATGTGACTACAGTGGTTCAACCTTAATATTATAAAGCGACGAGAATACTTTTTGTGCGGCAAAAATAACAAAATAGCGACTTTATTCAACAATATCTAGTGATGGGCGATTTCAAAACAATGTTTAATGAGGTTTCAAAGCTTTACGGATCATTTGTTTCGAATCAGTGGTTCAGAGCGCCAAAGTCATGTGATTTCAGTAAACGAGGCTTCGTTATGTCATAAGTGTTTTGAAACTTCAAACAGACTCTGGCAGTTTGATACACGCTCCGAACCACTGATTCAAAACAAATGATTCATTAAGCTTCGAAGCTTCATGTAGCAGTGTTTTGAAATCACCCATCACTAGATATTGTTGAATAAAATAGCTATTTTGTTATTTTTGGCGCACAAAAAGTATTCTAGTTGCTTTATAATATTAAGATTGAATCACTGTAGTCACATGAACTGTTTTAAATATGTTTTTAGTAGCTTTCTGGGCATTGAAAAAGAAAATGTTATTGCTGGCGATGCAGGCCTCACTAAGGATTTTATCAAAAATATCTAAATTTGTGTTCAAAAGATGAACGAAGGTCTTACAGGTATGGAACGACATGAGGGTGAGTAATTAATGACAGAATTTTCATTTTTGGGTGAACTAACCCTTTAAGAATGTAGGATAAGGTCATGCAGAATAAGGCATTAATATGTGCTTAATAAGTACTAATAAAAAGCCAATATTCCAGTAATATGTATGCTAATAAGTAACTAGTTAAAAGACCCTAAAATAAAGTGTTACAGATTTTTTTTTTAAAGAAATACATTTTAATAAGCAAAGATTCATTAAATTTATCAAAAGTGACAGTACAAACATTTATAATTTTACAAAAAAAAAAAAAAAACGATTTCAAATAAATGCAGTTCTTTCTATCTTTCTATTCATCAAAATATACTGAAAAAAAGTGTCTCACAGTTTCCACAAAAATATTTTGTATGTTTTGAAATGTTTTGAATATTCTTGAGCAGCAAATCAGAATATTCAAATGATTTCTGAAGGATCATGTGACACTGAAGACTGGAGTAATGATGCTGAAAATTCAGCTTTACCATCACAGGAATAAATTACATTTTAAAACATTCAAATAGAAAACATTTCACAATATTACAGTTTTTTCTTTCTTTATGTTTTTATCAAGTAAATGCAGCCTTATGGTGCGTTCACACCAGATGCGAATGAAGCGTTAAGCGCGAGTGATTTACATGTTAAGTCAATGCAAAGACGCGATAAACATCCGGTGGCGCAAATGACGCGATTTGCGCGAATTGAGCGTTTCGGGCCTTTGATGCGCGTAACACTTGATTCACGTGAATTGCGTGAGCTGAAAAATCTGAACTTTTACGAATATTCGTGCAGCGTTAACCAATCAGAAGCTTGCACTAGTAGTGACGTGATTACGACGTAGCGAGCTGAGGCAGAAATCCGAAACAACAATATATATATATATATATATATATATATATATATATATATATATATATACACACACACATATTGATGGACCCAGACACAGCACCGAGCGAGTCTATGTTGTTTTTCAGCCTTCCATAGCACATAAAGCGCAGCTACCCTCTTAACAAAATCCATGTCAGCCATTTCGCAACGAGACTGGAGTCACCTGGCAGAATGCCCTCCATGATGCAAATTTGCATCTGTTGTGAAGTGAATTTCACACGTGAATGAAGCGAGTAAACTCAGAATGTTCAAGCGTCCAACTACGTGTGAATAGCACGATTTATTCGAGCAAGTGAGCATAGAGACTTTTTTTTTTTTTTCCCCAAAAACATTAAAATAAATAAATAAATAAAATCGTACCGACCCCAAGCTTTCGAATGTTTGTCTGTGAAATTGGTTTGGTTGAAGACAAATTCTGATTAAACAATATTTTCCACTAATTTCAGTCAGGACAACTCTTCACATAGACTGCTGCACCTTTATTTGAATTAACTTCCATTTAGATGCTCACCAGTCTATGGGGTTATACCAATTTACCTAGTCCTAAAACAATATAAAATATTCGGTTTGTCAATTTTAAAAGACGTTCTAATGATCTTTTCCTATTTAAGTGACTTATTCTTCAGCAGAATGAGCTGCAAAGTAGATTTGATTGCAACAGTCAAACGTCCCATTATGTGAAACTACAAAGGCTGTGACTTCCTGAGTGAGAAAGGAAAAAGGAGGAGAAAATTTTTCCTTTTCTTCTTTGAATTTTTGGACTTTTCCCATTCCCACTAAGTGTAAAGTCAATACTCCAGTAGGGTCACGGCTCTGAAAGTGAACCTCCCTGCTGCTTCTGTCTCGTATGAATGCAGCCATGAGAATCCGAGTCAAATCTCATATGGACTCCTAGCAGGTGGCCTTTAGCTCCACTCTGCAGAGAACATCTTCAGTTCAAGGGCACAGGGATGTCCCGATCAAGTTTTTTTGTACCTCCAATCTGAGTCACTGAATATTGAGTATCTGCTGATACCAAGTCCTGATCCAATACTTGTATTTTCCTTGTGCTTGGTGCACACTTCAGGTACATTCAAGTTATTAAAATCAATGATAGACATTGTAAACAGACTGTATGGTCATAACTATGAATATGGGACTACTGATATAAACCTCTTATATTCTATATGTAAAATGAGCAGAATTACTGCAACAAAGTTGTCAGACTTTAGAATGCCATTTTGTCAGTGTAACAAGACGCAATCCATAGCAACGCGTTATGGCAACAACGTCTCAGACAGTCTGATGGAAGATAAAAATAAAAGGTAAACTTTCGAGTGATTCGTTACAAAAGTGTGCATCAAATATGCTAAACACAGAAGCTTGATCCTGCATGTGACACGCTAGAACCAATCTCATTGGCTCTTGCGCATCACGCACGCACATTTGAGCATCTTTTCTTTTTAATGCCGGTTGGCAAACCCACTTGAAGGTGCATACCGCCACCTACAGCACAACACCTGTGTAACAGCTGACATAAAATAAAGGATCAGGCTCAGGATAGCCGATACCAATCAGTTAAATCGGCCCCGATACTGATCCTTGAGATTGGCTCGGGACATCCCTACATTGGACATACTGGAGTAATCAACTAACCATGTTATATCCTCAGCAAAATATAAGAAGAATGTCTGAGGAAAAAAAAAAAAAAAATTCTGTGGTTTGAATTTTGATCTAACTTGTTTAAAATATCATCAGATTGAGGGCACTACATCTGAATCACTAAGCTACTGCACCCCGCAGCAGCTGTTGCTGCAGTGAGCCATGATGTAGGAATGCTTTTGTTGGACCTTAATGCCATATGTCCTCCTCCCGTTTGTGTGGGCGTATTCTTATATGACGAGAGGAATCAGCGGGATTAAACCAGCCCTGTGTTTAATTACCCAAACTGGTACCAGCAATGCATGACTTCAATCTCTAATGTAGAGAGCGCTGCCATCAGTGATGGGCTTTTCTCTTTCGCAATTATGATGAATTGTATTATCTTATGCTATTTTACTCATGAAGGCTATGAATAGATTATTAGTGTTAAGGATGGAGGAAATTATGGACAGAGAAAGTGCTTAATATGATTTTGGTCATATAGTTTGATAATAAGTGAGAAGTGAATTCACTGAAGAAGGTATGTTGGATTTACATGATTTAATCGTACATCAGTTCCACATGAATTAGTAACAAACAATTTGTTCACTTAAATTCAACATCATTGAATTGAGTTATTTTCAAGTGACCAAAAATAAGTAGTCTCAAATTGATTTTATATGGTTCCCTGAAGGATTTAATTAATTCAATATTTATATATATATATATATATAGGGCTTGACATTAACACCTGCTAAATGCGGGTGGATTTTAGCAGTGGGGTGTATAACGCAGTCACTCCTACTAGCCACTTTGGCGGACTGAATTTTATATATATAATATATAGGCTTTACAATTTTCAATTGTAGTCTTTTAAAAAGGCATCTGAAATAATAAAATGTGTGCAATGCAGTATCGTCAAAAATATTTTTCGATACATATCGATACTGAAAATAACGCTTCCAATCCTCATTTTCCACAGAACAGATACATGATACCAGCTGTGTTTTCTCGCTCTCTCATCTCTCCGACAGAGAGTTGACACAAAACCCCGCCTCCCCTCACTCACTCTTTTCATTTGCTCTGAATGAATATTGTTGATGTTACAGAGCTTGAATTTTGGATTGCGTGTATTTCGCATAATTTTACTCATTCCCACAGATTTTGTGATCACACGCAAAAAAGCCGCCTCAGTACTAAACTGGGTTATTTTCCACTGCTTATATATTGTGCTTAAACAGTCAAATACACACAAAATAATGACATAATGCCGGTCTTGGTGAGTATTCACGTAAACACAGTCAGCTATGTTTTAAATGAACGTAAACATGCATGTGTGACAGTATGGATCCGTGTGTCAGGTCTTAAAATAACAGTAGCCTAATATACCTGCTGCCAAATTATGAGATGATATTAAAAATATCTAAATGGCAGTTTTTCCTCATTGTATTAATGTCAAAATTGTGGCCAGTGAAAATGCTGAGTGGCTAGAAACTTTGGAAAACCACTAGCCACAGTGGCCACAGTGTCAAGCCACAGTGTCAAGCAACATCAATAAATTATAAGATTCAGTGAAACTTGCTCACAACCTTGTGTGACAACATCAGCCTCTGCAGAATAAAAATAAATTAATTTTTATTCAGCATGAAGGCTACACTACAGCCGCGGCCAAAAGTAATGGCAGTGACAATTTTGTTGTTTTGCAAAGTTTGCTGTTTCAGTTGGTGTGGCATTGAATCACATTGTTTCTAGATTATCTAGGTTAAACTTTTTTTTTGGCCTTGGCACTAAATGACCAGCTAACATCAATTCGCTAACCATATCATCAGCACATGGGAAAGTGTGAAAAAGTACTAGTCAGGTGAAATCGTTCTATCATTCTGATTGGATTATAAGAGCAGACTGATTGCTATAAAAGGAAGTAAGAAGCACTTCCAATCATTGTGTTCTTGTGTCAGCAATGGTTACCTCCAAAGAAAAATGTGCAGCCATCATCACTTTGCATCAAAATGGCCTCACATGCAAGGAAATTGCTGCAAAGAATATTGCACCTGCAAGAACCATTTACATGATCATCAAGAACTTCAAGGAGAGAAGTTGAACTGCAGTGATGGTTTCAGGACGTCCCAGAGAGTCCAGCAAGCGGCAGGACACCTCTTCCTGAGGAATCAGCTACAGAGTCATGTCACCACAAGTGCAGAGCTACTCAATATTAGCAGCAGGTGGGTGCGAGTACATCTGCATGCACAGTGAGGAGAAGACTTTTGGACAACGGCCTGGTGTCAAGAAGGCCAGCAAAGAAGCCACTTCTCTCCTAGAAACCCATCAAGGACAGACAGGAAGTACAAGGATTGGACAGCAGAAGACTGGTGCAAAGATATTTTCTCTAATATTTCCCTTCCGACAGTTTGGGACATCTGGAAAATCGATTGTCCGGAGAAGAAAAGGTGAACACTACCATGAGTCTTGTATCATGCCAACAGTGAAGCATCCTAGGACCATTCATGTATGGGGTTGGCTCAAAACTTCCTGCAAGAGCAACTTCTCCCAATGATCTATGTGTAATTTTGTGATGATCCATGTGCATTTTCCAGCATGATGGACCACCATGTCACAAGGTAAGCGTGATAATGAAGTAGCTTGGAGATCATTACATTGAAATTTTGAATCCGTGACCAGGAAAATCTCTGGATCTTAATCCCACAGAGAACCTGTGGTCAAACCTCAAAAGGCGAGTGGATAAGCAGAATTGTGATCAACTCCGAGCACTAAGGCGGCATGAATGGATTGCCATCAGTCAGGATTTGGCCCAGAAGTTGAGGTTGTCAGAGGTTATGAAGGAGGATCAACACTGTGAATATTGACTACTGTAAAGCATAGTTTGTCACATGGATTCACTGTGAGCTCTGCTTCATACTTTGCTGCACTATTGACAATAAACAACTGACCTTTTTTTTGGCTGCGAAATTCCACTAATGTGACCCCACCTTTGGCAAACTTAAAAGGGATAGTTCATCCAAAATACCCCCCCCATGTTGTTCCAAACCTGTATGACTTCTATTCATCTTTGAAACACAAATGAAGTAACTTTTTTTGAAACCTTAGAGATTTTTGTCCCTCCATTGAAAGTTAACCTCATTAACCACAAATTTCAAACTTCAAAAAGTTGATAAAGACATTGTAAAAGCAAACCATATGAACTGAATGATTTAATCCAAGTCTTTTGAAGAGACACAAACTTTTTATATGATAAACTGATTTAATTTAGGCATTTAATCACATATAAACACTGATCAACACACATACATAGAGCACATCAAATATGGTGAATGGAAGCTTAACCATACTTTCTTGATATTTGAGAACAAACCTCATTGGTTCTCACACATCAAGCAAGCATGAATGAGCTTCTGTTTACCATATTTAATGTGCTCTATGTATGTGTGTTGATCAGTGTTTATACACTATACTGCCAAAAGTTTTGGGACGCCTGCCTTTACGTGCACATGAACTTTAATGACATCCCATTCTTAATCCGTAGGGTTTAATATGGAGTTGGCCCACCCTTTGCAGCTATAACAGCTTCAACTCTTCTGGGAAGGCTTTCCACAAGGTTTGTTTATGGGAATTTTTGACCATTCTTCTAGAAGCACATTTGTGAGGTCAGGCAGTGATGTTGGACGAGAAGGCCTGGCTCGCAGTCTCCGCTCTAATTCATCCCAAAGGTGTCCTTTCGGGTTGAGGTCAAGACTCTGTGCAGGCCAATCAAGTTCCTCCACACCAAACTCGCTCATCCATGTCTTTATGGACCTTGCTTTGTGCACTGGTGCGCAGTCATGTTGAAACATCCCCAAACTGTTCCCACAAAGTTGGGAGCATGAAATTGTCCAAAATGTCTTGGTATGCTGAAGCATTAAGAGTTCCTTTCACTGGAACTAAGGGGCCAAGCCCAACCCCTGAAAAACAACCCCACACCATAATCCCCCTTCCACCAAACTTTACACAATGCAAGTACCGTTCTCCTGGCAACTGCCAAACCCAGACTCGTCCATTGGATTGCCAGACAAAGAAGCGTGATTCGTCACTCCAGAGAACACATCTTGTATGTAAGGCTTGGATGCAGCTGCTTGGCAATGAAAACCCATTCTATGAAGCTCTCTACTCACTGTTCTTAAGCTAATCTGAAGGCCACACGAAGTTTGGAGCTCTGTAGCTATCGACTCTGCAGAAAGTTGAGCATGCGCTGACCCCGCTTTGTCATTTGACATGGCCTACCACTTCGTGGCTGAGTTGCTGTTGTTCCCAATTGCTTCCACTTTGTTATGATACCACTAACAGTTGACCGTGGAATATTTAGTAGTGAGGAAATTTCACGAATGGACTTATTGCACAGGTGGCAACCTATCACGGTACCACGCTTGAACTCACTAAGCTCCTGAGAGTGACCCATTCTTTGACAAATGTTTGTAGAAGCAGTCTGCATGCCTAGGTGCTCAATTTTATACACCTGTGGCCATAGAAGTGATTGGAACACCTGAATTCAATGATTTGGAGGGGTGTCCCAATACTTTTGGCAATATAGTGTATGTGAATAAAAGAAAATAGGACTGAGAGAGCGAGCGAGCCAAAAGTCAGGTTTAGAGGATTGGGTGGACAGAACTGAAAAGTTTTTGACTGAATAGCTTAAAGGAGGATGAAAGCAGCCCTAAACAGTTTACAATAAAAAAGGTTTACAAGGGGTTTACAAAAACAATACATAATCTTTATATTTACTATTATTGTCTGTTTCTATGGTTACAGCATGTCTGTCACATGGACTGACTGCAGTTACCTGTGCATACAGACATTATTCGATCTGCTCCTGTTGGTTTTTGTATGAAACAATTTGAATCACAGCTGTTGGTAAATACTGACTGTCTGAATGTAACTATAGAAGAATACAGAGAGAAAGAAAGAATAATGTGTGGTAGAATGTAAAATAGAAGGGTAGCAGGATTATCCATATATTATCATTAACTTTAGGCCATACTGCTATACATTCACGTCAGCTGAAGAGCAGCATTACACAAGCTCACTCAACCTGTAATCATACACACTCCCCTCACTTAGTTTCCCACTCTGGACCTCTTTACACTTTAACAATGTCCACCTGAAGAAAATTTTCCATCTGCAAATTTCGATTAAGAGGGAAGGCCAACCTGCCAAAATATGCCTTGACAGCCCTCAGCATTTCTGGCCTGAAAGGTTTCATATGATCTGTTCATATAAACCGGAATGGCTTCTTATCAAGGATGAAACGCAAGCTTACAAATGAGATGTATAACATTGAGATTGCTTTGATCTCAACAAAGTTATTCAAATTTTTTGTCCACAACACAGAAAATGGAAGTAATGAGCTTGCCTGTGAACAGTCTTTCGGGATTATGTTTCCCTGTGGTTAGCTGCCAGTTTCCCAGCTTTTCAGGACAGACGGCATTATGGCCTCTGCCAGTATAGCGGAAGGAAACAAACAGTGCTGGAATTAGCGAGAACCAAAATCGCATCCACTCTATCTTTGCCGGTTCTGGTATTTTGGGCTGGCCACATGACCATAGACTGGGCTTGTCTTCACTGCTGCAGTTTAAACTCTGAATTGGATGACAGGCGGTAATTAAGGGGAGGTATCAATGAGGATACAAATTTGGACTTAAGAGTCATTGTAATTAAATACTCTATTAATTTGTCAAGACTGTCAAGATTTACTAACCTTGATTTTTTTTTCTGTTGGATAATAAAATATGAAACAAATCCCTGTATTGAATGAGCAATCGGAGCCATATCTAAGGATCAGAATGTGTTTACACTTGGTCACTTCATGCGCTTCTATTGATCAGATTGCTATCCGAACAAGTTGCAAATGCCCTTAAAGATGCAATCGAGATGGGTGGATCTAATTGTTCAGGTGACATATGTCAATGTTACGTCAGCATATGGGTCATTATAAAAAAAAAAAAAAAGAAGAAGAAGATATGTTCTGTTCAGTTCAGGTTTCTCCTATTGAAGCTGATGGTATTTATTAACATCTTGAGATTACTACTAGGCATATTTTATCATTTTATTTCACAAATTCAGAATTGGTTGTAAATGTTTTTTTAATTTATTTTTTATAAATATACACTTATTCATATAAATATCCAGTTGAGTCATTAAACTTCAGAGGGCTCAAGCTGATAGGTCCTTTACATACAGTCTGTAAGCAATCGCATCATTACCGCATTGCACAAGCTGACTGGCCTCTGCTGATCCTGATTCCTCAATATTTAAATAATCTAGTTCATTGTTTGCTGCAGGCTTGTCCTGTTCCTCCACCTCCCCCAGCTCCACCTGCCTAGATTTGCTACAGGATTTATATATGTCTATTCATACAGCAGCAGCATATCTTACATATTCACAGCAGCATGTCTGTATCTATTAGCAGCAGAACTTGTTTTGCACACTAAAACAAACAAACAAACACTAAAACTATATTCCGAGAGTTGCCATGACTGAAATATATATACACTTATTTCAGTTAGTTGGTAAGGCATTTCTAAAAACTTAAAGGATTAGTTCACTTTCAAATAAAATTTTCCTGATAATTTACTCACCCCCATGTCATCCAAGATGTTCATGTCTTTCTGTGTTCAGTCGCAAAGAAATTAAGGTTTTTGATGAAAACATTCCAGGATTATTCTCCTTATAATGGACTTCAATGGCCTCCAAACTTACGGAAAAAGCGTATATGGCGCTGCATTCATTCCGTAAGTAGAATAGGGAAGGCGTAGGACATAAAGCGTAAGCTTTTTGAAGAATACGAAAGTACAGTTTTGGCGGAAGCACTTGGAAGGCGATCATTTGTTTATATAAAGAATATACATTTACATTTTTTTCCGAAAATGACCGATCGTTTCGCTAGATAAGACCCTTATTCCTCGTCTGGTATCGTTTAAAGCCCTTTGAAACTATAATTTTGACCTTCAACCGTTTGGAGGCCATTGAAGTCCATTATAAAGAGAATAATCCAGGAATGTTTTCATCAAAAACCTTAATTTCTTTTCGACTGAAGAAAGAAAGACATGAACATCTTGGATGACATGGGGGTGAGTAAATTATCAGGAAAATTTTATTTGAAAGTGAACTAATTCTTGAAGTTTTTCATCTACTAATAGCTTTATTTCAATTATCACCTTTTTAAAATAGTTTTAGCGAAAAATAACTATCATGAAAGTATTTTTTGAATCCTCCTCTTACTCTGAACTTTGACCTTGGAATTAGATTTTCCAAAAACTATTTACATTTTCAAAATAAGTTTTTAACATTAATAACACCAATAACAAATAAATAAATACATAAATAAATCAATACATACAAACATACATGCAGGGACAAAGATTATTTTAAAATTTATAAAAGATCATTATAAAACATAACATTTTATATTGTCAATGTCAATAAAATGTTGTTATAAAATGTAGTGATGGGTCGATCGTGAACGATTTGTTCATTTTGAACGAATCTTTAATATGACTCGGGAACAACGAGTTGTCTCAGAGAGTGATTCATTCATGTGTTGACTGCGTATGCGGTTCTGTAGGTTCTGTACAGGAAACAGAAACTATCAGTTTGCCTCGATTCTTCGGGTTCGGGTCTGAAAGAATATATTCTGCTGAAATGAATGAAATCACTTGAAAAAAAGATTTGTTCATTTTCATGAGTCAGTAAAATGATCCGAACATCCCACTACTAATAAAATGATGCCATCTACGAGGAGTTGCTTGATTTAAAACAATTTTCATGACTGAAAATTTAAGGGACAAGTTATGCCACCATATTTTTTAAAAATGACACATACATACATAAGTTTGGGACCATAATAAGCAATCATGGATGACTCACCTAGATGGAGCAACAGCATATTCTGTTCAACAAAAAATTCACTACATGCAGTAGCAACCACCTAGAACACATTATCAACTGCATTTCAACGCCGTTTGCATGGTGGTGGCAACTTTTGCATGAAGAAGTATTCTTATTCAGAAAATCTAGTTTATTTTTATCATGCTGTGCAAGCTACTTTTTATATTCCTGTTTCTGAAACAGACAGGTTTAAAAGTCCTGGCTGAACACTGTGTTATTATCAGATGCAATGTGAAAAGATTCCAGTGCAAGCAATTTGTCAGACGCGACAAAATCAGTCAAAAATACAGCCAATCAGAAGAGCGTGTGGGCGGAGTCTCGCTGCAAGAGCACTGCACTCGCAACAAAATGGATAAGTACATAATCCAATTCATAATATTAAACCATTTTAACATTATTAAAAATACACACTGAGAGACAAGCATTTTTTTGTCATTGAATACATCTGTTTGTTCACACTGAGTTCAGTTTGAACGCTGTCGCTTCACGTGTGGTTATGACATGGTGTTATGTACAGATGTGCAGGTACTGTTCTTTACTAATAGTAATAGAATTCTGGGTAACTTTATGGCTTTTCTGGAGTGTGGAGCCTATAATTGCTTATTGTGATATATGTGTGACATGACATTCCATTAAAGGTCTTACTTGCTCTGGGAAACTCATTTGTCTTCTCATCTTCTGCAAAACCCCCACACATAGACCTCACATTGCCACTCATTTATGACCAGAGACTCTGTCACCGCTCATTACATCTACCTCAATTACGGCCAGTAGAAATATAATCAACATTGACTGATTTGATGGGCTCTGGTCACTTCCATTGTATCTGAGGAGATGCCAATATTGTCGCACACTGTGTGTGTTATTGTAAACTTTACATCATGAGTCCCGGGTAAAGAACAGCTGGGCCTGAGAGGACATTTGCTGGTATTTGCAGCCTCATGAACAACAGACCACATGGGCACACAGCATTTTTTATTATCAAAAAACAGACTAGTTCAAGGCTCAGGGCAGTGTTTGGATTTAACAGGAAGTTGACCAACAGGAAAGATAAAACAAGCAGACATGAAGGGGATGTAGTACACAGAAAAGTCCTGGAGTTCAGATTACAGCTCTCTTTATGCTGTACACAAATATATGGCTAATAATCATTCATATAATAGCGGTTTGTTATTACAGACTGGAAGTGTGTGATGGTTCCTGGCTTCCTGCTGTCTATTTGGTGATTTCTTGCTAATGGAAAATGTGTGACAAGTTTATTTCATTTAGACATATTCAATTTTGAAAAATCGTTTTGACCTTTACTGCAAATGATAAGCCAAACAATACAAAACGCATCCACACAGAAAGAAATATCTATCATAATCCTGTGTTTCTGCTGTATTTCCATTATCACTCATGTTCAGCAAGGTGTTGTTTTAAGCCTCTAAAATTTCCCTTGTCTACTCAAATTGATTCATTTCACTTTCACACAATTCAGAAAGCAGATTCATGTTGATGAGATTTAAATTGCGTAACTGCTGGCAATCACTGCAAGTTCTTCTTCAAAGATTCCTTTAATTTGTGTGGTCAACCCAAAAACAGCATGACGGCACAGGGAATTACTTAGGTAAAAAAGTACACTTCACTTGTACACTCTCTAAAGAAGATATGAGTGGTGTTTGCTGTAAAACTTACCACCACAATGCTAGAAGAAGAAGCCCCGCCCACAACTGGTGACAATCTATAATGAATGATCTGTGGGGTATTTTGAGCTAAAACGTCACGTAAAATAAGTCTCTGGTTTCCCCAGAGCTTGTATAACTTGTAAAAAGGTCCCCTTTAACAGAAAACTACAACAAATGGCTTGTTAGGACAACAACGCGTCACTCATTTAAATAATCTCTGTCTGCGGAATATGCAAAAAAAAGGGGGCAAGGCCTGGTTGTGCTGTGCTAGAGAAGTATGTTTTATTATTTGTGGCTCCATAACCTGCTAGCTAACATTACAGTGTTGATATAGTGTTTAGCTATGGGGCTCTCGCTTTTGTAAGACTGTTCACCGATCTTTCGGAACTTACCACTATGAAGTGATCCTCTTGTTAGTAAACATTCTCAGCTGAATGGGGCTGGAATTGACCCTTCGCAAAGACCCACCCCCCTTAGTTACTGTTGCTATGTCCGACAAGTCATGGCACTCTCACGCCACACTTCATGCTCTCATGCAGTGAAAAATACATCGCGGATCAAAGAGGACACTGACAACGTGCCGACAGACAAGACAGAGGTGGTTACTTTTGGTATGAAACAAAGTCTTAGCTTTCAAATTTGGTAATTCTTTAAAGAAATTCAAACAATAAATACCGTTTTGTGCCTCTTTAATGTGTCGAACAGATCGTGTAGTGCCTCAGTTCAAGTGACACGTAAACCGATCATCTTGTTCTAGTTTTTGCTTGAAATAAATGTGAATGAACATCAGAAGGTATGTTGTTTCAACCGCGGAAAGACATCAATACACCATCAAGTCCACCGACATTAATCTACTAACTCTCCTGTCTGGTTTGTTTGTCAGACAAAATGGCGGATTCGGCATTATGATTGGTCAGATCGCCTGTCAATCAAACTCCCCGTGAAGGGTGAATTGGTATGGCAATATTGAAGCCATATTTTGGTATTGTGTTTTAACAAATTCATTTTCATGATTTCAGGGCTTGAATTTTCATTTTCAATTTCACAAATTAAATTCATTTGGATTTATCTCAGTTTAGTATGGCCTTGTTGTTGTTCACTGTTTTTCTAGCAAGATCTGGCGACACGAATGAGTCAAGGCTCATACCGCTTTCTCTGTGATTTCTTGCACTGCACATACAGAAGAGAGACACATCTCTGATGCGCATTTAAATATGTCATTGACAACTAGTTATTCAGTTCGGTTCGCTAACCCTAACCCATTTTTTGAGTTTTTTTTTTTGTAGAATGTGGTTGTCACTCCCGTAATTTACTGAACTGTGTATGTGCAGAATGCAATTAAGCAATAAAAAGTGAACTGACAACTGAATTTAACTGCAGTGTGTATGTGGCCTATGACAACTTTTGCTTTAATGCTGGAAATGTGAAAATGGTACTTGCACACTAAACATGTCATTTGTACAGAAAAAAACGATAACGCATATATAACGACAATGCAATAATGAAGATATATTATATATTACACACACAGAGAGAGAGAGTTTCATTTATGGCAAAGTTGCTCTGAGTTCAGTCAGGCATCCATTAGTCTTGCTCTCTATCAACACCCTGAGAGACAAAGGTCTGCTCAAAGGCTCTAACGATTTTCTTATTGATGGCGAGGGCGGCACAGGAGATGAACAGCAAATAACTGAATTAAACAGTACGGCTAAGACACTGCAGTGAGATCACCTTTCTATGATACATGTTACCACATGTGGGTATTCGTGAATCTATGAAGAAACGTGTAAAGCTCATGAACACATAAACAACTACAGAACGCAAGCTAGCCATATGGACACAGAAAGGAAGCGCCCAATCCTTGCTATTATACCATCTCTTATCTCTGTCATGACGGATGGATGATCAGCGTCCTTGTCATGTAATTGCCCTACCAAAATAGATGGACTGACATGCACTTTGATGAAAGGTTAGATATGTGCTCGGGCTGTAAGACAGGCCGGACACAGCTATGGTGTGACTGATCAGAGCAGGAACAAAGGTAGTTTCAGCCTCAGACGGCACGTCTACGGACCACCCAATGACTGCCTGATGCATTCTGCACACAAAACTGCCCGAGCTACAAGAAAAATAGGAAGTTTGAATCTGGTTGGCTGGCTTTCTAGGAATCTGGGTGCACAGGTTTTTATCACTTCACTTGGATATGAAGTTGTGTTTACAAAGTGGTGGGCTGATACAGTGTGTGCTTTTGAGGAAGAACATTTCCACTCATTTCTTTTGTTTGATTTCTTTTCTGTGCAGACGGTTGGAAACTGACACTGCCGAAGAAGACGTTTTATCCATGTTGGCCTATTATTGCAGTATCAACTATTTTAAATATCTTTGCCTCCAAAACAGCATGTAAAAACAAAAAGAATGAAGTTGGTTACTTTACTGTACATGTTGATGAGACAGTCTCCTCTTGTGTAACAGGGCATTTCTCCGCCAGGATAAGCTGACCAGTCATCATAAATGTTGACCAAAGCCAGCTTTCAGATGTGTTAAAGAAAATTGAGTGCATAGTCTGTTTTTTTTTTATTTATTTTTTAAAAAAAATGTTTTTAAAGAAGTCTTTTATGCAAAGATGCATTTATTTGATCAAAAATACAGTAAAAACAGTAATATTGTGAAATCTTATAACAATATAAAAATGTTTTCTAAATGAATATATTGTAAATTGTAATTTATTCCTGTGATAACAAAGCTGAATTTTCAGCATCATTACTCCAGTCTTTAGCATCACATGATCCTTTAGAAATCATTCTAATATGATTATTTACGCTCAAGAAACATTTCTTATTATTATCATCAATGTTGGAAACAGTTGTGCTGCTTTATATTTTTGGTGAAAACCATGATCCATTTTGGTAACACTTTAGTATAGAGAACATGTATTCACTATTAACTATGAATTTTCCCTCAATAAACTCCTAATTTACTGATTATTATTAGTTAATAAGTTAGTTGTTAAGTTTACGTATTGGGTAGGATTAAGAATGTAGAATAAGGTCATGTAGAATAAGGCATTAATGTGTGCTTAATAATTACTAATATTCTAGTAATATGCACGCTAATAAGCAACTAGTTAAAGGACCCTAAAATAAAGTGTTACCTACATTTTGTTTTCAGGATTGACTGCTGCTTTTTGAGTTCAAAAGAACAGCATTTATATGAAATAAAAAGTAAAAGTCTTTACTGTCACTTTCAATCCATTTAATGCTGAATAAAAGTATTAATTCCTTTCAAAAAAACTATATTATATATATAATTTTTTTCTTTTTTCTTTTTACTGACCCCGAACTTGGTGTGTATGTGTATGTTAGTGTGTGTGTGTGTGTGTGTGCAGAGGGTATTTAATAGAATAGGATGTCACCTGTCAACATGTGTATGTAACTCAGGAAATGACAGAGGGCATGACAAATTAGACTAGACATACAGTACAGATCATAGCAGTGTTGTTAAAGCTGCAAGTAATTTTAGTTTATGCTGTGTTGTATGATATGACAGCTGTCTTGGATTTGGACGGACACCTAGTGGTGTGAATTTAGCATGATAACATTATAGAAAAGCAAAAGGTTTGATGATTTTTATGGACTATTGCAGTATTTATTATAAATGCTTTATCTGTGGACATCATTTTTTTTTTTTTTTAATTAATGTGCTCTAATCTTTAATCAAAACAACTTCCCCTCCCTCTTGGGTCGACATCTCTCTGATGACGTGTTTAGTGGTGCGAGGGCGGGACAAACAGTCATTCACATGAGATCCACCAATAGATCCACTCATAACCATCCAATGAACCAATCAATTACCCATGGACAAAATGTAGTCCCGCACCACATTATGCACTCGGATAAATGTCACAATAGGGAAAAGGCTATCACAACTTCTGTTTCATTTCGACTTTAAAACAAGACTGCTTTTATTACGCATTATTAGTCTTCATCTCATGTGAGTGTGCATGTCACTAGCACATTAAAGGGTTAGTTCACCCAAAATTTTTAATTCTGTCATCATTTACTCACCCTCATGTTGTTCCAAACCTGTAAGATTTTTTTATTTTTTTTTTGACGATGAAATCTGACAGCATTCGTTTAGTTTGAGCTTCTGTTTATGTTTATTTTGATCATTGTTTATATGTGCGTAAAGTCTAAATGAATCTGTTCATCATATAAAGCGATCGTGTTAAGGATTAGTTTTACAATCTCTTTATTAACTTTTTGAAGCATCAAAGTTCCAGTTGTGAATACAGTCTATGGAGGAACAGAAAGCTCTCATATTTCATCAAAAGGATCTTCATTTGTGTTCCGAAGAGGAGTCTTACAGGTTTAGAACAACATGAGGGTGAACTAACCGTTTAATGTACTATAATTTCTCCCATTGTACTATTTATTTCTTTGTAAATGTCGTAAACCTTCATGAAGAGTGTAATATTACAGATGCACCATTAAATAAAAAAGGAATTATTTGGAATACATGGGAGGCAGAAGAAACAAACTGTGGACTTTCCTGTACTTCTTGGAGAAAACTTGAAATTGAAAACACTCGAGGCAACTGTGTTGCTCTAAAACATATAGAGGAATCATTTATAATGGCTTCTGTGTGGCATCTTGTTTATTGTATTGTTTTGTTGATAGGCTACATATGAAGGGCTCTAAGAAAGGTCCTGGTTCCTCATTTTAGACAGAAACTGTGGGAGTGTAAGTGCAATTCGGTTATCTAGACTGCTCATAGAGAGGAAATGAAACAGTTTCTATTTGTTGCTGCTAAAATGTTAATGAATATTTTTATTGCTATATGTATGTGTATTACTGAGACATCCCACACAAATGAATAGTAGTTCATACTCCGACATAATGGGACACACAAAACCTAGACACCCATCTGCCTTTGTCTAGGGGGAAAAAAAAAAAATCCTAATTTTCTACTGTAAAATTTGTATGTGAGAAAATAAAAGATGGTCCAGGAACAGCAGACACATCCCACCCCTTCTTCTGTTGTCTGAAGCATGTCTGCAGTCCTCTGTCCTCCATCGAGGAATTGATGCGTCCCCACGGCCTGCACTGCTGATAGAAGTCTAATACTAAACGTCTTGGGAAGGGCAGACCAATGAATCAAAGAATGACATAAGACCGTCTGCCAAGAATAAAGAGAGAGTGAGATCCCATAGGAAAGAAAAATGACTTAATCTCAATTGTTTTCCTAGACAGAAATAAGATGACAAAGCAAATGAGACATTTTTCTTAAGCCACAGTGTGTCTCTCAGAGTTCTAGAAGAAATCTCTAAGTCATAAACTGTACCCAGATTGGCAAAAATAACAACATCCGCATTTCATTATTGTTAGATTTACATAACTTATGATTACAAAGTCACATATCTTCCACTATGTTTTCTGCGCAACCATTTGAGGGCTGATGCTGTTGTACAGTTGTTTGAGTGTTTTTTTCCACATCAGTCTATCATTTGTTGTCTCAATCATTTCTAATGCAAAACTCCAAAAAATATACACATACAATTCACTTCAGTTTCCGGCTAAAATTAACACTAGTGGCAGTGAAACACCAACAACTTTGATTCCTTTTCACACAAATTATGACTTATTTTTGTGCAGTTCCTTGCACAATACTATGTTATGACCAGGGCTTGACATTAACACCCGCCAACCCGCTAAATCCGGGTGGATTTCAGCAGTGGCGTGTACACAGTCACTCCTATAAGCCACTGGCGGGTTGAATTTTAAACATAATATACAGGCTATACATTTTTCAGTTGTAGTCTTTTAAAAAAGGCATCTAAAATAATAAACTGTGTGCAAAGTAGTGTTGTCAAAAATATCGATTTTTTTAGATACATATCAATACTGAAAAATAATGCTTTCAATACTAATTTTTTTTCACAAAATACTGTAGATACATGATGCCAGCTGCACTTTCTCACTCTCATCTCTCTGACAGTGAGTCGACACACAAACCCTCCCCTCACTCACTTTTTTCATTTGCTCCAGATGTATATTGTTGGTGTTACAGAGCTTGAATTTCGGCATGGGATTGCGCATTATTTTGCTCATTCCCACAGATTTTGTGCTCACACCCAAAGTGTGCGCTCATAAAGGCACCTCTTAGTACTAAATGGAGTTCTTTTTTGCTGCTTATATAGTATAGTATATATTACATATATATAGTCAAATACACACAAAATAATGACAAAATGCTGGTCTTGGTTTTAGTGAATGTAAACACGCATATGTAACAGTATAATGGATTCGCGCATCAGGTCTTAAAGTGACAGCAGCCTAATATACCTGCTGCCAAATTCTGAGATAATATTAAAAATATCTATATGGCAGTTTTTCCCCATAGTATCAATGTCAAAATTGTGGCCAGTGAAAATGCTGAGTGGCTAGAAACTTTGGAAAACCACTAGCCACAGTGGCTGGTGAGCAAGAAAGTTAATGTCAAGCCCTGGTTATGACTTCAAAACACTTTTACCATGATTCACCTTTATTTATTTATTTTTTGTGTGCCATTTTTGCCTTTATTTAGATAGTAAAGTTGGAGAGAGGACAGGAAGTGAAGTGGGAGAGAGAGGGGAGTGGGATCGGGAAAGAACGATGAGCTAAGATTCGACCTCGGGTCGCATGCTACATGTCGGAGTGTTTCCAACAAGGATATTGGCTCTGACGATTCACCATTATTTGTAAACTAATACATTTTAATTCTTGTATCACATAAGCTTGTATCTTGTGCAGCATTGCACTTGCAATGCAGAGTGTTCAGGTACGAGTTCAGTGAAACATGAGTCACGACAACCGTTAAGAAAGATCAAAGTCTTGTAGTAACAAGCTAAAATGGCATGGATGCTTCAACAAATGCGTTTTGATTTCTTTGAGGGGAGTACATAATGTTTACAAATTAGTTCAGTAGGTGGAGAGTAGGCGGTCTTTAGTGGCTGTTCGAACACATGAGCGTCTACACTACGAAAGCTACGTTTTTGACTACCTCTGGAAGTGGTCAAAAGTGTATAAGCTCAAAACATTTTAGACACCGTTCACACCTGTATTTAGAGTCGTCCACTCGTGATCCGATCGACCAAAACGCATATTTAACATCAGGTGTAAACAGGGCCAAAGCTGTGAAGTGGATAAGTCAAACGTCTAGCAACAAGACAGTACTTTTAAAGAGCCACCTCTGAGTGATAACATCTTTCTCTGAGATATTATGGTTATGGTTGTACACTATAACAGCATCTGTGTATTTTCTTTTCACTAAGCCTGGCAATTTAGATAAGTCTCCATTATCAACCATGACATTTGTCTTGCTATCAATCTCTTCTATAGCTCTCCAGAAATGTATCTTAGCAACACCTTATCAAATAAGCTATGTCCGTTTCATAATCCGCAAATATATATTACAAGATTCATCAAAACTAAAAAAAACAAACCAAACCATTTTAAAGACTCCCAGAAGATTTGTCAGAAATAGTAAGTAACATTTTATTGTGTTTAAAAGTGTGTGTGTGAAATAACAGCAGCCTCTCCACTTCCTCAGCAAACAGCATCTATCTGTGGAAAGTGCACCTGTAGAGTGCTTGTCAAAATAACCTTGAATCGTAAAAGGCTGTCAATCTGTTCAAATTACAGCAGAAAATAAAGAGGCTGTTTCCAGAGCTATGGCTCTGTCGTTTCAGGTATGACCAGGAGTGTTTGTGTGTCTCTGTCAGAGAAAAAACAGAGGAAAACAGAGAAAGTTTGAGTGTGTGTGTGTGTGTGTGTGTGTGTGTGTGTGTGAGAGTGAGTGAGAGAGAGAGAGAGAGAGAGAGAGAGAGAGAGAGAGAGAGAGAGAGAAGAGAGAGAGAGAGAGAGAGAGAGAGAGAGAGAGAGAGAGAGAGAGATGATTAAAGAGGAGGGAGCACTCCTGACAAGCCTGCAATGTAGGATGGAACCAGATGACTCTTCCCCCCTCCTTTAGTAAACATTTCTGGAAAAAGACAATTAGCACCAGAATCTTTTATCACTCTGGCCAGCCTCAGCGGTCGATACAGATTAGCTTTATATATAGACCTGGTTTCCAGTTTATTTCAGTAGAAATGTGGCCAATATTTCATTTGCCACTAACTGGGACAATTAAATTATGATATATACTGATGGTTTGAATTAAATCCACTAATTTCAGCTTGTCATTTAGAGTATATTTGATTTTTTTTTTCTTTGGTAATGTGCATTTACAAAGGAAGCTTTATGATTTAGGGGTTGTTCATACAGGATGCGTTTACACTATTGTTTTAATTGGTGGTGGTACATGTACGTATGTACTATGCAACAAGCAAATGTCTTTGGCTATCATTGCAAATATCTCACTGTTAAACTTTTTAAACAGTTTTTAAATTCCAGTTAAAAGTAGCTCAAGTTAGAAATTAGGCGCCTGAGGCAAGTTTTTCAATTTCATTCCATTACTTTCAGTTTATCTGTTTTATTTAACACAAGGATGCTTCCTGTCTAAACGTGTCCTGTCTAGTCAAAGAATTCTGGGGAAAAAAAAAAAAAAAAAAATGTATCATGGTTTTCAGCATTGATAATAATAACAAATGTCTTTGAGCACCAAAGCAGCATATTAGAATGATTTCTAAAGGATCATGTGACTGAAAACTGGAGTAATAATGCTGAAAATTCAGCTTTGTATCACAGGAAGAACAATTACAATTAACTATATTAATATAGAAAACATTAATATAAATTGTAATAATATTTCACAATATTACTGCTTTTACTATATTTTTCATTATATAAATGCAGTATTGATGAGCAGAAGATATATATATATATATATATATATATATATATATATATATATATATATATATATATATATATATATATATATATATATATATATATATATATATATATAACATTATCAGCCCAGAATTTCATATTGGTTCATGCCTATTTTTTCAATCTGGTTTATACTGCAGTAAACTGAGGATGTGGTAAAGGGGACCTGCTTCTTGATTAGCATGAGAAAGAAACATTTATGCTGAGAATCTCAAACGCTGACAGAGGGCAGTCAGACAGGCTGGTGTCTGTATCGCTCCTCACACTGTCACACACGGCCATCACACTGACAGCTCCTCAGCAAAACAATCAATAGACCAGCTCTCGCTCACGCTCTGTCACACACATATATATATACACACACACACACACACACACACTCTCTCTCTCTCTCTCTCTTATCATTAGGGCTAATTAGAGTTCAGATGTGATTACAAGGAGGTTCTTTTGGTTAATATGTGATTATTTCCGTTCATTGGCTAAAGCAGTTAATCAGAAGCACATTAATGAACCAGAGAAAATGAGCCTCAACAGAGACGTCTCTAAAGACACTATACCAACAAACCATGCAATTGTTATGTTTTCTTTGGATCGCATTTTTTTTGTTCCTCCCGATTTGTAGCGACTTTTCTGATTCAGTTCTTTGCAACACTGGGCTGTTTTTGTGAAACAGCAATTTATCAAACAATTCAAACAGATTTAAAGTTTTAAAAAACGTCAGATATCAACATTTTTAATTTGTTACTATAAATTAAATTGTAATTTTTTTTTTTTAGAAAGTTCAACACTCTTACTCAAAGAAAAAAAGAAACAAATGTGATGTTCATCTCAAGTAATTTTTACTTATTTATATGGTTGAATTGAAGGTCAGCAGCAAAGACATCGGTTAATAAAGTGAGATTAAATACATAAAGTATATTTGTGTTTATATATTTCAATCATGATAACTCATGATAACTAAAGATTTTTAGTATGGTAATGATATAACAATGTTAATGTATTTGGTCTTGGAAGATTAGATCTGCTACGCTGCTGCTGATTACTGCTGCTGCTGCAGAGCAAGTACAGGAACTTGCTACTAGCTACCAATACATACGCCAATACGCTGCTGCGAGTAAGACTGCTGCGAGTAAGACTGCTGCTTAGGACTGCATGATATTGAAAAAAACTGACATTGCAATATTTTGTTTTTCTGCGATATATATTGTGATATGAAAAAAATTCACCAGATGACTTGAATTTGGAAATAATGAATCATTCTAGGATGATCGGGGTGATTTTATAGGTGAGTGAATATGCATAGAAAATAATGAACAAATTACAAGCATAGATAAATATAATAGAACAAAGATACAAAGTAAATAAATAGTGCTTTATGTTTTTTAGGTAAGTCTAACAGTAGTTCAGGTACAGAAATTGAATAATCAAATGTAAAATAACACTGCAAAGTCTAACTGTATAAATTAAACAATCTGTGTAAAAAGTGATTTTTCTCTTTGTCTTTTGTTGTTTGATTAACATTCATGACACAGAAAGCAGCAGGGGCTTCGGTCACTTTAAGATTGAATATGCGGCGTGGATCAAAATACTTTTACACATCCGTTTTCTTTCTCAATTGTTTAGTTCAGCTAAGCCATAATCAATTGTGTTTACAAGGATAGTCGATCTTTTACGTGCATTTTGACTTTTTTTTTTGCATGTATGTGTTTTGGGTAAAGACTATAGCGATACAGCTACGGACATCGGGCATGCGCAAAATTAATATTGGGTCATTTAATTACTGTATTTACATTATTGTAAGGGTAGGTTTAGGGTTGAGGAAGGTGTAGTCGCCGCCCCTGGACATGAGTAAAAGCTTGCTCACACTTAGTCTAGAACTACAATAACCATAATTTTTACACAGTGCACACAACACCTCTGCGCTTTGTTTCTCTCAACATGGGGACAGGAGAGCTGTCAGTCAATAAATGGGAAAACAAAGTAACTTGCATTAGTTATTTGTAAAAAAAAAAAAAAAAAAAAAAAAAAAATGTAACTGATATTTTGTAGAAAATTTGTAAATGCTTTACTTTACTAGTTATTTGAAAAAAGTTATCTGATTACGTAACTAACGTTACTTCTAATGCGTTACCCCAACACTGATCGCGATACATGTCGGCTCATAGGCAGTCCTCCAATTTTTAATTTTTTTTACCATGGTCTCATAAATAATAAAAACTATAAAAAATAGTTTTAAATATAAAGTTTGGAATAAGTCTCTTACGCTGACCAATGCTGCATTTATTTAATTAAAAATACAGTAGAAATGTAATATTGTAAAATATTTTTACAATTTAAAATAATTTTCTATTTTAATATATTTTAAAATGCAACTTATTGCTGTGATGGCAAAGCTGAATTACTCCCTTTCTCAGAGTCACATGATCCTTCGGAAATCATTCTACTATGCTGACTTGCTGCTTAAAGAAAAATGTCTGATTATCATCAATGTTGAAAACAGTTGTGCTACTATTTGTGGAAACCATGATGCATTTGTTTTCAGGGTTCTTTTATTAATCGAAAGTTCAAAAGAACAGCATTTGTTTGAAATATAAATCTTTTGTAACAACATAAATGTCTTTACTGTCACTTTTGATTAATTTAAATGTATCCTTGATAAATAAAATGTATTATTAATTTCTTTAAAGAAAAATTTTAATGACCCAAAGATTTTGAATGGTAGTGTACATTTAAATCTTAAATATGCGATCCAAATTAATATATATATAAAAATTATTTACTAAACATTTGAAAACTGCACTTTTTAAAGATGCCCATTGCTCATATTGCTGCCAGATATTTTTGTTGTTAAAACTGTAACATGCTTTATTTTACAAGCGGCATTGTGTATCTGGGCACATTTTAGGCCAGGGCAAAAGAGACCCTTTTCAGCATTAACACTGCATACAGTAGTAACAGATTCACTTCTAACATTCGAGTTTCTCTTTTCAGGTTGCATTGTGCTCTTTCCATTTGAGCCAACAGAAACGAGGATAAGTGGAGGGTCAAAATGCTCCGGTGCACGATGACACTCACCTTATTCAAAACCTGCTTCTTTTACACATTATATAAAATAAAATCTCATGAGTAGTACCAGAGGATCACATTACACTTATAAAATAATGACAAATGAGTTTTCACTTACATTTAGTCGCTCCACAAAAACGTAGCACAAAACCCAGGCGGAATCAACAAGGTATATGAATAATGTATGACAATTTTTACCTATCAAACGAATATTCACACGCTCGTCACGTCTCACTGAAGAATGATAGCATGTTACAGCATGGTATGCAGACTTCCCGATTTTCTAATAAAAAAAGCCCACAGGTGGCCATGCGTCTCATCAGAACAGACCACAGGCTCAGATTAAACACTATAAATGAATCTTTATTGAGTTTCACATTAGGTCCATATAAGAATCCTGTCTGTTACTCTGGTACATGGAGCATCTCTGCCTATCTACACACACACACAAAAAATAGATCCACTCATCTCCCTAAATATGATAATAGTGCCAAAAATAGAGATGCCTGCAGTAAATAACGAACTACTGTCTATTATTAGTTGTGATTTGCCAAGCTGAAATGTTTCACTCAAAGCTACAGTACATATGGATAAAATCAAGCATCAGATTGTTATCCAATATGTGGTATCAACACCTGGCAGGACTATTTGGCTCATGACCGTGTTACCTCATTGATAAGAGACTCTAAAGATCTGGCTCAGAGATTTTACAGCTTCAGTCACGCATTACAGAAAAAAAAAGTATATCGACGCTGTTGGGTGGAAACCTTGTATCTCCACATTTCGTCTTTTTAATTTATTTTTTATAAATCATCACCCTTTACGTCTGTCTGTGGGTTTTGAAAATATTTAAAGGATTAGTTCACTTCAGAATTAAAATTTCCTGATAATTTACTCAACCCCCAAGATGTTTGTCTTTCTTTATGCAGTCGAAAAGAAATTATGGTTTTTGAGGAGAACATTCCAGGATTTTTCTCCATATAGTGGACTTCAACAGTTACCAATGGTTTGAAGGTCCAAATTGCAGTTTCAGAGCAGTTTCAAAGCGCTCTACACGATCCCAGACGAGGAATAAAGGTCTTGTCTGGCGAAACAATCGGTCATTTTCTAAAAAAATAAAAATAAAAATGTATATACTTTTTAAATCACAAATGCACTAGCTCTGTGATCCGCCATTACGTAATTACTATTAGGTCAGTCAAACCTCATAATTCCACATGCCTCTATCATAAATGAAATGCTGTACTGAGTTTGTACCGCCTCTGCTTGTTTGCAATGCAAGGGTAAATAAAAAAAACTGGGTGTTTGAATAATTGCAACATTTTCTTTACTCAAGAAACACTATATCCTGTATAAGACAGTCTTCTCTGCACCTCAAACACATAAAATATTATTTATTATATATATATATATATATATAATAAATAATATTTTATGTGTTTGAGGTGCAGAGAAGACTGTCTTAGTTTAGCATTTGTCATATAGTGTCAATCCTGTCTTAAATAGCCTGTGCGTAGCACTTCATATTTTATAACATGAGATTTTGGCTAAATGACAGAAAAAACTGAGTGCCCGCCACCCACATAGCTACATTAAATTTAATTTATAACCTGTAAGTTGTTGAAAACTTAATGCGATTCATTAACTGCCTCAGATGCGGCCGTTCTAATGATGGACAAAACATGTATGTCTGACATTCGCTGGTCAAAATGCAAGTGTCTGACCATATATAAAGCTGTAATATCAGCTCTGACAACACAGTGTTTAATTATTTTAAAAATAATAAATGTTTTTTTTTTCTATTTCCTGAAAAGTGAAAAAATGAAAATGTGATCTACACTTTATCAAAACTCTCATCTACATCTATAAATCACTAAAATGTGGTCAAACACATAGTTCAAATGATTACAGAAGAGATTGTGTCATTTTTTGGATAGTGCACTATTTACACTGTTTTTATTATGGGAAACTATAAATGGTGAGCTGTCTCTTACTGCCAAAGGCTTCTTTCATCACACATTTTAGGCATGACAGAAGTGACATACAGAATGCTACACTGGAAGCGTATAACATTTAAAGAGTCTTACATTATGGGAGATTGACAGAAAAAAACACATTCAAAACAGCCCTGTCTAGAGAAGTGCTGGTTGAAGACTAACATATGACACATTACACAATGCTCTAATCCTACAGAGCCACAGGCACAGAGGTTATTATATAAAAGGGTGTGTTTTGCCATTAGAGAGGCTTTCTGAATGTTGCAGAGAGGATGATGAGAGCAGAGCAGAGGTCTTTCACTGTGTCTCTTCATTTTTAATCTTTGACTCTGCTTTGAGCCAAGTGCAATGGCCATAACCTCAAAAAGAATAAATCCTGTATCCTCATGTGGCCTTTAAACCATGCTGATTTATAAACACAAAGGTCCATGAAACACCATAAACCGTCGAGAAAATCTGAATGTACAAATAAGCCAATCCAGGAAGGAGAATAAGTGCTGGTATAAAGTGTGTGAATTAGAACTGTGGAATAACAGCAGGGTTTGCCCAAGAATCAAGGCCGGCACTTGTTAATAGTATCACTGAATTGTACATTCTAATGAATGGTTTATACCATGTCCAACCCCACATAAACTGGGAGTATTGACTTTATTTTCCTATCATTTTAACCACAATTCAGTTTGTGATTCTGGAAGTTTCAATAACTGTATGTTCTTCAGTAAAAACCATGGAAGCTTGTTTCTGCCACTAAATAAAAAAAAGGTAATTACCACTTTATATCTCACAATTCTAACTTTTTTTCCTCAGAGTTGCAAGGTACAAACTCACAATTGTGAGATATTAAGTCAGAATTGCGTGATATAAACTCGCAATTGCGTCTTGTTAAGTCAGAATTGCAAGATCTAAACTCACAATTCTGACTTTATAACATGCAATTGAAAAAAACAAACAAACAAAAAAAAAAACGTATCTTTCCCCCTCACAACTGCACATTATAACACGCAGTTGCAAGTTTATATTTTACAATTCTGACTTTATATCACGCAATTTTGACTTTACAACTCACAATTACGAGTTTATATCGCAGGAAAAAAAAGACAGAATTGTAAGATAAAAATCACAATTACCTTTTTTATTTTTTATTTCATGGTGGAAACAAGCTTCCATAAAAAACAATAGTTATTAAGGGAAAATAAAAAGAAATACAATTTCAGTTCGTTTGGAAAATGTTGTTACAACGTAGCATGGTAACATCCTGAACTGTAAAATGCAGCCCAGTCACATAAAAAAATAAATAAAAAAAAAACGTACCTGCGGGAACACTTTTGCAAAATGAAAATACGTAGCGCCATGTACGTTTAGTGACACCTTCAATGTGAAATGTCCACTGGGTGGCGCTAAAAGCATGTTCAGTTTTTTCCCGAAACAGATGAACGTGAATATGGTACGTTGGTACATGGTATGAACGTTTTTATTACGTTGGTTTTATACGTATCACTGCAGTTCTGATTAGAAATGTCTGGTGAGTGGCGCTAAAAGTGTAATGCTTCATTACGTTTTAAAATAACGTACCACAAACACTACATTAAAACCTACCCGATAGTGTTAACAAAAGCAAATGTGACATAAAAAGCATTCGTAATCATGCCATTTTAGCTTGTTTTTGATCTCACCTCTTTGAGCTCTTTTACCATGACTCGTCTTTCACGGGATTCGTACCCAAGCTTTCCGCATCCTAAGTACAACTCCATACCAGCTGAGCTACCGAGAAAACTTGTCATGTCAGAAAAGCGAAACACATGGAGCTGGTTAAAGGATGCAAAGCCCAAAATGTATTTGTTTACAAATCGTGCTCTTTGGTAAAAGCGTTTTGAGATCATAACATAATATTGTGCAAGGAGATGTGAAAACAAGTTTTTAAAAAGTTGTAGTTAATAGTTAGTTAATAGTGAGAACTGAACCCTAAATCTAAAGTGTGACCAAAAAAGTTATACAATAATGAAATCTCACATTTCAGTCTAATAAACAATTATACAGGTTATATATAATTAATCCCCCAAATAAAAACACCTCAGATTTGCACAATGAACAGCATCAGAACAACAAATTTGGCCAAAAAGCGAGTCTGCAGGTATGATTTTATTAAATTACAAACATATCTAGTAGCAAAGATTCAGACGATCTGAGGTGAAGATCTGAAGAGAAATCGACCCACCATAAGTACGGATTAGCTAAAAACATATCTTGAAAGAAAAGCTCAAGTGAACTCAATACCTAAAGCATGTAGCATTAGAGATGGCTCTTAACACTCACTCAAAGGGGGCGTATAAGGATTTTACCATATAAAACATTCTCTCTGATCTGTGATCTGGGGTAGGACTCGATGAAGGACCCTCATATTCATCCCACATCACATGCTCCTGAGTGATATTCAGCAGTCAGACCCTTAATCACTGGATCACGAACATAAGAGAGAGGATTTCCACTCAGTCCTCTCTGAGCTGAGGCACTGGGACTGAAGTGTCCATGTGCTGTTGGGACTGTTAGTGTGTGGTGTGGTCGAGTTCACCGTACACCATTAGTGTCCAGCTAAAGCTCCAGTGGTTTGGCTGAAGCTGAGAGGATTAGTAAGGGAAGCTCTAGTAGATCATGGAGCTGTAAAAGCCCTGCTGGGGCCTGTTAGAGTTCATACTGAATACTATTTAAACAATTTACTAAAAGCTAGATTACCTACAGCTGAATCACAGCCATGGCAGAACAACACGATGAGTCTGAGTGTGATATTGCTTTAATACAGCAGATCTATCAACAAGTCGTCAGACAAAATCTGGCCAGTTAGTTCTTATATCTCTCTGTCAATGAAAAGTTTGGGGTTGGCAAGATTTTTTAATGTTTTAAATGTCTTTTGCTCACCAAGGTGGAATTTATTTGATCAAAAATGAAGTGAAAACAGCAACATTGTGAAATATTTATTCCTGTGACGGCAATACTGAATTTTCAGCATCATTACTCCAGTCTTTAGTCACATGATCCTTCAGATATCATTCTAATATGCTGATTTAAAGGAAAAGAAACATTTCTTATTATCATCAATGTAAAAAAAGTTGTGCTGCTTAATATTGTAGTGGAAACAGTGATACTTTTTTTTCCAGGATTCTTTAATGAATAAAAAAATTAACAGAAAGAACAGCACCAATATGAAATAGAAATATTTTGTAACATTATAAATGTCTTCACTGTCACTTTTGACCAATTTAATGCATCCATGCTGAATGAAAGTTGATTACTTTCAATGAAATGAAATAAAATAAATCTTAGTGACCTCAAACTTTTGATCGGTAAGTAGTATAGGACAGTGAAACGCCCCAATGCTGTTATACTACAATGATAGAAACCACACTATAAAAATGAAAATAATATAAAGCACATGTATCAGTATTCAGTTAAGAAACACCCCAAAAGAACAAAATGTTAAACTTGGCTCCCGTTCTGTTTTATTGAATTATATAGGAATAAACGTTGTGAAGCGCTTTGACAACAGGACTGACCCAACACTCTCATTTTCACAAGATAAGTTACAAATCATCTTTTATCTATGATTGTTTATGCGCGTGAATTACGGTTTACTAACAGGTTATTTTATTGGTAATGTTAAGTAGTTAGTGCTTGATTAGGTAAGTGAAGCTGTCACAGAAAAGTCAAGCTCATTACTAAAGTGAAATCACTAACTAAAATGGAATCAAATTCAGTCCTGTTCCTGTTACACATTCATTGCCAAATAGCTAAGATTTTAGTTGATTACAAAAGGATAAATTAGCATGGGATGATAAGAATTCTTTCTTTTCCATTGGATATTTTCTCATGATAGTGTGTTTTCTTGAAGTTTTAATGAATTGTGCAGGATTGCATATTAATGCATATTTACATTGTATTTTAGGATTTAGACTTTTTTTAACTGGTCAGAGCTCTGACACAATCGAACAATATTTGAAGAGTGAAATGTAATCTGCAATCAAGATGACCCAAGCATCATGTTCTTTTTCTTTCCCACATACTATAATGAGTCACACAAAAAACTCTGTTGATGCTTATTTTCAGTAATGTGACAAGGTTTTAGTAAATTTGTTTACATCTGTGGAAAGAAGAAAAATGACAAAAATAGCTGCCAAAGTTTTTTTTTTCTTTTTCCTTCCTAACCAGCTTTCTTGAATGATTTTGAGGACTCACCTCATGCCCTTGTGGCGCACTACAAATTATCTGCTGCCATAGAAACAAAGGCGAAAACCTCAGTCTGGCTTCAGGAATTCCTGTTTTAGGTTATGTAAAGACTGTGAAAAATTCACAGATATAGCAACTGGCACAAAGCCTGGTTTAGCCCACACTGATCCAGACTGTACATATAGGGGTCTTGCTTAACTTTTATATCTTGACTGAATATTGCCAAGCTGTTTGTGAAATGTATGGCTTCTCTTCTTCCTATAGGTGACAAAAAAAAAAAAAAAAGGTCGAACTTTCTATTCATCAAAGAGTCCTGAAAAAAATATATCATGGTTTCCACGAAAATATTAAGCAGCACAACTGTTTTCAACACTGATAATAATAAGAAATGTTTCTTGAGCAACAAATCACCAGAGAATGATTTCTGAAGGATCATGTGACACTGAAGACTGGAGTAATGATGCTAAAGATTCAGCTTTGCCATCATTTTAAAATATATTCAAATAGAAAACAATTATATTAAATTGTAATATTAATTCGGTAACACTTTAGTACAGGGAACACAAACTATTAACTATGACTTTTCCCTCAATAAACTCCCAATTTACTGCTTATTAATAGTTAGTAAGGTAATTGTTAAGTTTGGGTATTGGGTAGGATTAAGAATGTAGAATAAGGTCATGCAGAATAAGGCATTAATATGTGCTTAATAAGTACTAATAAAAAGCCAATATTCCAGTAATATGTATGCTAATAAGTAACTAGTTAAAAGACCCTAAAATAAAGTGTTATCATTAATTCACAATATTACTTTATCAAATCAATGCAACCTCAGTCAGCATAAGAAGGCAAGAAAAAAATACCATAAATTTTCCCCTAGATTTTGAACTGGGATGTGATGCTCTAGCTGTGATTGTATGATGTCGCACATCACTTGATTTCAGTAAGGACAGACATTAAGTCGCATTGTGCCTCATTAGGACATTGTGCAAGGCATAGATATTGACTATTTCCCAAAAATGTTAGGTGAATAACAGACATTTTAAATTTGGAAAAAACACTGCCAACTAATTGTACTAATTCGTGCAACAATTTTAAGACATGTTGAAAATCTAACCTAGACAAACCCTTTACATTGGTTTATATCTTTGCCACCGCTGTGTTTTATTGTGGCCTTCTGTGAGCTTCTAGTACTTGCAATGTGTAGGTGTGAGGGTCAGGGGTTTGTGGGGGCTGGGTATCGTACAGCCGTCTGGGCAGATAAAAGTTAATCCTGTCTTAACGTGTGGATGAAAATGAACAGATCTGCTGGAGATCTGAGCATTAAAGCAAAACTTTTTAATAAATGATGTTTTCACTCATTGTACTAAAAGAAAGAAAAATGAGTATTACAGAGATGCTACACCTGACTTGAGGTACAAGATGAACAAAAAATAATGCTCTAAAGCAGCATTCTCATAGATTAACTTTGACATCAACAAACAAAGGCTGAACACGTCAAGGTAAAAGCCTTACAGGGCTATAATACAACTATATTTCTACTTTGTGTTCCCTTTTATTGTTAAAAAAGCTTAATTGTTTAAGATTTCTGAAACCCATGTACTGTATGGCATGTTTGCATTCTTCACTCTTGTCTGTCAACAACTGCATCTGTCAATCTGTCAGCGAGCTCCCTGAATACACAGAGAGATGTGACATAAACAACACACAAACAAAAAAACAAGACAACTCCATCAATGCTAGCCACAGATGGCAGACAGGACCTCACTCTGATCTATTCACTCTATCCACAAAGGAAGAAGGGAAGGGAACAAATAAGGAATAGAAATGAAAAGAAAAGTACACAGAATGGAAAAGATGGAACAGAAAGGAACAGATAAAGGAAACAATTAAGGAAGAGAAAATAAAGAAATGTACATGGAAAGTAAAGGAGAAAAAAAACAAAAACAAGGAACAGAAACGTACAAAGATAAAAAGGACAGGAAAATGGAAAGGAAAGGACAGGAAAATGGAAAGGAAAGGACAGGAAAATGGAAAAGGAAGGAAGGAGGGAAGGGAAGGGAAGGGAAGGGAAGGGAAGGGAAGGGAAGGAAAGGAAAGGAAAGGAAAGGAAAGGAAAGGAAAGGAAAGGAAAGGAAAGGAAAGGAAAGGAAAGGAAAGGAAAGGAAAGGAAAGGAAAGGAAAGGAAAGGAAAGGAAAGGAAAGGAAAGGAAAATGGAAAGGAAAGGAAAGGAAAGGAAAGGAAAGGAAAGGAAAAGAAAAGAAAATGGAAAGGAAAGAAAAGAAAATGGAAAGGAAAGGAAAGGAAAAGAAAGGAAAAGAAAATGGAAATGAACAGCAAAGCAAAGCAAAGAAAAGAAACACAAGGAAAGAAAAGAAAAGAAAAGAAAAGAAAAGAAAAGAAAAGAAAAGAAAAACACAAGGAAAGGAAAGGAAAGGGGGAAAAAAGTAAAAACAAAGTGTGTAATATATCTCCAGAGCTGACCATACACACATGGCATGTCTTTTATATAGCCAAGGCCCATCTAGAAAACCCCAAGGGCACAAACACAGGGAAAAATACAGTCTATTCCTCTCGTTATCTGTTATCTCACGACAGCTTGCAGATAGGCTCTTTAATAGGATTCGACAGAAGGTTGTAGCCTGCTTTCAGGAAATCCTCCCCCTGCTTATACCTGAGCGTGCCTTCGCTTTAGGCGTCAGAGGGACTGACTGTACAATCCGTGACACAACAGCACTGCTACAATAACATAACTGCTACCTGATCATATATGATAATAGTGGAGATCAATTTGATCAAAGGCCATGAAAATGGCATGATTAAAGGAAAAGATTCAACTTTACCTAATTGTACAGTTTCTATTTTAGTCATGCTGTAAGTACTGTGCTTTGTTTCTTCAGGTCAAGAGCATGTGGTTTAGACATAAGTAGGATCATTTAAAAAGGTTCTCCCAATTAAGGAAAGGCATCAATCTTCATCTTGTACTTGTAAAATTAGCATTGCTCCATGACAAGAATAATATTCTTTTCCATGTCTCTGACGCACTATGGGACATCATTAATGAACCTGTGATCAGATGCGATTTGATTGGACTAAGTTGGGGGTCTGCTCAGTCGGTGTTGCACTTTTCTGTATCAATTAACATCCAAGTCGACAAAAACACATCAGATAATGCTACGCTTGGTGTCTGGTCTTCATCATGCAAATTTACCAATATGATAATGCATGTGTATGTGTGTGTTAGTGGAGTTAGTAAGATTTTTGAAAGAAATTAATACTTTTACTCAGCAAGGACACATTAAATTGATCAAAAGTGACAATTGGAGAGTATTACTCCAAATAAAATGCTTTTGACTTTTGAGTGAAGAAAAAATTGTTTCCAGAAAAATATTAAGCAGCCCAACAGTTTTCAACATTGATAATAACCAACATATTATCAAGGATCATGTGACACTGAAAAATTCAGTAATTCAACTATGCCATCACAGGAACATATTACATTTCAGAATATATTAAAATAGAAAACTGTTATATTAAATTGTAATAACATTTCACAATTTAACTGTTCTTATGCCTAAGAAAATCCTTACTGACCCCAAACTTTTGGACAATAGTGATTTCTAGCGCTGTTAGATGGACGCTAGGATACTTTGGGTGGTTGTTAAGGCATTGCTAAGTGTTGCTTACTTCCTCTTACTTCCTAATGTGTACAGAATCTTTTTTTTTGTTTGTTTCTTTTTTGACACCATAGTAGGTTGCCTCCAGAAACAAGTTGAGAAGCACTGTCACAGGTGATTTTATCTGAAATGAATACAAAGGGGGTGTTTCTTTGTTTGTTCATGTTTCCTAGGAGAAGCGTAAATACAAAAAAAGACATGATGTTCTAGTGTCCTCATTGTGCTTGAGGGTGTCCTGCCTGATCCTTACGGATACCTTGTTCATGTGGGAGAGTGATATCTCATGGGAGTTATGGCACTATTAGCTTCAGATGTGCCATTAGCAGAGCCGTTGCTAGAGGGGAGAAAGGTGGTGACGATTCTTGGGCCGATTTCAACCAAAGGGAACTGCGGATGGCACACAGCAATAACCTGTACCAGGCCCTGGATACCCTAGCTATGGCCCTGGCCCCTAATTCTCTGGGAATACCATAAGAGAAATGGATCTCCCATCTTAAAAAGTCATCAAACCGATTTGGAAATCAAATCCATCAGCACAGAACTAATTCTTCACAAACACATCTAAACCTTGGGTATATTCCAGAGATTTCTGTCCAACTAAAGCCAGGCTTTCTAAAGTCTAGTTAAAGGCAAGATTTTCTGCAAGTTCATTTTGTGTCTTGTCAACTAATCCTTTAAAATCCCATCCACCTCAGGGTTAAACTAAAAGAAGAAGAAGAAGAAGAAGAAAAAAACTCCAGTTCTGTTATGTAATCCAACGAGTATCTGGTGAACACCACTCTTTTATATCGCTTTCAGTCTGATTGACCAAAGCCTAGAAAATTAACCTTTAGTGCAACTTCCCAGTAATGGCCTGTCTTAATTGCAGGGGTAACATGTCATAATTCAACCAGATATATTTAATGATGCTAAAACCGCTAATCCTCCTGTACAAAAATATGCAGTTGCATGTGACATTATGTAACTGTAAGAGTCATTTGACAAACAAACAGTCGCTCTATAATCTCTCTATGCATCTCAAGCGATCTCTGTTTCAGATTCTAATAGAGTAATACAGTGGGGTTATGCATGACTAAGAACATCATGTTTGATTGATCTGAGAAAAATAATTTACCGTTTCTGTGGCCTCTGAAAAGTGAAAAGTTGATTTATTTGTCTGCAGCTGAAAGGTGCGTTAGCACTGACAGTGATTAAATCTCTGGAGGCCGGCAACTTCTTGTACAGCTGCATCAGAAGAGTGCCACTTTTTTTTTTCTTTTTCAATATTAAAGAGTTCACTCAAAAATGAAAATTCTTTGTTTGACACACAAGAATGAACCTCATTCGTTCTTGCAGAAGCTCAGATGGACATAGCGTGACATGTAAGAACAAAACTCATTGGTTCTCGCACATCAAGCAATTATTGAGATTCCGTGTTTACCATAAGTAATGTGCTCTATGTATGTTGATCACTGTTTATTTGTGAATAAAAGACAAATTAAATCTGTTCATCACATAAAGCGACTATGTGTTTTCAGAAAACATTAAACCGCTCGATTCATTTGGATTAATGTTAAGATGTTTTTATGAATTTTTTGAATTACCCATACTTCCCAACTATATACTGTAGCATGCAAAGAAAAAAATAAAAACAGTACACCAAGAGCAGTATGTCCAAATTCATAGTATCTGAGAAATACCTGGATGACCTACTACTTCTGCCGAGATTCTGAAGAGCACATTCGATGGACACTTTACTATCCCATGAGGCCACAGGAGAGCAGTGAAGCGGCACGGAATTGATTTGTGAATGGCATTGAAGCGACCAACTGACGCTGGTAGGTATAATAACAACATGGCGGATGTATGTCCAAATTTCATTCATACTACACTCTAAAAAATGTCGGGTTAAAAACAACCCAAGTTGGGTTGAAAATGGACAAACCCAGCGATCGGGTTAAACTTTTTTCCCAACATGCTTTTATTTAACCAAACTATTTTTTTAAATTTACTATATGGCTGGCTTAAAAGGAACCCAAAATAGATTGTAAATTAAAAATCAGACACATAATTACTAGAGGCAACAATAATAATAAAAAGATGAACATTTAGTAATAAGAAATGTAATAAATGTTTATTGTTTAATAATTATTTATTAACCTTATTAATACATGTTCATTCATGTTAATTTCCAACATATTTTGGGTTCATTTTAAACAAGCAATACAGTAATTTTTAAACAATAATTGAGTTAAATGAAAACTACCCTAACAACCCAATTGCTGGGTTTGTCCATTTTCAACCCAGCATGTTTTTAGAGTGTATAAATAACACACTTTGTAAATTAAGTTCAAATTCAAATGTAGTACCTACTCAGTATGCGATTTTTATTATTATTATTATTATTTATCCAAAGAAGAAACAGAAATCTCTCAGGTTTCATTAAAAATATTGTCATTTATGTTTCAAAGATCAATGAAAGTCTTATGGGTTTGGAGCTATACGAGGGTGAGTTTGTTTGAGCAACCTGACATGGCTCAACCAATGGTGTGACTTTGGAGGAGGGGCAATTTGTCCACCAATGTTTGTCCACCAATTCTTATTAAAAACAAATGACTCCTGGTCACTTCAAAAGGCTGTCAATGTGAAGATTAGACTGAAGATTATTCTTTCTCAGGAATGTGTCACGTAGCAGTGCACAGAAACCACCAGAGGTACAAAACCCCAAGGACCTGCTCCCCTGGTACAGGGCCAAAAGCTACTCATGAGTAAATTCAGGATTGCAACAGTCAAAGTGGCTAGTTTTCCCAAAGCGTCTGTGTTTAGTTAATTCAAGTCAACAATTAGTGACAAACAGGTGGTATTTTGTTAGGAGCTTCAAAGCCTACTGGGAATTCATCATTTTACTTTTAATTCTCCCAAGTTTAGATACTGTTTACTGATGAAGCATACCATTGCATGTTTGCAACTGATAAAAGTGCTCAGCTAAAATTCAAGTCCAATTTTGTTTGGATCCGGCTCCTAATTAAGCTCAGAAACAGAAGACTGCTCTGTTTGCAATCTGTCCTGTAGTACTCAACTCGGTTTGTCGGCAGAGCTGAAGAGACGGCATCGCCAAATGTTTGTGGAAGTTCCTTGTAATCCATCTGTTGCATTAGCAAAGCCTCAAGTTCGGTCCCTCAGAGATTATTTTCTTCCTCTTAAGTGACTCTGCTAAAATCCCAGTGAGACATTCGAACCATTAAATGCTCTGGTAAATTAGTATAATTGGCTTATTTGTATTTCATGAGTCACATAACAAACATGTCAGGTTAGGATTTAATTTGTCTCTCTGTTGTGCTACTAATATGTGCATTGTGATTCAGACAACAGATGAGAATGAGAGAACAGGAAGAGGGTTATGATTTAGAGCGACACACTGATGAATCACAGCACAATAGCTCCATGCTAATCTATCATCATAAAACACGGGCGCACCAGACCGCGATCCTCTGCTTTAACGATCACACCCGCAGATACAGCATCTACGTGCATTACATTCCCTCGTGAAAAGTGAAGGACTGGTTTTATCGGCAGGTACATTTCGCCAACCTGTGACAGATCGTTGCGTATGAGTGAATGATATTGATTACTGCGGTCGACAGCAAAGCATGCAGTTATACTACGACAGAGATGCACTTTAGATAATCTTTGGATGGTTAACGTTCTACAGATTGCTCCCTTTTACACATTAATCTGCTTTTTGATGTCCTAATTTGTCTTGTTTCAAGGCATAGTTCAGAAAATCCTGCCATCATCTACTCACCTGCATGTTATTATTTATCTGTGGAACACAAAAGGAGATTTTTTGAAACATGTCTCAGTGTTTTTATTTTGGCCATACAATGTTTTGGACACCACTGACTTTCAATTGAAAATATCTTCTTTTGTGTTCCACATAAGAAAGAAAGTCATACAGGTTTGCAGTGACACGTGCTTGTATTTTCATTTTGGGGAAATCTATTCCTTTAAGACTTGTATATAGCTCTGTTCCAAAACTTAGTGAGCTCCGTACATAGGGTGCATAGGAACTGAAATGACTTGATTCTATTTTAACCCTCTGGCCCTCTTCGGCCATTTTTGACCGAAAAATTATATATTTTGAAATGTTAAAAATCGTAGCTTCATCAGAATGAGACGACACTTGGTGACTTTTGTCGCATTAGCAATATGAACACATAATTCTTATGTGTTAAAGGGTCGTAAAAAAAAAGTCACACTTACCTTCTTTGCGGTCAAAAATGACCGACATAGGAAATGAATATGAAATACGAAAAAATATGACAACTCAGTGAATCTTTTGTTGGTACAAACTACAAATCAGACTGTGCAGAAAAAAAGTCCACAGCAATGAAGGGGTGACACTCCTAAATGCCAAGAGTGCAAAATAGACACACCCAAGTCCCCACCCCTCCCCCCACACATATATATGAACTAGCACGACTATAACACAGAGCAAGTTTATGCAAATGTGTGAAATAAAATCAATAATTCAGCCACAAAGCAGTAAAAAAAATGAACAGCAAGAAAGAGGTTGCACACAAAAACATAGAGTACAAAACAGAAACACCCACTCAAACACACACCCACACACACACACCACACCATTATACACACACAAATGAACCGGTTTGGCTGTAACAATATGGTAAAATTGAGCCAAAACTCAAATAAGAGGTTGAAATCAGATCAGACCAAGATTTATTAAGCACTTTTGTTATATTTTTATTGACTTTTGATGTTATGTGTAACAAAATGCCCTCCTCTGTGTTCAGGTTTGACTGTAGTAAAATTAATGCAAAAACCGACACTTCAAATCAACATTTCAAAAAAAAAAAAAAAAAAAAAAAAAAATCTAAACCTTGACAAAAAGTACTCTTTGAGAATGTCTAAGTATAAATCCAAATCCAAAACTTAATAAAAACAAGTATTTGTGTCTAAAAACCACTAAAGAATTTATAAGCCACTTTATATAGAACTATATAGGAATCTAGTAGTGACACCATGGCCAGTTTTTCTTTTTTTACTCCCAGCAAATGGCACTAATCTACCTTCAAAAAAATAGATTTTAAATGCCTTGTCTCTATTTTAACATGGAATACTGCTTTAATTAAAAAAAAATTTTAAAAAATTTTAAAAATACATTAGAAAAAAGATTGTGTATTATTATTTTTAATGGGGAAAAATAGCTAATAAAATTTTTTATAAATATTGCATAGTATTATAAAATACCCTCAAAATTTTATATAATAATCAAAAAATATTATTGAACAAAAATATATTACATTGGTTTTCCTGAAAAACAAAAAAGTTACTTTTAAAGGCTTCGGTCACTTTTGACAGTAAAGAAGGCTAGTGTGACTCCTAAACGAAGAGGGCCAGAGGTTAAGGGTGTTTAGATTTTTTCCTCAACAAAATATAATGATTTTAACTGTTGGTCTTGCATGCAGGTCAAAGGTTAACATCTGTCAGCAACAGAGCAGTGCATGCTATGTCAGCGCCATCCGGGATTAGATCCAGACCCCATTGTTGCAGCTCTAAAGCCACTCGTATTTTCAGCACACATGCTCGGGCGCACACGTTGAGCTTGACACTGTATGGATTAACCCCATCTAAGACAGAGCACGATAATGATAAAATAACCACATGAGACCGCAGGGCTCTATCTAATCTAGTCTACAGGCTGCCATGATTGAAAACCGGACTCCAAACGTAGAGGCAGGCAGAGGTCCATAATAGGATTTACATCTGGGACAGGCAAGAGCTCTACAGATATAGATATACAACAGGAACTGATGACTCGCACCTGATGCCCACAAGAATCGCTTTAAAGATGTGTCGGTCTAAGGAGCGAACACAAAAACCAGACGGATCACAAAGAGGCTCGATGCAACCCACATTCACCTTCTAAACATTGTCTGTCTGAACCCAAAGAATCACATGTGCTAAATAAACCAATGCCGTTTCCTAGCATTCAATCAGAGCTGCCAAAGTGGAGCTCCATTCAAACAAGGAATCTGAGGCAACAGTTGTCATTCTAGAGTGGCACAAAGAAAAGGACTAAGAAACAACTACTCACTGGAGTCGTCCGAATCGTAGCCTTCCACGTCCGGCTCTTCCTCCTTCTTGCTGGCCACGAGTGCGGTGGCGCCGAAGGCTTGGTCCAGATCTTCTTCATCCCTGTTGGGGTCCGCGGCCGGGCCCTCTGACTTCTGGCTGGCAGAGCTGCTCCGCAGGGAGCTGGCGCGGCTGAGGGCCGGAGGAGCTGTGGGGGGGAGACCCCGCGGGTAACGGGGGAAATAGTCAGATATCTGCTTGATGGGCTGAATGGGACCTGGACATACATCAATGGCCATGTGCTCCTGGATGCTGATGGTCGTCTTCTCGCCTTTGCGTTGTGTCATTCATGCAGCCCTTTTGAGGATGTACCACCACCCCTGAACCCGGCAAAGGGGTGGCGGGTGGTAGCAGTAAAGAAAAAAAAAAAGAAACGAAAAAAAAAAAGAAGAAGAAATACAGAAAATGAAATGAAAATAAAAAAACAACCTTCAAAAGTAAAATCTTCTTTGCTCTGGTAATCTGTTAGTGTCCCTGAAGAGCAACTGAGCGTGTCTTGGTGTGTAAGTGCATGTGTGTGTGAGTTTGCGATCGCAGCGGTGGGCTACATGAGAGGCTGCGGGCTGCTCCAGCACACTGTGGTCATGCCGTCTGCCTGTGAGCTGCGCTCAGACCACTACAGAACACTAAGACTGTTACCGGGATGAGTGTATGTGGAAGAGAGAGAGAGAGAGAGATAGGGGGCAGGATTATACAGAGGGATGGAGGGATTGGCTGATGTCATTGCTTAGCAACATGACGGTAAACAGGAACAGGGCGCGCGGCTACTTAATTATGCTATTAGTCCATCTGTTACAGAGAGAGAGCGGCTGGGTTATCTCTCTGTTCCTCATCTCCCTTCAGTCTAGCATCTGACTGAACTGCTATTGCATGTGTTGAACTCCAGCACAATTACCAGCAACAGGTGCTAAATGCCTAAAGTCATGCCAGGTTATACACCAATCCGGCTATTCAAATAATACAATGGGGTAAAGGCAAAAGGTAGATAAGAAGAAATGCAACATTTATAATGCATTATAATCCAGTATTCTTAATGTTCAGACAGTGTAATGCATGTATGCATGAATATTCAAGGAATAGTTCTGTCTTCATTTACTCTCCCTCATGTCATTTCAAACCTGCATGACTTCTGTGCAACATTTTTAAGAAAACTAAAAAAAAGAAAAGAAAAAGTTGAAGAACTGTTTTTTATATATACAATGAACGTCAGTGGACCCTAAACTACACTGGAGCACACTAAATTTAAATAAATAAATATAAATAAATTGTTTATATATATATTTTTTTTTATATATATGTTTTTTGTGTTCCACAGAATAAAGTCAGTCACACATATATTTAAACACGAGGGTGAGTAAATGACAGTGTTATTTTAGTATCACTGAGATACTATTATAATTTGTATTAATATATTAATATTTTGAATATTTTTATTTTTATATTTTCTGTTTTCATTTTAGGTTTGTGTATATTTTTTAAATTTTATCTATTTTTTTTTATTCATTTTTATTCCAGTTTTAGGTTCAGTTTAGTATTTTTTTTTTTAGCAATCAGGTTAATTTTAGTAATCGTGTAAAACCAAATGAAAATGAGAAATGTTGCTTTCAAATAGCTGAAATAAAAGGTTTAACTTTTTTATATATAATTTTATTTCAGTTAACATTTATTTTATTTAAAATAATGAATTTTTTTTTTTCTCTCCACTTTTAGTTTTAGTTAACTATAATAACCCTGCTGAATGATGACAGAATTTTTATTTTTCATGCATACTTTGCTGGAAAGTTAACACTGAGCTAATTGGCTTGATTTTTGTTTTCTAATGCAAAAATCAAGGCAATTTCAAGAGTTTTCAGGCAGTTTCAAGAGTGGCTTAAGTGTCTTTGGGGTCACTCTATTCATAACCCTTATCTACATGAACTTCTCTTAAACTGATTTCTGTGTCATGACAAATAACGATGGTAGAGACATTTACTGGGAAAATTGCATCAGTGCTCTTTTGCTTTATGAAAACTAGCAGGGGGCTATTCAACCTGTCTCCCGCTTTACAGCTGTGATAAATTATAGGCAAAAGCCATTCTCACATTTTACAACAGCAAAGATTTATAGGAAAAACAGTGAGTAATCTTGATGTACTCTCTTAAGGGACCTAGACAAGATGACAATGCAGCGTTCTCGACTGATGGTGTCGCTTTTAACAAGGGAAGAGGAATGAAGAAACTAATGAATGATGGCAAGGGATATACATAGGGTATAGTATAATGTTATTCAATCACAATTTTAAATGGTTGTTCATAATTTAGATTCAAATGTTTGCCATTTCCCACATGGTATCATTAGGAGACAAAACCTGGCAATTAATTTACTCTTATAATTAAGGAGTCGCCCCCATGCTCGTTGTAATTCTTCAGCGGAAAACACTTAGTGAAAGAGAAGCTCATTATTTTCTGTCTATTTCCGTAATTCCTTCTGGAGGTCCTTTCTTTTGTGCTTCCGGAAGAGTCATGGTTAAAAGAAAAAAAAAAAAAAAAAAAAGAAGAAGAAGAAAAAGGCAGAAAAAAGTTTGATTACCTCCAAAGAGTCCTTCACAAGAAAAGTAGCACAGCTTCTACCATTTGTCATGCTGATAATGTGCAGGATATTAATTTATTGATTCTAATGTCTGGCACAGAAATGTAGCTGTGAACCAAGTGAAGGCTAGAAAAATAGTACACACTAAATGTAGGCAAGCAGCCAAGGCTTCTATAATCCTAGTTATTTTCCTGTGGAACAATGTACCCGAATGGGGTGCTATTCAACAAGCATTTTATTATGTAAATTTGCTAATATAAAGTCAGCCAGAAAATTGTGTTTAAATGACTTTAATGATGCAAAATGTGATTTGTTTCCATGGTCATAAAAAATCTCATTCTTACTGACAGAACTCTCTACTGCTACTGAAAGTGATTTGCACTTTCCAGAAAATATCATTCAAACATAGACACTACAGGATTGAGACAGCTTAAAGTGCCCCTATTATGCTTTTTCCCCAGATATTAGCTTTCATGCAGTGCGTAATATAGATGTTTGTGAATGTAAAAGGTCTGTAAAGTTTCAAAAATCAAAGTGCACGATAAATGGAGTTATTGTCTCCCAAAAGAATGAACCGATTCTGAACTGCCTAAAACGAGTCGTCAGTAATTCCAGTCTTACTTCCTGCACAAACCAAAGTAGGTTTGTAACAAATTTGCATAATGTGTGAGAGCCTATGGTCTTCATTGGCTGCCTGCAAACAATGTCTACTTTGACCCACCATCAAAAGCTGTAGTTGTAGCTGAGTCCTGGAAGAGTTTGGTTCATGTTGTCAACAATTCAAGAAGATGCTGTTGTCTACACTGTGAAAGCACTGTGTAAACTAATTGTAGGATACCTCCAAAACAAAATTAAGTTAAATTAAATTCAAGGGGTCATGAATTGAGAAATCAACTTTTCCTTGAGCTTTTGTTATATAAGAGGTTATCATACTATAAGAATATCCTGTAAGTTTCAGAACTAAAAACTTCCTTGTTAGTCCAATAAAAGCTTTTATTGACACCAGGCCCATCGAACGGCTCGTCCTGGAATGTGCCTATTGGTGAAACGCCGCCTCCGCAGATGAAATCAATGCCTACTTCTTCATTGCAACATTAGCCCCGCCCAATGGCGTGCTAGGAATATGCTTATTTATTTTCAACAACGTGAATGTCTCAGTTGAGCATTATTTATTTGTATTCGGTACATTTCACTGTGGATTCTTTGGTAAATCAATCGCATTTCGGCGCAGGCTTTGCAAACAGACTTTTACGATATGGACTCGACAGTAACGCAACAACATGTCAGTAACTGTGTTAATTCTAATGCCTGACCTGATATGTAATGATTCATGTACAGTCAGATGTTCTTTGTCTGTGTGTCAGTAAATCAAACCAGTGACTAAACAGTCAACTTCACATTGTTTCTCTTAGTAGGCTGAAAAAAATCTGTTATTTAAACAGTGATTAAATTATATATAGAAAGTGTTCGGAGAACGCTCCCTTTACAATCGCTGGAGCTGTCAATCAAACACTGCAAGTTTATCAGTAACTGAGTTCTGGACTCGCGCCAAAACTTGTTTTATTTAACTAATCTCTTAGTTAGATCGAGTTTCCACTGTTAGTTATGATGAAAGCATTCGTTATTGTGCAGAAATTGAGTTGCAACAAGTCTGTGATCGACTGTTCATCACTGCAACCACAATCTAAATATAATGCCATAAATCAAAATGTAATGCCACAATCAACACTTTTCATGATTAGTTAACCTTGAGAGCTGTATTAGTAAAAACGTGCTAAGAGTTTTCAAGAGTGTAATACTTAACTATTTCATATGCAAAGATGTCAACCAATCACAGCAGTGGGTGTTTACGCTGACGTCTCACAGCAGACACGCCCCTTCAAACAGAGAGTTCAAATAATAGGGCTAAAATCAGGGTAGGAAAATTGTATTTTATTTCTAAATTATGACAATTTTTGATGTAAAAAGCATATTAAGTGCACCCCAGGAAACATTATAAAACAATAAAACAACGCAGTTCATGACCACTTTAAAATAGCATAATATGGGGAACTTTAAATATCCCAACATGTCAATCCTGTTGAATAAAAAGAGCTTAACCAGTCTAAAGGGTTGGCTGGTGTTATCTGGTTTAAGCCGTCTAGCTGCTCTCCCAACCACCATGATTAACTGACAGTTGCTCAAAGCCCAATTAAAACCAGCAAAACAGACCAGCCTAACCAGTCTGTTCAGGTTTGAGCTAGTTTAAGCAGTTTTTATTTTAGCAAGTAATGCACACTTCAAAAACTTTAAAATGCGATATGGCGTGGGCCGCTGAAATAAATAGCAGTGCATTTTAGTTCATTTCGCATTCTGTGTTTGACGCTCCACTTGCAATTCATAACTTGGCCTGTCCATAATGGATCTTTAAGGCCATGGTTCTTAATCCAATCTGGCCTCTGTAATCAGAGGATAAAATGGGTTAGTGAATACTGACTGCTTCGGCCCTTGGCCGAGATCAAATGTCATTCCTATGAGGCTCTAGTGTACTGAGGGAACCTTTGGAGACAGCTACAGACCAAATATGAATCAGGAAGGCCATTCAAGACAAAGTTCATGGGTAGTGACATTTCTATACTAAAGCAAAAGCCACTTTTGATAGCTGTTTCTCAAAGAATCATAATAGGCTGATGAAATAAAAATGTATACTGCTTTTATTATTATTAATCCTCCAAACCCTGGCAGCTCATAGTGGTGGTGAGATATTTTATTTATCAATTCATGAGTGCATGCCAAACCTTTGACATTCACTCTTCCTAGTTTCTGTAAATTATTAAGGGAACAGCTCAGCACTGATGTCGTCATTTCAACTTATGTAGAAATTTGAAGAACTAAAAACACAGACCTGCTATCACTGGTGATTGAGCACTCAGATCCAAATTCATAGAGGGCAGATATAGGCCATATAATATGAGGTTGTGCTGCTCAGAAGAGCTCTTGGACCCACTCTCACCTGTTCTATAAATGACTGGAGAAGAACTGCAGAGGAACAAACTGCTCAGGAATGCCAGTATTAACATAAACCAGTTTCAAGCGGAACTACAGCCATGCATTTATTTCACTTTACTTGCCTCTGTGTTGTTCAAGCAGAGTTTGGTAGCACCAGTGAGATTTCAAAATGCATTCCTTCACTTTTAGCTCTGCAAGCTTAACACTTATTTTTTCATGCTCAGGACTTTGTGACGTTGACAGGGTGGTGAAATGGCTAAAACATGATTCACTCTTGTATAGAAGCTTGATAATTGCAACGTTTTATCTCACAATTCTGACTTTTTTTCTCAGAATTGCATGATAGTAAGTCGCAAATGCGAGTTATAAAGTCAGGATTGAAGGATATAAACTCGCAATTGTGAGAAATAAAGTAAGATTTGCGAGATATGAACTCACAATCACGAGAAAAAAGTCAGAATTGCGAAAACCAAAAGTCAGAATTGCGAGTTTATATTTCACAAATCTAACTTCTTTTCTCAGAATTGTGAGATATAAACTCGCAATTGCGACTAATAAATTCTGAGTGATAAAAAAAGACTGACTTTTTTTTTTTTCAGAATTGAGTTTATATCTCACAACCCTGACTTTATAACTTGCAATTGCGATTCTGAGGGGAAAAAGTCCGAATTGTGAGATAAAAAGTTGCAATTATCTATCTATCTATCTCTATCGAAATCACAAACTCACTAAGTAACATTTGCAAAGGCCAAAATAGAGTTTTAAACAAGCATGAATGGTGATTCAAATACAAAAGGAATGTGTCTAAATTCATATTAATAAGTATTATTTTTCTATATTTTAAGGGGCATTCAAGAAATTAGTAATGGTCCCTACCATGATGTGAATCTGAAATATATTCATAAGTATGCTGTTAATTAATGAAACAGCCAACAGGGTTTTGTCTAGGAGATGCCCTTTAAAGGAGCAGTTAACGGAAAACATCATCTATTGAATAGTCCTTGCCTGCTGAGAGGATAAATTACACTCGTACTACAATCTTCAGTGAGCAGCCAATTTAACTCCGTAGCACAAGATAAATTTAAACTTGCCATGATAAAAGACTAGCGTTTAAACAGAACCAAGTCAAAACGTATTATTGAAATTGTGTGATTATAAGTGAAATTGTGTGACCCTTAAAAATGGTTTGCTGATGCAACTTATTGTATTTAGGTTGCTTAGGCAATATTAAATATTACCAGTTAATTTTAATGTTACAACACGAAGAACATTCGTAGGTTGCATGACCAAAATAAATCAGCATTGCATCAGTTCTCTTCTGCTACACTGTAGTCAGTTCACAATTGGAATAAGAATAAGATATGCAAAACAATGCACCTATATTACGAACCATTAGCCATGATCCTCCATATTCTGCAACCACTGTCACTGGCAAACCACTCTCTTCTGTGCACACGAGAACGCAACAGGCTCCATATCTGTGAATAGATATTTATGACTGCAGCATGTGGCACATTAGGGTTTTAGACTGTAATAGCCTGAAGCGTTGGGTGCAGGGAGGAGAACAGATGTCAAATGGAGCTTGATAGATGAATGCAGATCCTGAGACACGCAATGATCCCAAACAAGACTCAGCAGAACAAGGGAAGATAAATATTCGTATTTTAATCCCTACTGCGGTTGAGAAGTGCTTAGAAAAACTCAAATTAGCCGGGTTATCTCGGACTCCCCAGACACTCTGCATAAACAGGTGCATGGCTGTTTATTTAGGATGCTCACACAGTGTTAGTCAGGACTTACTGATGAGGACTGCACTATCAAATGAATTGTTCCCCCTAATGGGCACTGCCTGCAACTGGTTCCTTGAATTCCTAACCGTTACGTGACAAGTGATCCAAATGGCTAATACAACCTGCTCTAAGTGGACTATTAACACTGGTGCTCTTGAGGGCTTCTGCTCTCTGGTGTAGTTACTTAACCTGAACTGTTCAGCAACACATACCAAACTGACTGATGGAAGCCTAGTAATTGGGCTGATAAGCAGTGATGAAACGGCGCACCGGGATGAAGTGGCCGACCTCACTAAGAGGTTCTGCATTAAGACCAAGCCCAGAACATCGACAACAAAGCAGCTCCACAGGCAATGGAGACGTTACCCACCAGTTGGACAAAGGCATAATTCTGTCATCATTTATACATCCTTATGTCATTCCTACATAACATCCTCAATGCCTTTATATTTAATGAATTACAAAAGTATTTTAATTAGGGTTGCACAATAAATCGTTTTAACATTGATATTGCGATGTGCGCATCTGCGATATGTACGATGTCAAGTATAGGGATCGTAGTTGATTTGTGATCCATACAGACCAAGCACCACAGTTTGAAGCGCATGTGATTCTCGGATCAATTGCAAAGTTTAACGATCAAAGAGTGAAAGTTTATCAGTTACACGTGTTTTAGGTCCAGTCAGTTTAAACACTGAAGCAATTTTAAGACATTTTAGTGCGAAAAGACATGAAAGAGAACTCATTTCAGAACTTGTGCGATGTTTTCTGTCCTGCAGACAGCATGACAACACCGAATTCTGTCCTCTTTTTGTGCAAAATAATGTTAAAATACCCTTCTCGGTGAGTATCCTTGTAAACACAGTCACATATGGCTTAACTCTTAAAGTGACAGCAGCCTACACTCTAAAAAATGCTGGGTTAAATATGGACAAACCCAGGGATTGGGTTGTTTTCACCCAGCCACTTTTTTCAACCAATTTTGGGTTTGTTTTAAGCCAGCCATATAGTAATATAGTAAACGGCATGTTTTTGCTCACCCCCATATTTTTAGCTGAAATTTCACAGACACTTGACCAGACCAGGAGACTTATATTACGTCTTGTGAAAGAGGGCATAATAGGTGCCCTTTACCCCAACCTGCTGGGTTTGTCCATATTTAACCCAGCTTGGGTTGTTTTTAACCCAGCATTTTTTTAGAGTGTAATATGCCCACTGCTGTCTATGTCATTAATGTTAATCAAACAACAAAATACAAAGAGAAAATCACTTTTGTAGCTTTAACAAAGGTTAATTATTTATATTTATACAGTGAAGACTATGCTGTTATTTTACATTTGATTATTCAATTTCTGTACCTGAATACTGTTAGACTTATTAGAAAAACATAAAGCATTGTTTATTTCATTTGTATCTTTGTTTTATTGTATTTATCTACTGCTTGTAATTTGTTTATTATTTTCTAAGCGCATTCACTCATCTACAAAATCACCCCAATCATCTTAGAATTAATTCATTCTTTCCAAATAGAGCTATTCAAGATATAATGCATTATAACGTACAGTATAAATACCTTTATAATGCATTATACCATAAAGTCATAAAGTGACTTTTTCTTCTGCGGAACTGTTAGGTTTTTGCTCCTAATGCATGCCTCATCCCAGACCTTTTAATTGGCAATTGAATGAGCAATCACTCAGCGCTGAGGGAGAATATAGTCTCCTCTTATTGATAAGCAAAGAGAGAATATATAGAAAGAGTACAAGGGGTGTAGTATATCTTCAGCCAATGAGAGAGAGAATACATCATATAGCTCATGGTATAGGAATGTGATACATATAGAAAAACAAGTCTAAATATGGTCATCTACCGGTCAGGTACCCCAGAATTCCTTGATATCCCAAGGACCTTCTCCTATACATAATACAAAAAGCAGGGATCATTCCCTGTCTCCCATCCCATCTTGTTCCTTATATGGAAATGGTTCCGGTACATAAAGAAAACCATATGTTAAAACATAAGATACAACTTCAACAGTGGACAAAGGACCCTCTGTCCACTTTCCTTCAATGCTGAGACCAACATAAAATCTATCAGGAACACAAAAGAAGATATTTTGAAAAATGGTGGTAGCAAAACAGTTTTGGTTACCTCTGGCTTCCACTACATGGACCAAAAAAGAAAAAGAACGGGTCTAGAACATGAAGACAAGTAAATGATGAAATAATTCTTTATGTTTGTGAGTGTAAATTTAATTTGTCCACAGGATGTTAAATTGAATTGCTGAAATTCAATAAAATTCAACAGTAATTTCTCTAAAATCTTTAATACTTTCACAATTATCAAAACAGAGTTTAATTTTGCCATACTGCATACATGTTAAATGTTAATGAGACAGTTCACCCTAAAAATGAAAATTCTGTCATCATTTACTCAATCTCAAATTGTTCCAAACCTCGGTGACATTTTGAGAAATGTAAATATTTTGAGAAATGTCTGTTTGTATGTGTGAGTTTTGGCTGTACAATGTAAGTTAGTGTTAACCAAAACTGTTTGGTTACCAACATTCCTCAAATTATCGAAGAACGTACGTCACTGCAGGTGACAAAAAACGCGCCGTTAAAATCAAGTTAAAATCAGTTCAAGACCTTGCTTTTTTCCCCATTCCACTGCCTGCGTCTTGCGTTTTTCAAAACAAAAATACATTCTGTGTGAATGAGCCCTAACTCCGAATAAGATGTTTCCATTAGCAGTCCTGTAATTATCTGTTCAGAGTTTTGTGACCAGGGACCTACACACAAAATGTAAATAAAGGGATTACAGGAACTGACCAACAATCCAATGACCAGATGTGAACAGGCCACTTGTCGAGTCCACCTAAGCTACAGACACCTAAGTTGCATTTATCACAAGCAATCAATAATGCAGACAACCTCAATCCCCATAAGGCCTCTGTTATGTGGTGCTTCATACATCACTGACATTATTACTGATTATAGTTTAATGCATTGCTTATTGCTTTTTGATTGTTTTATTCTTGTCTTGTCATTCCATGAGAATGAGCATTAAAAATCGTGTATAAAATAAATGAATTTCAGATTTTAAATGCCATGCCTGTAAGATATCTAATCTCTATTTACATTATGTAGAATGAACTGGGAAAAAAAAAGGTTAAATAACTGTGAGTGATTATGTGAAATGTGTAGGATTGAAAACGAAGCCTATGGAAAATCAATTCATTATATGTTAACAGAAACTTTCTGTTGATTATGCATGAGAATTCAGTGTTTCTGATCAAGTCAATTACACCTGTGGCCTCCAGAGTCAATCTATTGACAGAGCCTGGGAATGTCTATAGAGCTCCGGGTGTGGAATCAGCATGTGTCCAAGCTCCAAATCCATTCTGGGTGGTTACTTACTGGTCCAAGTCAAAAAAATCCCAACCCAAAGTCTTTGGTAAGTCTATGGTATTCTAGTCTCTAAATATGTCTTGGGTCTCTTCTTTAATGCAAATGTATGGAATTTTTCATAGCTTTTATTGTTTGCCAGGTGGTAAACGTTAATGTGATCACTTATAGAAGTAACACAACTCTCCAAAGTTGTATGATTTGAGCTCTCACTCATGCCACTAACAAACATGAGCTACATAGCCAAAGTTTCATACAGTATGAGCAATAGTACACACCACTTAAATAACTGCCAAACTCAAAATACTCTTGCAGCTAACAGAAAAATCTACAAAAAACAGATTTCAATAGATATACGGCCTCCAAAACACCTCAAACTACAGCTCATCGGCCAGCTCTACACTAATAAATATTTACATTATTCAGCTTATGAATGCATTAAAAACATAAATGTTAAATACTAGATCGACTGAGATGCTGAAATGCAAATGAAATCCCAATTTGCCCTGATTCAGTTTGTTTAGTTGAATGCAGACGAAAATATTAGCCAGCACAATGTTGCAGATTTAAATGGCTTTCTGAGGGGAAGCCTGCAGGGATGATAATGTTTCCTTCAACAGCAGTGGCATGTAACGAAGTCACTCCTACTAGCCACTTTGGCAGGTTGTATTTAATATATACATTTTTCAATTGTAGGTCTTTTAAAAAGGCATCTGAAATAATAAACTAAATGCAATGTAATGTTGTCAAAAAGATCAATTTTTTCGATACATATCGATACTGAAACATCTGAAATGCTTCCAATACTCATTTTCTGCAGAATAGATACAGGAAACCCGTTGCACTCTCTCATCTCTCTGACAGCGAGTTGACACACAAACCCGCCTCCCCTCTCTAACTCATTTCATATCTTTGGATTGCACTTATTGTGCATAATTTTACTCATTCCCGCAGATTTTGTGCTCACACCCAAAGTGCGCACACATAAAGCCACCACTCAGTACTAAACGGAGTTCTTTTTTGCTGCTTATTGCGCTTAAACAGTCAAATACACACAAAATGTCAAAATGCCAGTCTTGGTGAGTATTCACTTAAACACAGTTACTGACTGTATGTTTTAAGTGAACATAAACAGGAAAATGCATGTGTAACAGTCTGTATAATGGATAGCCAATGCCTTCAACTATTCTTAAAACTCCATGATACAAAACCCTCTATTAATAGAGGGGGAAATAAAACAACAATGAAATAACGCCATGAGCGATCACTGAGGTCCAAGCACGTATGTGGAGATAATGATCAAAACAGTAATATAATAGATCACGTGGTTGCTGTGGAAATTGATGTTTTGGTGATAAATTAAAAAACAGTTTAGAAGTTGAGAACTTTTTCAATTATAACACTAACATTTACACCTTTCACAAGCAGTTTCACTGAAACGACTGACTAGAGAGGATCTACATTCACTATTCAGTTTCCAGTCACGTGACTTGCACAGAGACCTGCCGGGCAAGACATCTATAGAACTGCATTACAGGCCATCTCAAAAGAAGAAAAACAAATATGTGTGAACAATGTAAACAATATGAATGCAACATGCCAAATGCTTTATAATGATGTTCTATGGAAAAACACACACACACACAAAAAGTTTATATTCTGGGTTCATCTGCTTGCCTGCGCATTGTATGCATTATCAATAAGGCTTATACTGAATTTGGTCTTTTAAAAGGGTGATGGAGGAAGAGTGCTGTTTTTCCCTCCAGGTGGGCATTCCTTTAATGGTGTGATGTCACATGAAAACAACAAATATCTACATACTGTATATGCCTGCATTTCTACTAGGTACTATGAGTCTAATTCTCTAAATATCACAGTAATACTTGATTCTCTTATCAATATTCAGTTTAAATTCCCCACCAGATTCAACAACAATCAACTGGACCAAGACAACACTATATCACTGGATTCAAAGCTGACTCCAAAAAAGAAGAAGAAAAATGTGTTATTTGACAGATCTAAGGGATGTTTGACCCACAGTGCTTCACATGCTGCAAATGTTTGACTAATTCTCTTCAGGAATTAAGGCTTGGAGTCACACTCATGTCAGAACAGAAGAAAAGAAAATGTGACATGATGTCTATCAATGTACTATGGTTTTTCATATACCACAGCAACATGCTGAAATGCATATATATTTTTGATACATTATCTGCAACACATTTGTGGAATCACAAGAAATGGCCTATGATTATTTTCCCATTTACCTTTAAACTATTAGAAATACAAATTTGTTTTACAAAACAGCATTTCACTGTTTTTAAGGATTGCTTTCAGTTTAAATAAGAGCTACTGAGTTTTCTAAAGGAAAAAATGCCATCGATTTGTTTGATTATATAAACGAGAAACTGTTTTCTGTTGTATCTTTGAAGGTGTTTGTTATATGACTTTTTAGTCTGTGTATTATAAATGTCAGAAAATGAAAAATTGCACTTCACATATCTAAAATGCAATCACATAATAGTGGTACTCTGTCATTTTGATATATGTCAAAGCTCTTGTCTGGAAACCCCTCATATTTCCCTAAAATGCACTGAAAGTTCTGGAGAAACAATCTTAAAATCAATAGTAGTAGTAGTAGAAGTAATATAGCTTTGTCAGCATCTGAGGCTATCTTAATGACAAAAATACAGTTGCATAAATACAATAAAAATAAAAACCAAACAAAAGGACAAACAAAACAGCAGGATATACAGAATATACCGAAGAAGTTTTACATTAACACACTGTATGATAAAAATTCTAAAATCTTTTATGATAAAATTTCAGTCCTTAAGTGAGCTTAATACATTACAATCAATAGTACCAAAAAGTATACAGGGGCCATTTTAAAGGGATAGTTCACCCAAAAATGAAAATTATCCCATGATTTACTCAGACCCAAGCTATCCTAGGTGTATATGACAATCTTCTTTCAGACGAACACAATCAGAGATATATTTAAAAATATCCTTAGTCCTCCAAGGTTTATAATGATAGTGAATGGGGGGCCTCCATCCTTAATCAAAGTAATCCATACGGCTCCAGTGGGTCAATAAAGGCCTTTTGAAGCGAAGGGATGCATTTTTGTAAGAAAAATATCCATGTTTAAAACTTTATAAATTCAAATAACTAGCTTCCGGCGGATGACTGTACACATACTGTGCAAGTCAAATGAGTAACCACTGACGCGATGTATGCCGTAGGATGTAGGAGTATCATAAGCTTTGACACCTCTCACAGTTCAAACAAATCAGGCTGTGCAACAAACTCAAGCTGCTCTTCTCTTATATTGAAATCCTCCAACATTTCTCTTTAAAATTTCTCGTTTTAGACTTCTAATTCCTGACCGGTGTTTTGCTCTCTCCTCTGTGCCTGCCCGTTCGTCAGCGTCGGGTCAAAGGTTGCTCTTCAACTTGCGCAGTATGCATAGGTCCGTCCCCCGGAAGCTAGTTATTTGAATTAATAAAGTTTTAAATATGGATATTTTTCTTACAAAAACGCATCCCTTCACTTTATTAACCCCCCGGAGCCATGTGAAGTACATTTATGATTACATTTATTACATACATTTATTACATATACACTACTTTTGAAAAGTTTTGGGTCAGTAAAATGAACTAGAATAAACTAAAATAAATTAGTAGTTTTATTCAGCAAGGATGCACTGAATTGATCAAAAGCAACAATAAAGACTGTTACTGGTTTTACTGTACACAAGACTTCTTTCTTAAAAATATAAAAACTGTTACTGACGTTAACAGGAAGCCCTTTCTTGCACATTACTATAATATTAAAGGTTACAATTAACAACCAAGCCCAAACTATTAAATTCAGTTGCTATTTATTTTTAGATATAATAATCAACACTCATATATAAAAAAAAGGTAAATTGCACATAAGACAGGTTTTGCAACTTCTAAATCTAATTTTTAAGTTATTACTCAAATTCATTTTGGAAATATAATTATTTACACAGTTACTGTCATAACTTGTTTTTTCATGACAATTTTATTTAAACATACATTAAATAATTAAAACATTACTAACAGGTAAGGTAAATATAATGAATATATAAGCTAATATAGTACATATATTTAGTGAAATGCTCCCCTCTAGAGTTCTCTAGTGAACTAACATGCTGTGGACAGTAAATGACTTGCCTGAGGTAAATGTAATGCGATGATATTCTCAATCTGTTTTATTGATATCTTTCCACAGTTAAAACACTGTCTGAGAGATTACACGCAAGGTTCGGGATGAATACATGTACCGTTACACCCCCACTGTACACACACAATGTCTACACCATATCATACACCACCTTGCATACAGTGCAGATCAAAGCAACTGTAAGCCACTAAAAACATTTAAAAAATCTATGAAATTATATTATATGTTGGATATTCATGCTCTAAATTTAGAAGTTGTTTTTTTTTTTTTTTTTTTGCAATCAGCAGAAGGACTGGAAACGTTAATTATCCTTGAGTTGATACATTATGCAGGGAAATATTTCTGCATCAGTTTTGCCTTAGTCTTCTGCTGAAGCCTGCAGAATTGGGTGAAGACTCTACATCTCTGTGATGCTGAGTCTGCCGATACAGGAACACAATGATTTCACAGTCACGAATCATCGCACAAGTCAGTGATGTTCCGTAAGTCTGCCTTATCACAACTAACACCTCTGAGAAGAGTTCAAAAATGTTCAGCAAAATCATTTTCATTGTTCTCTTCTCTCCATTCACAGTTCACTTTATACTGTGCTTCAGAGCTTCAACATAAAGGAACAAAAAAAAAATACAAGATCAAAGATTTTGCAGAACCCCAGTTTAAAGATTAACTATATTGATCAAGGCTTTAGATTTTGGGGTTGATATAGAATAAAAAAAATGACCTTCATGCATGACTGAAAACTTTAATACCATAAATGGAGTTTTTTGTCAAGACAGAGTTTCTTTGGTGGAATATTTATGATTTGAGTCTAAAAAGCTAATAATGACTTTGCAGAGTGCTGAAAATCTGACAGATGTCGGTGCGGATGATACAGTTGTCACAAAGCTTTTTGCTTCCTACTGATGAATTAGAATTGTTTTTTTTTTGTTTTGTATTTTATGGAAAAAAAAAAAAAAAAAAAAAAAAAAAAAAAAACATCTATAAGAATGAAATGAGGTTTGACTGATTACCAAAATAACCAGCAGCGCAGCCTGGGAAACAGTCAGATCATGGGCAGCCCACAGATGTCACACTGGAGGGCAATTACAAGTCAATAGGGACTTTAAGCAACAGCTGCTGATGAAACGGCAATGGCGTTCTATGGCGCATGCATGTGAAGGCCAAGTATAGCACTCATACTCTGAATTTGTCCACTGCATTTAACCCATCCAAGTTAAATGCACACACATTAGAAGTAGTGAGTAGTGAACACACACACTGCAACACTGGACACACACACCTGGAGCAGTGGGCAGCCATTTTTGCTGTGACGCCCGGGGAGCGACTGGGGGTTAGGTGGCTTGCATCAAACATCAAACCACAACCTTCAGGTTACCAGTCTGACCATTAGGCCACGACTGCCCTAACTGCTACTTTGTGACATTCTATTGTAACGTCTACTAAGGGACGTCTACTACTTAGCTTGATCCAGCCTAAAAAATACTTTGAGCATTTAGAAACAAAATTTATGAGACAGTTGTTGTCAGATTTCATTGGTGATTTCAAAAATGAAATTTAATCAAAAGCTTGGCAAACAGCTTTAGAGAATTTGATGTTTCCCCATTCAAAGAGATAGGAGCTGCACTTGCATGCCTGAGAGGCGTTTCTAAGATGGCCGCCGAGTGAAATGACTTGTCTAAAAGGGACTTTGATATTACTGTCAGCCGCTAATCATAAAACAGTCATCAAATATTAAATGTTTAGCTACTTACTCACCACGTACTCTTTCACTACTAAAACGAAAGCGTCTTCTGTGAACAGTGAGCCCGCCTTCTTTGATTTGACTGGCCAGTTCATTCTGACAGTGATGAGCGCTGTTAGACCACTGAGGCAGACCAGCCTAATAAAACGTTGTCATCCTAACAACAAACAGAGCTATATATGCTGTATAATGGAGTACAGCAGAGCAGCATCAATAATATCAAATATTTGGGGGGGACAATTTGGCCATTTCTAATTATTGGGACAACACTTTTTTTTAAATTACTTTTTTTGTTTTGTTTTTTTTGTTAAATGATTAAATGATCTGTTACACTGTCTTCTTTATTGTGGCTTCGTGATTTTTGCGTTCTTTGGCTACGACAGTTTATGTCCTGACGCCTTTACTGTTCTATCAGCAGCTGTTGCGTAAAATCCCTAATGTAATTTCACAGGGTGCGGTCACAGGGTAGAATCAGACTAAACCGAGTCAAGGATTGTATGATGTTACTGATCCAGAAGATGATTCCCCTCGCAGGTTCAGGATTGTCTCATCAAGTGCAACAGTATATGCAAATGTGCACGCGGTGCGTGGCAGAATGTCAAAAGAAACCAGAAATCAAAACATTTGTCTGAGAATGCACCTCTTCCAGAACAACACTTTTCTCAGATAACAACAGAAAGTTGTAGAGAGATGGAACTCTGAATATCTGGAAACGTGGCAAAGTTTACTGAGCATTTTAAAATGTGAATAAGTGCAGAACTGAATTATTCATTTTGTTCACAGGCCTGAACAACGTGATGGATGTTTATTCACAGCAGCCTGACAGTAAAACATCATCCTGCTGTCTGTTGAATTCATTACGTACTCCACATTTTCTCTCTTTTTTCCCCCCTACTAGTTTATACACATGAGAATGAAATACTATAACACTGTGGATGAGACAGTGAGAATATAAAAAGTTTTTTTGCATATGATAAAATCAAGTTAAACAAGATTAAACTAAAACTAGGATGAAAACAGCCTATAAAACATGCGTGTATGATATTCTGCTCTCTATATGGCTTAGGTCCCTCCTGCAATGGAGATTTTTTTCACCTGATTTATTTTCTGCCAGGGAAATATTGTACTTCAGGTCTGATTGATTAGAAAAGTAAAAGCACAGCATAGCATAGCAATATTAATGCTCGACTAAGCAAGTGCTACTAAAAAGTTGAGCTGTGATCTCAAAATGTTATGTAATAGTTTTTAAGGGATTTTTGTTAAAGTATCTGAAGTAGATATAGGTGTTTATGTCAGGAGCCTGTATTGACTAAAGTCTTGTTTCTCTGCATTTCTAATGAGACAGGGTGAGGAATCCATCAAGGTTTATTGAGGGGCTGTACAGCAACCCAAAGATTGATCTTTCTGTGACATCTGGCCTTAAACATCTGCAAAGCAATTAGGGGCCAAGAACAGTGTTTATGATGAATGGATGAATGAATAAAAGAAATGAAAAGAAAATAAGAAAAGGAGGAGCAATAACTAAGTTGGAGGCAGGAATATACTGGGAATAAAAAAACTTTATTCTAGCAGAAACATTAATCGGTAACACTTTAGTATAGGGAACACATATAAACTATTAACTATGACTTTTCCCTCAATAAACTCCCAATTTACTGCTTATTAATAGTTAGTAAGGTAGTGGTTAAGTCTGGGTATTGGTTAGGATTAAGAATGTAGAATAAGGTCATGCAGAATAAGGCATTAATATGCGCTTAATAAGTAAATATTCTAGTAATATGCATGCTAATCAGCAACTAGTTAAAAGACCCTAAAATAAAGTGTTACCACATTATCTAATCCATTTAAATGTATAATCAATAACTAATGACAACATCTAAGTATTTCCTTTAATTTAACTCATCAAAAAAATTTCAAATTCATTTTCTAAGTAATACAAGATTCAACTAGGCCATATTAAAAATTAAAAATTAAATAAATGAGTTGAAATGACCTAAACATCTAATTTCATTTTGCTTAAAATATAAGGGAGCATCTGATTTTAAGATTTTAAGTTAAATTAAGGGGAACTTTTTTTTTTTACAGTGTACACGTGCGCACACACACACACACGGGACTGAACGACTTCAGATTTTTTTTTAAAGTCGACATTTATGTGATTAAAGTCGAGTCGACTAGTCGATGATGACATAATTAATGAACAAATAAGGGGCTGTTCACACAGAACGTGTTTTTCCATTTCAATACGCTCCTTTTCCATTGTTTTTATAAATATGCGCTAGATATATTCGTTGCGTTCGCGTCTTGCATCTTTTGCAGCATTTCGCACATGACACGATGTTCTAAAAATGTGGCGCTCAAATTCAAATCAGTTCAACTTAAAAAAAAAAACACATTTTTTTCCTATTCCACAGCCCGCGTTTTGCGTTTTTGAAAGCAAAAATCCGTTCTGTGTGAACGACCTCGAGCTGAGATTGGAATGGGGGTTGCCTTGTGCACAGCTATTGCAGTGCTGCCCACAAGCCTATTGCTCTTACATAAGTTTATTTTTATCAGTTCTTTTGTCTTTGGGTCATTATATTTCTCACAGATTTCTGCTCGTTCTAAATCATACAGATAAAGTACACAGTAAAAATTAGATTTATATGAATATATTAGTGAAAGCGCGATTGTGTGTGAATTAATTCTACCTGACAGCGTCTCTCTGTGTGTTTCAGTTACTAAAAAATATATGCTACAACTTTTTTTCATTTTTGACAGCCATTTTATTGATGAATCAGAACACTACTGATTCTGTATGTGCGCGATCTATCTGCACATGATTTGCGTGCTACAGTCTCTGTGTGTGCGTTAGCACAGTTTAGAACGGCGACTAACGTACCTGTACAATAAGCTGTTTAAAAAGTGCATTTACCCGATGAATATTGAGCATTCAGATGGTATAATCAAACCTATCTTGTGGAGCGCTCTTGGAGAATGCATTTATTTGTCATTAACTGTTGGATATGGAGCGTAAAGGTGGACTTCAAAGATTTTGTATCCTGTTGCGCCCTCTACAGGCCATGACCAGCGACTAATCAACGTCATGTTTAAAGTGCCATGGCAGAGCATATAAAGTTGACTAGTCGACTAGACGTTTAGTCGGTGCAACCCCTGACACACACACTCTTTTGTATGTAATGGTAGTAAAATTGAGTGAAAGTGGAAAGTGAAATATTACAATTTAACATAACTGTTTTCTTTTTCTTTTTTTCTTTATTTATTCCTGTAATGGTAAAGCTGAATTTTTAGCATCATTACTCCAGTCTTCAGTGTCACATGATCCTTCAGAAATCATTCTAACATGCTGATTTGCTGCTCAGAAACATTTCTTATTATTATGAAAGCTGAAAACAGTTGTGCTACTTAATATTTTTGTGGAAACAGTGATAATTTTTTTCAGGATTCTCTAATGCATAGAAAAGTAAAATAACCAGATTTTTTATTTATTTATTTTTTTTGAATACATTTTTTATCTGATAAGAAAAGCCACAATGGAAACGCATTTACCGAATCAATTTATGCACATCAAAAAAGTCATGTGACTTTGCGGGATGGGATAGCATAATTAGACTAACCAGCAGACCGATCTCGTTGCACAGCATCTGAAATGCAGTTTTGGTCATTTTGAAATGCCTGAGCAAAGTCTGTCGTCAAAGTGGTTCGGTATAATTACCTCCCAGAACGGTCTTAAACGACTGCGTTCCCAAACAGCAGGCATCCGCCTCCGAAAGCAAGAGAACATAACTGCGCTTATTAGGTTTCGTCTGCGTGCTCTGAGGCACAAGTAATTTATTACATATGAAAAAAGTCCCACAGTGGTTTCTCCTACTGCAGCAACTAACATTTTTCTTAGTGATATTTGGCGCCAGTTTATCAGGAAGTGACGATTTTGTTCTCTTCGACTCACTGGAGGGAAACATAGCTACAGGGGACCGGTGTTCAAATCCCGAATTTTATTAACCTTAGATTTCAAATAATCTAGGTTTTGTAGGGTGCATTTAATTGCATGCATTTTGTGATTTTACAGACTTCATCAGAGACTGCTGTCATGTTAATTTGCATAATCTCATTTGTGTCATTTTAACATCTTTGTGCTGTGACTAACGCATGGAAACATCTGCATTTCGCCTTTGCCAGCTCATAAACAAGATGACTCGGGGGAAATTACTTTTACCTTCACTGTTTAAACAGAAGTTTCTGTGGATGACAATGACTGACATCCATCTCTCTGCGAGACAGTAAGCTGTTGCTTCATCTGATAAAAACAATAAAGTATAAACATTACTGTACAGGTATACAGATGGGTTATTCTTAGGCTATAGCTCAGAAGAGATGCTAACAAGGTGTCAGTTTCAGACTGTTCATATACGTTTTCTTATTTTTATAATATTTTTATTACATCATATGGCCCATGACCATTCATTCTTCAGCTGCATGTCAAATATTGGGTGATTCATGTCAAGATTCAGAATCATGAAAACAGTGACTAACTTTTATCAAAGCATCTGCCTAGTAAAAGCCAATTATACATGAATAGATTTTTACCTTTCAGAATAACTGTCATTATATATAATTTTCAAAAAACATCATGTAATGAGAGATCAGCGTGAGGGTGAAGACGCAATGATCTGGTGTATTAATGAAGGCAGTATAAGAAAATTGCCTTTTTAAAACCTTTTTTTGGTAAAATCACTCACATATGTGACTAAATCTTCACTCTGGCAGACTAAATAATATCTATCATTAGCCACTGGCTAATAAATTCTTAGATTTTAGTCACCAGTGTGTGTGTTGGAGGCTAAGTATAAGTTTAGCATAGATATATTTTCACTCGCTGAACACACTGAGCGCTTGAGTTTCACTCTCTGTCAAAGCGATCAGAACTATTTCAATTCAGCTCAATGGATGCGCAGCGTATTTGATAGAGATGCACCGACTGACCGGCCAGGGATCGGAATTGGCCGATTTCCCACATGATCGGCCCGGATTGGTGACTGGCTGGTCAGACTCACGTCTGGTCAGCCGATCCGTTTTGTTACCAGCGCCACAGGCAATAGCGCCAGCTTTGCGTTCTTGCTCTCTTCTCTCCGATGATGAAGTGACACACACCCGCCTCCTCTCACTCACTCGTCTCATTCGCTCTGGTTAAATAGTGCTTGTATTGCACATAATTTTAGTTAAACCCTCGGGTTTCGCTCTCACACCAAAAGCGTGTGCACCACTAATCTATATAAGTGGAGCGCAAAAGCCGCTTCTCAGTCTAAAAATCTTTGTGAGTCACAGGTACCAAAATGAGTGGCTTACTGCACCTAAACGGTCAACTATATACAAAACTGTCAAAATGCCTGTCTTGGCAAGTATTCAGGTAAACAATTTTGGAACGTTAAAAAGTTGAGAAAGAGAATGTCAGTATATGTTTTGTAACAGTATATTGGGTCCGTGCATAAACGTATAAAGTGACAGAAGTCCAATATTCCTGCTGCTGTCTGTCATCTTAATCAAAGAGCAAAAGACAAAGAAAATCACTTTCTGCTCTTGACTGAATAAGTTTGATAACTTTAATTGTAAGCATTAATGTGTATTTAATTTTTACAATGAAGACTATATCCAGTGTTATTTTACATTTGATTTGTCACCCATTTGATTGATGTTTTCGATTTGACTTACATGATTTAAAACATTTCAACGTTTCCTTAGACATACAGTATCTCACAGAAGTGAGTACACCCCTCACATTTTGGTAAATATTGTATATCTTTTCATGTGACAACACTGAAGAAATGACACTACAATGTAAAGTAGTGAGTGTACACCACAAAAGTGAGTACACCCCTAAGTGAAAATGCCAAAGTGTCAATATTTTCCAGCACTGCCTTAGTAGTTTAGAGGTATTAGCTCTTCTCTGAAAAGAAGAGGAGATGCTACACCATGGTAAACATGCCCCCTTCCCAACTATTTTGAGACCTGTAGCAGGCATCAAATTTCAAATGAGCTAGCATAAAATTGTAAAATTTCTCCGTTTAAACATTTGTTATGTTATGTATGTTCTATAGTGAATAAAATGTTGGCTCATGTGATTTGAAAGTCTTTTAGTTTTCATTTTATTCAAATTTAAAAAATGTCCCAACATTTTCAGAATTTGGGTTGCACGTCAATTTGTTCTAGTTAGTAGAATGTGGCCTATCAAAATAAAGTGTAACTTTTTTTAAATTATTTTTTTCTACACACACACAGGTGCATCTCAATATATTAGAATGCCGTGGAAAAGTTCATTTATTTCAGTAAGTCAACTCAAATTGTGGAACTCGTGTATTAAATAAATTCAATGCACACAGACTGAAGTACTTTAAGTCTTTGGTTCTTTTAATTGTGATGATTTTGGCTCACATTTAACAAAAACCCACCAATTCATGATCTCAATAAATTAGAATACTTCATAAGATCAATAAAAAAAAAAAAGAAGGATATTTTAAACAGAAATATCAGACTTCTGAAAAGTATGTTTATTTCTATGCATTTAATACTTGGTTGTGCCTCCTTTTGCATGAATTACTGCATCAATGCGGCGTGGCATGGAGGCAATCAGCCTGTGGCACTGCTCAGGTGTAATGGAAGCCCAGGTTGCTTTGATAGCGGCCTTCAGGTCATCTGCATTGTTGGGTCTGGTGTCTCTCATCTTCCTCTTGACAATACCCCATAGATTCTCTCTGGGGTTCAGGTCAGTTTGCTGTTTGTGAGTTTGCTGGCCAATCAAGCACAGTAACACCATAGTCACTGAAACAGCTTTTAGTACCTTTGGCAGTGTGGGCAGGTGCCAAAACCTCTCCATAAGAGCATCTCCATAAAGCTTGTCAGCAGAAGGAAGCATGAAGTGCTCTAAAATTTCCTGGTAGATGGCTGTGTTGACTGTGGACTTCAGAAAACACAGTGGACCAACACCAGCAGATGACATGGCAGCCCAAATCATCACTATGTAAACTTCACACTGGACTTCAAGCAACATGGTTTCTGTGCCTCTCCACTCCTCCTGCAGACTCTGGGACCTTGATTTCCAAATTAAATTTACTTTCATCTGAAAAGAGGACTTTGGACCACTGAGCAACAGTCCAGTTCTTTTTCTCCTTAGCCCAGGTCTGATGTTGTCTTTGGTTCAGAAGTGGCTTGGTATGTGGAATGTGACAGTTGTAGCCCATTTCCTGAAGACGCCTGTATGCGGTGGCTCTTGATGCACTGACTCCAGCTTCAGTCCATTCCTTTTGAAGCTGTCCTAAGTCCTTAAATTGGCTTCGCCTGACAATCTTCTCAAGCCTGCGGTCATTCCTTTCACTTGTACACCTTTTCCTACCACACTTTTTACTTCCAGTCAACTATGCTTTGGCACAGCACAGCCAGCTCTTTCAGCAATGACCCTCTGTGGCTTACTCATTGTAGAGGGTCTTGATAAACATCTTCTGGACAACTGTCAAGTCAGCAGACTTCCCCATGACTGCTGTTGGGATAACTGACCTAAACCCAGTATTTATACCCTGAGAATGGTAATTTAATAGAACTTGAAATTAAATATCCTAATAATTTGAGATACTGATTTTTTGATTTTGATGAGCAGCAAGCTGTAATCATCAAAATGAAAACAAAAAAGTCTGGAAATATTTTACTTTATGTCTAATAAAATTTTACTTTTTGAATTAAATTACAGAAAAAAAAAAACGTTCATGATATTCTAATTTACATTTAGTCATTTAGCTGACGCTTTTCTCCAAAGCGACTTACATACAAATGAGAATAGTAGAAGCAGTCGAATCAACAATTTTCTAATTTATTGAGATGCACCTATATATATATATATATATATATAAATTGTTAGTGTGTGTTCATTGATGTTTAAGTGTGAATGTGGTTCATAAATCACACTTTATGTAAAGAAATATGAATATACGCTTAATGTGAACTTTTTTTAAGAATAACAGGGTGTTTTACTCCTCTAGCCATAATTTATCCATTCTGAGCATTTACAAAGAGGCGCATTTCTGTTTAAAACGGATTACTGCTCCAGGTTAGGAAAGAAAGATGATTTGTGTTGCTTCACACTGCAGATACAACACTAGAGCTTCAGCTGAGCAATGGACTGTGTCTCCTTTATTTCATCTGACTTCGCTCGATCAAAATACAGCACTGGAAGCACAAACGCTTACGGAGATGTTGGTGAAAGCTTTAGCTGCATCTGAACAAAAACAGGCTGTGACGTAAGAAAAATACACAATACGCGGAACAACAGCTGTCCCAGTTGAAATACTAACATGTTTCTTTCCTTACACAACATGCAATCAATAGATCCTGCCCATCAGGACATCTTATTCACCAAATGTTTGGATGCATACTGTCAGATCTCCCAGGAAAGTGAATATGTATCTATGTTGGTGTATCTGCAGAGCGATTCAATCCTGCGTGGAGAACTGAGCTCACACTGCAGCCCAATCGATGGCACTGAACTTTCAAAGAGAGTGACTCACTGATCCTCCACCAGCTCTGATACAAAGCAAAGACGTGCAAGATTTATATATAGCCATCTATGTTAAAATGAAAGGTCTGACATCTAAAAAATAGACCTGGACTCACTGTTCAGAGCTGGTTTCAGTACAACATTCAACCATCCTTAGATTCACACTGTCAGGTGTCATTTTGAACATTTTGAGATGAAAGGAGTAAACGGTCAATGTGCACACTCCTCAAAGTAAATTCAATGAACGTGTAAATAGATGAATGAATCAGAGAACCCTTTGAGAACATCTGTTATGTTTGATATTTGAAAGAGTTTCTGTAATGTTGAAGTGTTTGTGTTTACCATTGTGCTGAAGAGTAGATACAAGAAGGTAAACACTACATTGACTCTATAAGCAATGACTGCACTAATGCCAGTGACAAGTAATTAAATATACATGCTAATGTAATATACATGCTAAATAAGTTACATTTAGCATATGCTATGATAACAATATGATATGATATAGATTTGAACTGAAATACAGTAGATAAGATTAATTGGTTCCAGTGACTACATTTCTTTGAGTAATCAACTTAAAAAATTGTGTTTATGCTACAAATGAAGTTCCTCTAACTCACTGTAGCTTGTTGATTGAACGTAAATTCACTCAAAGTTGTCATAACTCAAAAAAAAAGAAAGAAAGAAAAAAAGATATAAACTGTTGCGTTCATTTTTTTTTTTTTTTTTTTTTTTGTGTTGGAATAAAAAAAAAAACCCTATAAAGCTTTTACATTTTTTATCAAAGTATCCAATATTAAATATTTTTTTTTATCACAAATGCATTGTGTTCATCTTTGTAATAGTTCCCGTTTACAACAATAGCCCTATCTAGAACTCCTTGAGTGTTGATCAATGGGATCTTTCGCGATGCCGCCCTATGTACTTCTGTTCTAGAAGACTGACGTACCACACAAACAAGACCTCTGAAGTGTCTCTTTCAATGATGGATGAGCCTGGGGGACCTCAGGGTAAGGACATAGACATAACAGCAGGACAACATCCTGACATTCACGCACAGCCTGTCTGTGGAGCTGACAAGTGAGGGGCGCTAAGGGAAGTGTTGAACCATGGATACTTGTCTCCGATCAGAATAGCGGCTCCTCACGCAGCGGGAATGGAAGGTGTGCACTGACAGGCCAATGCCTCTGAACAGTCACCTGAAGCCTGAATGGGATGGATTCCTGCAGAGTTTTTGAGATGCTGGGATTATTTTCTACCGAGGTGACTAATGAGACGTAACGAGAGTACGTTCTGTTCGGTTTGCTGCTGATGGCATCACAGCAAACTTTACAATGCAAGGCCTAATTTCACAGGCTGTTTCAAAGCAATTGGAACATCTTGACATTTTCACAGGATGTCAATCAAATATATATAGTCGAATTTTATATCGTCACTGCCGGGCGGAAAACTTATATCTCCTAAAATGCTACTTTTCAGGAAATGGAAAAAAACACTGCATTCTCAAGGTTGATATTGTGGATGTACAGTATAATATGGTCAGACACTTGCATGTGTCATTGTATTATTATCATTTTACTAAAATCAAGCTCAAAAAGAGTTAAAAGGTTTTTTCACCAGCGAATTTCTGAGAATTTCATACATACATGTTTTGTCTGAGTATATATACAAGTAGTGTTGTCAAAAATATTGAGATTTCAATATGTATGGATACAGAAATATCCGAAATGGCTCCAATACTCCTTTTCTGCAGCATCGATACACTGATACCAGCATTCTTACTCTCTTCTTTCCGATAGAAAATTGACACACACCCGCCTTCTCTCTCTCGTCTCATTTGCTCTGGTAGTCCGGTTGAATAGCGCTTATATTGTACATAATTGTAGTCATTCCCGCAGGTTTCAAGCTCACACCAATATAAGTGATCTATATAAGTGTCGCGCACATAAAGCCACCACTCAAACAAATTTACTTCTTTTTTGTGACTTATTGCGCTTAAATGGTCAAATACATACAAAGTTATTTCAAAATGCCTGTCTTGTTGAGTATTCAGGTAAATACAGTCAGTTTTGGAACTTAAATAGTTGAGAGAAAACATGTTGTGTAACAGTATATTGGATCCGTGCATAAGCTCTTAAAGTGACAGCAGCCTAATAAACCTGCTGCAGTCTGTCGTGTTAATCAAAGAACAAAAGGTCTCTTGACTGAATAACTTTTGTAACTTTAATTGTAAGCATTAATGTGTATTTAATTTTTAAAATGAAGACTATCCAGTGTTATTTTACATTTGAGTACTTTCATTTCTGTGGCATTTCTTACCTTTATACTACTGTTAGACTCACCTGAAAAACTTTAATTACATTGAAAAACTTTATTTCATTTGACTCTTTATTCTATTGTATTTATTTGTGCTATTGTTTGCAACTTGTTTATTTGTTCTTATTTTATTACTGACTGCTTACTTACTTTTTTATTTAAATTAGGGGCAACGATTCAAAAAAAGCCTCCCTGTGCGTAAGATATTGCAACAAATTTACCCGAATTATTAAAATCATTTGACCGTTTGCAAAGATCCGCCCCCTTTAGTTACCGTTGCTATGTCTGACAAGCCATGCCGCTCTCACGCAACACATCATTCTCACGCAGTGAAAAGGGTACATCGCGGAGCAAAGAGGACATTGTTTCATGTCAAAAGTAACCTGCTTTGCCTTGTCTGTCGACTCGTTGTCAAAGTCTCAAACGTCAGTACACACCATTTTTAGGGTCAAGTCCACCGATGTTAATCTACTAACTCCCCTGACTGTTTTGTCGGACATAATGGCGGATTCGGCATTATATGATTGGTTAGATCGCCTGTCAATCAAACTCCCTGCTAAGGGTCAATTATTTCATCAATTATTTTCCCTGTGGTATCAAAAATTGCATCGAATATCGATATTTTTCAAGGTATCGTATCAAAGTTGGAAATTCCAGTATCATGACAACACTATATACAAGTTATTATGAATGTGAGGTTAACAAGTCTTGAGTCCTTTTATTTGCACTGAGGAAGCTCCTTAATCACGTCCTATATGAAAGTGCCAAACATTGTGCCAATAAAGTGAATCAGTCCCAGTCTGTAATTGACAGTCTGTAGAGGCCTGAGGTCAGTCAGCTGATGGCGAGGTAGAAAGAAAGAGAAAGCAGCAGAGAAGCATCAACACTCACATGCTGCTCGCCGTGCAACCCATTATAGTGGTGGCACTGTGAAAAGGTCACGCTGATCGTTCGGATCCCCCTTCTCGTTCCCGCACAATCTCTCGCTCTCTATCAATTTCTCACTTTGCGGCTCATTTGCATGCCAAAGGATACAAAAACCTCTTCCTTTCCCAGCCGATCGTTATGAAACCCCTAATCACAGGCTTGCAGATGCTCTACTCACTTAATACATCTCCATATCGACCTGGAGGAAAGCACAGGCGTGAGGGTGAGATAATCCTCTTTATGTACGTATAGTCTGAAGGGGTCTGGTGAAAGGGGTCTGGTGAAAGGAGTCCAATGCCCAACACAGCATCAGAAAGCAAGAGTGATCAGAGAGGCCTTATACCAGTGGATTTCACAGTCTGTGAGTTCATGTGAGAATCAGTTCATTTTCTTGTTCTTATATGCCGCTGAATGTGGTTACTGTGCTGTACTTACGCACAAAGGAGTTTTGGTAGCACTTTAGTTTAGGGTCCAATTCTCACTATTAAATCAATGCTTATTAGCATGTATATTACTAGGATATTGGCTGTTTATTAGTACCTATTAAACACATGAATTCCTTATTCTGAATGACCATATTCTACTAGGGGTGGAACGGCTCTCTGTAAAAAAATGAACCATTCGGTTCTACACCCACTGTTCAGCACGTGCTTGCACCGCGGTTCATCTCAAATCTGACGACGCATCTATAATATGGTTTGTTGAAAACAACAACGTGTAAAACAGACAGACGGATTTGGCTAATGTATGCTTCAGTCGATGGATATGCATTCTGGTTTCCCAATATGTTACAACAGCGATGATCAAAAGAACATGGACAAAACAGTCACTTTTTGTAAACAAATGTTCAAAGACGTGCTCTATGACCAGTCATTTACGCCGTCATCACGCGGGTGTTGATAGCGCGTGAGCTCAGGTGAGACCTGAACATCTTACATTGCTATCTGTGTTTAAACTAAATTCATTTAAACCTTGCCAATTTAAACATTTATCGGTAACACGTGAAAGAGAACTCGCGAGCACTGTGAGGAGATTTGTGTGTGTACTCATCCGAAACGCATACATGGAGAGCCGCGTCACAGCGCGCAAATTCACTTTCAAGTCTTGTACCTAAACGGACAAATTCACACAAAAATTGTCAACATATCTTAGCAAATATCCTAACAAACATAATAGGTTATGTCTTAAGAGAAAAATGAGACAGACAACGCATTTGTATCAGTGTACTGGATCTCTGAATTATGTCTTAAGGCAGGAACACACCAAGCCTGGTCCTGGAAGTTGGTCCTCATCGGCTTTTTTCCCCCTGCTGATTTGACATGTTGAATCGCCGTCTGAGCTTTTTGGTCCATCGGGCCATCTGATCATTCTGATTGGCTGTTCAGCTACTGCAACCTGCTGGTACGGAAAGGCATTTCGGCTTGGTGTGTTCCTGCCTTTAAAGGGACAGCAGTCTAATATTCGTGCTCTCTGTGTTTTAATGTTGATCAAACAACAGAAGGACGAAGAAATCACTCTTGCCTGAATAGCTTTTGTAACTTCAATAATGTTTAATCTGTATTTAATTTATTCAAAGAAGTTTATATGCAGTGTTATTTTATATTTGATTACTTTATTCAATTTCTGTGCCTGAAAAATGATAGATACCTGTAAAGCATTGTTTATTTCATTTGTATCTTAGCTCTCATGTATTTATTTGTGCCATTTCTGGTAGTTAGATTATTTGTTTTTATTTTCTTTATCTTTATTTGACAACTGTCCTGTTTTTTACTGAACATAGCACATAACTGAACCGTACCGAAACCGTGACTCTAAAACCGTGATAAAAACCAAATTGTGAGTAATCTGAACCGTTCCCAACCTACCCAATTCTAAACTTAACAATTAGCAGTAATAAACTAATTAGGAGTTTATTGAGTCAAAAGTCACAGTTATTAGTTAGTTATTAATAGTGAGAATTGGACCCTAATCTAAAGTGTAACCAGATATTTTTGCATGAATAATCAATGTGAAAGACTTAAATGGTGGAGAGGAAGATGCCTTTAATCCCTTAAAAAACAATATTTTTTTAAATGATTCATTTTCAAGTTTTGGGATTTTTCAAAGCTATTTTTATAATAAAAATGTACATATAAATATATACATGTGGTATATTTCTTATATACAGACAAATCAGTCTACAGGAACAGAACAATCTACGCCAACTTAAGTTTTCATTGAAAAGTATGACTTATGATTCAGCAAAATGAAAAAGAACATACACAAATATTGTTTTTGTCTAATAAAGCTGTTTTCGTTATTCAACAAAAGGTGCCAAATCTCAAAGAAAAGTGCAGCTACATTTTTCCTATAGCAATAAAAAAGTACTTATTTAGATTTAAAGAAAACACATCACAGTTCTGTTAAATTGCTTGTTTTCCATTAAAGGTGCAATATGTATGATTTTCTTTTCACTAGAGGTCGCTAGAGGCTTATTCAAAACAAAGGCGTAGCTTGATGATGCCAAGTTTGAGCATGGAATATTGGGACATGTGGTCATCACCTCACAACTGGTGGAAAAGAATCGGGATGGGACTTGGGCAGAAATCATGTTCAAGGATGCAATTATTAACGTTACTGTAGTATGAAGCAGAGCAGGACCGAGTGTTGTGGGAGCTGAACGAGACCGCTGGAGCGATTTATTTTATTATTATCTGTCTATCATATTAGATACATACAGTGTATTGAAAATGATGTTAAAACGTTACTCTGTGCCTGCTGTGAGACACTTGTTGCACACACTGCAGTACTAGATTGATTTTAGAATTTCATTAAATGCTGGATGGCTTGTGTTGATAAATGGCATTTTAATTAATTTTAAAATGTATCGTATGATGGAGAAAATTCTGTATTACTGTTACTAAAAATAAAGCTGCATCTGATTATGCTATGTTAGCTAACGTACTTCACAAAATAGTGTTTTTCTCTGAGGCACGGTAAAGCATGGTACTCGCAAAAAATTAAGAAAATTTGATTTAAACAATAAGACTAAACGTGTTGAGCTATATAACAATAATTAGTTCCCTTTCGAAAGGGAACTCAACACTGCGTTCGACACGCTATGGGGAACGCCTCCTCGCGAACCGTGTCTGAAAACAATTATCAAATCACGACAATCCTATTGGCCGGCGCCAGCCTATGAGGTCATCATTGCGTGACCACAAAGTATATAAGGAGCGCCTAGAGAAGCAGTCAGTATCTTTTTAGTCTTCAGGGACTGTTTTGTTTGAAAGCAAGTGATATCAAACTGGTATTAAGGTAAGACAAATTATGTCTGACAAACGTTTCAGGAAGTGTTTGCATCTGTGTCCCATAGTGTTGACATCTGATCACACACAACTTATAACATTGTCTTTTATGAGAACAACAGAGCATGTACAGTCAGTTCTTGTGAGATCTGTCTGTTTTTATTGTGAGTGTGTTTTACTTGTAAAAATACTCCACTCTCTTCTGGTCTTTTCCTCGAGAGGAGAAGGACCGGCAGCTGCGCCTAATGGTTCAGGACTTACTCTTGCTGAGGCAGAGTAGAGACTAGATCATGGGGTTCTCCCTGCTTAAGCTTGTTGAAGAGTTGAGAGGGGTGAAATTCCCAGCGACCTTCGACGGCTGACGGGAGAGAGCTGCGGGATTATGATGATGTGTTGTCTTTGACATCATTAAATTCAGCAGCAATTGCTCTTCTTGTTCTAAGCCAAACAAGAAAGCAGGAGATGGCGGATGAGGATGAAGTTGGTGAGCCTCCTGAATCCTCAAAGCCACCCTGCCCCCACGTATAAACAGCTGTTTGAGATTATGGAATGCGCCTATGGCAGACTGCAGCTGCCACTGGAGCAGGTTAAGAAAGAAGCCGCTCGCGGATTGTTCGACGAACGGTTCCTTTTTGGCCATAATCCTCCAGCCACCGTAAGCTTTCCATTCCTTCTTGATCTTCATACTGAGATTGAGATGGCATGGAAGGACCTGTATTCAGCTCGCATTCATCAACATCAGCAGGTTAATTCGCTGGTGTTGATGGAGTGAGTATGGTTACGTGTAGGTGCCTCGTACTGACGAGATTGGTGCAACTATCTTGTGATATAGGCAGGCTCCAATGCTCTATACACGGCAGCAGGTCAGGCTGCTGTTGCTTTACAAACAATGTCTGTTTGTAAGCATATCAGTTGGGCGTGCTGAAATTGGCTTGGTAGGTTTCTATATTTATAAAAACCTTGGTTTCCTGTTTAGGATGGGGTTTAAGGGCCCTGAAGTTCCATTAGGTTGGCTGGAACGATATATTATTAAGGGTAGTACTTTGTTAGTCCCCTTTATGGATGTGTTGGGCTTCATTCTTTGCAGAATTCACTGACGATACTGAAGCTACCGTTCATATGTATTTAGAGATGTGGGCTTTAAACTAAGCTGCACTGTTAGCCACCTTATGGTAAATTAGCTTTCTCCTCTGGTAAATGCTAGAGTTTTGAGATTAGCTTTCACTAACTTCAGATAGATCTATGTTCAACGTTGGCCTTACAGGCCGCCTGACATTGTGTGCTTGGGTTGAGCTCTGCTCCTCTGAGCTTTATTGTAGAAATATAGTATTCTCAGAGTTGGACTCCTCTCAATTGAGAGTCATTAGTAGAGGCTGTTGTTTCTTAGCCCCAGGCAGATCTATGCTTATGTGTTGGCCTTAAAGGCCCACAGCTATAGCTGGCCTGGGCTAGAACTAGGGTTTAGGCGGTCTGCTAGAAGCATTTTACGCTCTTTTTATACTACCCCTGTTATGTGAGTTCCTAGTTCTGGCCTCCTCTTATCAGAGTTGTCAAGCCAAGGCCCATTGTCCCTTTGGTGTAGGTGCAAAACAGATAGCAGCTAAGGTAGCAAACTATTGCTAAGTCTCCCTGGTGCTGTTGTCTCGGGCGGTGTAGGCCCCTTTCTCACTATTTGAATAGAAACTTTGTTGCTGTGGCCCCGCTCCCCCAGAACTATCTGGTGATTCCTGCCCTACACTATGTGAGCTCAGTACACTCTAATACTGCCACAGGCTAGCACCCGTGTGGTCTGGAGTAGTAGGCCTAACTTTGGCCTCCTTAAGATAATGGTGATATAGTTTGTACTCCCCTTGCTAAAGGGTAAAAAGTGTTTTTACTGAGTATATTGCCTGTTGGAATGTATAAGCTCAGGTTGAGTTTAATAAAGTTAAACTCACTACATAGTTGGCTCCCTTAGAGTTTGAACACTGCCAAAAGCTGAAACTTGTGTTGTTTGAAGTAGAAGGCTTCGTTTGGGCCTCCTTCAGAGCACAATAGCTTGTTGTATTACAAGGCTTTTTGGTAGGTGTTTTAGTTAGAGTTTGCTTACTTGGAAACTAGCACTGCCACAGGTTAATGCCCGTGATCGTTTGAAGTAGAAGGCCTGTTTTTTGGCCTCCCTTAGAACATGGTAGCGTAATATTCTTTGTACTCCCTTTATTTTAAGGGTTAATGGTGTTTACTGAGTACATGCCTGTTGGAATGTGTGGATAAAATTAAGCTCAGGTTGAGTTAAACTAGTTAACCTCACTGGATAGTGTGGTTCTCAGATTTGGCTCCCTTAGAGCTTAGACACTGCCACTGGCTGACACCCGTGTCATTCTAAAGTCGCAGGTCCTGTTTGGATCTCCTTCAGAGCATGATGCCGTAATGATGTACTCCTTTTGCTTAAAGAGTAAAAAGTGTTTTTACTGAGTACACTGCTTGTTGGAATGTGTTGAGGTAGACTTATGTGGTCACTCTACAGTCTTATCTGCTAGTTAAACTTTGTTTCAATCAGAATCAGAACATGTTCCCATGTTTTATGGGCTCTTGCATTATCAGCAATTGAGTTGCTTTAAGGTGTGTGGCCTTTACAGGCAACCCTGTAAGTGGATACCCCACATCTGGGTGTCTTTTAGCAGATTAAGCATGTAGTTTTTCACATGGCTGGCCTTCGCAAGGCTGCTGTAATATATTCTACATTGTGTAGAATTACTTCATGTTGCAGGCTGTCTGGGAGCCTCCATGATTTTGTGCCTACAGTATGGTCTACCTGTTAGGTTGAGCCCAGTACTCCCCTTGTCTAGAGGGTTGTTCTGCATAGTACTTAGCTCCCTAAGTCTGGTCAGTGACTTGAAGGCCTCTCTGATGCCTCCCTGTTGAAGACCGGCCCCTAGGCTGGTTGTACTCTCCTTGTTTGGGTCCCTTTAGAGTGCACAGCCTCCCTGTTGAAGACCGGCCCCTAGGCTGGTTGTACTCTCCTTGTTTGGGTCCCTTTAGAGTGCACAGCCTCCTCAGTGCAAATAACCAAGCACTGAGTAGATCCTAGGATTCAGGAAAGTTTTACTCCCCTCACTGGTAAGGGTAAAAAGCGGTAAGATGAGTCCTGCTCTCCAGGATGCCCATCTCTACGATCTGGTCTGAGTTGGTTACTGCCTCTTTGCAGTCCCTCTTACTGGATATCTTCTCCGAAGAATGTGAATTGAGACTGTGATCAGACAGGTTGTTGGCCAAGACTAGGTTTCTGTTAGACCAGGTTGGCCTCCCTGGCAATCAGGGTCGAGTACGTTCCCCTGACAAGTGACTGGCTAGGGTTCCCTCAGGCCCCCTGGCTACATTCCCTTAAAGGTACCCTCTTTTCTTTGAAAAGAAGCTTGGTTCCAGAAGCCTCTGAGTGGCCTTGGTAGGCCTTCTATGGAAGGCCTCTTTAAGGCTTATAGCTTGGGCTGTTGGCCATAGGGAATACTGTCACTGACAGCCTATGTATGACCCATAGAGGGAGGGGTTCTGGCATTTCAGTTGAAACTGCTAGTTCTGATGTTTGTCTAGCCATTTTTTGGCATGCACTCCCCTCAAACATGGCAGCGTGGGTATATCGTTCCCCATTGCATGTCAAACGCAGTGTTGAGTTCCCTTTCGAAAGGGAACGTCTCAGGTTACGTATGTAACCATGGTTCCCTGAGAACAGGGAACGAGACACTGCGTTACCTGCCATACATCGGGGTTGCCTGCTGAATAGTCCCTTCAGACGATAAGGTACTGACTGCTTCTCTAGGCGCTCCTTATATACTTCCTGGTCGCGCAATGATGACATCATAGGCTGTCGCCGTCCAATAGGATTGTCGTGATTTGATAATTGTTTTCAGACACCGGTTCACAAGGAGGCGTTCCCCATAGCGTGTCAAACGCAGTGTCTCGTTACATACGTAACCTGAGACATGTTCTGTCTATAAATATATCAAAACAGTTGTTCCCTTGTCTATTAAAACATGTAATATATTAAAACATGTAATATATTAAAGCGTCTTTGGTGTTTCCATGGTTTCTACGAAATAAAACCGGAAACCGAGGGTAATGTGGCTATGACGCAATTGACAGGCGACTCCTCACACATCCTTGGTTAAAATTGCAATTTTCTCATAATTTACAAATAGTTGGAAACATTTGGGATATTGTAAGTACTCAAGTGAACAAAATATATAACACTAGCCTAGTGGTTTTTGGATATTTTACTGCAAAATTCTTACATACTGCACATTTAAGTCGTCAAAAAAACAACTAAAAAAAACAACAACTAATCAAACCAAGAACAAAGCAAACAAAACTGAACAGAACAAACTAAAAAAAACTAAAATATGTTTTGGGTTTTTATCTTCATTATTCAACATTTTTAAAAGGCGATCAGATTATGATGGGGGAGTGGTGCACAAGCTTTTCTAGTTTCAAAAGAGGATGTGACTAAAAAACAAGAACCACTGCCTTAAACCAACTAACCATTGACATCTCTCACTTTTAGATGATTCCACCTTCAAATTCTAATCTGTAAAATGTAAAGGTGACAACATTCATTTTGATTTGCTTGAAGCTGCATAAGCATGATGGACACGTTCCAGGCTGAGGCTAAACGGAGGGAGGAGGTTAGATGAGGACTGTTCACCAATACAGCAGAAGCAGCAGTAGACTCAGCTTGATCCATCAATGCATGCAGATGATTCTCTTACACCTGCTCCTCCTCTATCTCTATCTGCATGTCTCCCACCCTCCAGGTTTTAAAGGATTAATCACTAGCCAAAAAAACCCAGTTTGCCTAATTCCATAAAATACAAGCAATTAGGCATGTGGTGTCACTGTGATGAATTCACCATTTATTTCCCGCTCTCCTCGCAGCAGCTCAGGGTTCACAGACACAGTTTAATGGACAGAAGACAGACAGCTTATACTGTAGAAAACACCTGGGCCTGGACCGATCAGTCATGAATGAATCAGTGTTTTTGAATGAATCTTTCAAGTGAATAAATCATTTTCATTCACTTCCATTTTCATGACAGTCTTTTTCATATTTTCTATTCTAATGCAGTCCCCACAAAGCCTGTATTGTGTGACTGTATTGGTTGTTTTTTCTTGACTTTCTTGCCTGAATGAGTCAGCGTTTTGAGTCTTAATAATGAACTAAATGAACTGGGACATGCCATTCATGAACAAACTGTACTGTTAGTGAATAAAGATCTGCTGACCAACAAGACTGAATGAAAGGGGACATGTTGTTTGTTCAGTTCAGCATTTGAATCTCAAACAACAAGATGAGAAAGGAAGAAGTTAGTCGCTGCTTCCGAAATCAAATCGAACACTTCCCTACTATACAGTGTGCAAAAGAACTGTGCGCCAAGAGTAGTGTGTCAGAATACATAGTATTTGAAAAACAGTTGGCTAAAAGTACCTGGATGTCCTACTACTTCCTCAGAGATTCTGAAGTGCGCATTTCATGGAAACTTCCCTTCTAGTATCCCATGAGGCAATGGGAGGGGATTTATGAATGGCAGTGAAGCGACGCAACTGACACTGGTAGGTCATGTGACGGTAACAACGTTCTGCTGCGTCAGCTGCGTCTTGTTCCGTGTTCACAACAATTCAGTCTTTTCAATATAAAAGTCTTCGCTACTGACTGACACACTCATAAAGACAGTCCTTGCCGCCATCTAATGGCGTGATAATGTAATTTCTGTTGCCGTTCACGGTCAGGGACTATTTTTTCGAGCGGAAGGAAGGCTTTTGGTGAAAGTTCAATTCATGAACGTTGCATTGATACATATTTTTGGCTTTAATATTTGTATTTTGTGGTGACTGTTTTATAAAAGCAATAAGGTACTCAAGGCTAAGCGGTAGGAAAGGTACGATACAGCACACCCTCTCGTACCTTTTTGCTTACTCAAATCATGCTTAATTTGATATTCCTCATTTTGTTAAACGGACACTTTTTTTCTATCATCATTTACTCACCATCAGGTCGTTCTCAAACCCATACTACTTTTGTTCATGTTCGGAACAGGAATGAAGATATTTTTAAAAATCGCTCTCATTACTTTTGTCCTTCCATTGAAAATCAACCAAAATCCTCAAGCTTCAAAACATTCATAAAGAGATTGCAAAAGTAATCCATATGAATCGACCAATTTATTCCAAATCTTCTAAAGAGACCCGATTGACAAACATATGATGAACAGATTTAATTTATGCTTTTCTTCACATAGAAACACTGATTAACGCACATATGTGGAGCATATCAAAAATGGTAAACAGAAGCTCAACCATATTTACTTGACACGTGAAACTCACTGGTTCTTATGCACCAAGCAAACATATTTGAGCTTCTGAATTAATTTTTTTGGGAGAACCAACCCCTTTAAAGGGTTAACTAAACTTGATATGTACATATTTCCCAGTGCATATAATTTAAAATCGGTCAGCATTGCTCAGTGTATACTGCATTCCTATCTGTATGTTTTGCAGTATGCTGACATGGCCTGCACATGGTGCATAATGATGGCTGATGTGTGAGGGGAATGTGAGCACCATTGTTCTGCTTTGGAGGTGAAGAGTGAATGTGGCTTTATCCAGAGCAGATTCCTGAGGCACACATCTGTGTGGCTGTCCTGCTGTTACCATAGTGACACACGAAACGCCGTCCCCTCAGACAGCACGCATCATTCTCCTCTCTCTCAGGGAGAGATATGCAGCCATCGAAGGGATTACTTTTATCAGAGCATCCATAAAATGTGCTTTATCTAATCTCTCGACACCACTGCCACACAACAAAGGTACGAACATGGGCAAATAGAGCCAACTCACAAAATGGCCGCCAGCTAAAATTCCAGTGTGACTCTCCAGCCGCTGCAATGGACAACCTTCAATAAAATGAAGTTACCTTTGTAACTGAATGATTTTATGATTAAAACACTCATTCAAAGTGAAAGGGCAAAATGTTCCCAGAAAAAGTCGATGTAGACTTTCAGTCTGTTTTACAAACTGATGAGCTGCGCAAAGGGCACGTTACAAACAGACTGGCACGGCTTTAGTGACTTGGCAGACAGCCCGTTTTGGGGCATTGGGTTACATTTGTGTGTCCTGTTTTTAGGGTTTTAAAAGGCATGAAGGTCATTTTACTTACTAGACTAAAGTAAAAGCTGACTACACTGTAAATAGACCTTGTTAACAGCTGAAATGGAGTTTGGGATACATTAATGAGTAAAGTGCTTGCCAAACTTTCAACCAACAGTGAATTTACTGGACTATAAATGCCTTTGTGTGTGGAAGTCCATGAAAGCCTAAGTACTTCTTAGAAACATTATGAAATCATGGCGGACACAATGCAGTCTAATTTTTTTCAGTTGCAGCTGCTTCTGGCCAATAAGCACCCACTGAGACAGGAAGAAGCTGACATGTGAAGTAACAGATCAGTTTTACATCCAGTTTAGGGGCGGGGCTTCAGGGGGTTTAAATAGTTGATACCACAATGATAGAAAAATCATATAATTGCACAACTGCATCAATTTACAATCAGCTATACAGAAAACACTGACAAAATGATCAAAAATGTGTGTAGATTTGATGTTTCTGTCAATCGAAAAGTATCCATTCAGAACCAAGAACGATAACCATAAAGATAATTAGAATGATATGTTAGCATCCACTCCAATTGACAATAATGTTCTGGGGCTGGATTCACAAAAATCTTTAAAAAGTGAAGATGCTTCTTGAGATAAAATCTTTCAAGAATTGCCCATATCTAGTTTAAGTTCTCAAATATTTTCTTAGAAACATCTTATTATTTTCCTAATTAGAAAATGGCACACTTTGATGTTATTTATGGAAGCTTGTTTCCGCCACAGAATAAAAAAAAAGAAAAAAGAAAAAAAGAAAAAGAAAAGGTAATTATTTTTTTTCTCAAAACTAAGTTTATATCTTACAATTTAGACTTTATATCTCACTATTCTGAGAAGAGTCAGAAACTAGAAATTGTGAGTTATAAAAAAAAGTTAATTGTGACTTTTTAATTGCGAGTTTACATCTCACAGTATTTAATTGTATAATTATTACGATATCATTTGGAATTTATTTCTCGCAATCAGAGTTTATATTTCGCAACTCTGACTTTATTTCTTGCAATTGCGAGTTTCTATCTCACAATTCTGAATTATATCAATGATGATAGTTAAAAATGATTGACTCGTTTTTGTAGAGTTATTACTTCATATTCATGACTGATCACTGTTCACATGATCAATTTGGTGTCACGTCAGAATACTCACGCACATCACTAGTAATAGTAATATGTAGCCCCTCCTTCCGAAAAGCTAATGTTGCGTTCCAGGCAGGTTTTTGAGCCCGTGACTCACGACTTTGTAGCATTCCAGGCAAGTCACGCCAAACTGCCTGAGTATAAACAAAACAGCATGGCGGACCATACAGTGCACTTTCACGGGTAGAATGTTGGAAAAACACGGGTTACGGGTTGCCTGGAATGCGGCATTAGAGTGCTCTGATTGTCCAGCTGACCCAGTGTGTTTGGATTGACCAAACATCTCAAGCGTGTCATAAATGTTACACCCCTTACCATAAACACAAGCTTCGGCTTTTAAAGCATTTGTAAACACACAGTTATGTGGTTGGTTTAACCATATCAGTTTGAGCCCGAGATTCCCAGATTCTGAAAATGCGGATGATCAAGCCGATCAATCGGAACCAACTATGCAAGTACAACTTGAGCAGAACGTTTCACAGTGGTAAGTAGTCTTTGTATATAGCCTGGGTTGTACTCTTCAGGAAGCTGTCTTCTGTAAAATGCTCTGTGCACAGGCAAACTATTGGGTTGTACTCCTCAGGAACAGTGTTGGGCAAGCTGCTTGGAAAAAATAGTGAGCTAAGCTAGAAGATACTCTACATTAAATGAATCTTTAATATACTAAGCTTCCCCTAGGAAATGTAGCAAGCTAAGCAACATGGCAAAAGTAGTTTACTACATCTTTTTTTTTTTCCTTTTTTTTTTTCCAGAATATAACAGTACAAATAACAAAAAAATAATAGAAGCAGAAAATGTCTAGTCATTAGATGTTTGAAGACATTTCAGGTGTCGGATCCCACACAATCCCATTAGCTTTGCTGAAATACGACAACGCAAAACAGAACAGAATAAAATCAAATGTATTTTTAGTTTAGCAAACCTATTTAAGATAAATAATACACATCATGTATGATGAGCCACAACAAATAGCCCTTAAAAATGATTAGCATGCTAATTTCATCAAATGCAGGCTATGTAAAGCTGCTACCATATGTAAAACCTCCTTTTCACCGGCAGAGTATGGCAGAGTACGCTTAGCTCCGCTTATGTTTTACGTGATGACTCATTCATACATTATTCTTACTGCTAAATGTTCCTCTCATTAAGATGCATTCTCTCTGCTTGGTACCTTCCGCTAAATGTGTAGCCATGAAATCTTATCATCTGAGAGTTAGTTGGATGAGTGCGAATTAAGTGTGTGAGTCATCCATAGGAATGTAGTTCCTGGCTGTAGGATCCTGACAGATGCATTCAAACACCACAAGGCTTGATGCTTCTCCAAAATGGAGTGTGTCATGGGCTCCTCAGCACACAGTTAACCAAGTGTCATCTCACACACAATTTCTTTTTTAATATATAGTCACTTAGTGCTCTCACACATTTAGTTTATGGACCACTACAGGCCCAAGGCATTTCTGAAATGAATACTGTTCATAATCCTACTGTGCTACAGCTGCATTGCCACCTACTAACGAAATCTGAAATGGCTTTGCTATAAAACCAACCCAGAGGGTTTGGGGATTTTCACATTACTTCAAATGCAGTCAGCTGATGTTCTTTTAAAGGGCTTATACTTTTTTATCAGTTAAGTTTTTTTTTCCTTTCCTTAAGGTCCACTTATAATTTTAAATTAAGGTTTTTATATCAGAAACATTCCTAATTTCAGCCAAGTCTCATGGAAAAAGTGCCTGTGGTGACTGTACAAAATATTACTTTATTGCACATTTCGTGGCACTTTCAATGTGAAATGTCCAATTAGTAGCCCTAAAAACAAGATTTTTTTAAAATGATTTTATTACATTGGTTGTTGTATGTATTGGGGCAGTTTGGAAATAAAAAATATCCAGTGAGTGGCGCTATTATTAATGCTCTATTGTAGGGGTGTCCAATCCTGCTCCTGGAGAGCCAACCTCCTGAGGAGCTCCAACTAGCTCCAGCACACTTGCCTGGATGTTTCCAGTAAGTCTGAAGACCTTGATTAGCTGGTTTCAGGTGTGTTTTAGGCTTAGAGTTAAACTCTGCAGGACAGTGGCCCTCCAGGAACAGGTTTGGACACCCCTGCTCTATTGTGTTTGAAAATAAAGTACCACCAACACTAAACCCAACTGATAGTGTTAACAGAAGAAATGCAAGATAAAAATTCATTTGCTGAAGCAACCATGCCATTTTATGTTCCTTATCTTGATTCTTATCGAGTGTCGATACTCTGCATTTTTTCCCGCTGTAGGTCTGTTTGAACTAAAAATGCATTAAAGGCGCATTAAGTGATTTCGGAGAAACGCTTTTGAAAGCAGATCGGACAGTGCATCACAACAAACCTGTAGCCAATCAGCAGTAGGGGGCGTGTCCACTCATGATGGAGGAGGAGGAGAGAGAGTGAGCGAGAGGGAGATTTGAAGAAAGACTGTAGAAAGAGAGATGGCTGAGAGACATTACAAATGAGATAAGGTCAGAGGAATATCACTGGAAAAAGAAGGGTTATGATCAGGCAAGATCTTTAGGACCCGAGTTAACATTAGAAAAAGCTTTCCAGTGCTGGAGACACCTCCCACAGAAAGCAACGAAATGACCACATTCAAGGTCCAGAAAGGTTGTAGATCCATTGTTAAAACAGTCGACGTGACTGCAGTGGTTCAACCTTAATGTTACGAAGAGACGAGAATACTTTTTGTGTGCAAAAACAAAAATAACGACTTTATTCAACAATCTCTTCTCTTCCCTGTCATTATCCTCACGCAGGTGATGCAGTAAGCGCAGAGAAGGCTTCCTTGTTTATGTCTGAATGCCGGCTCAGTATTGGCCAAAGCTGATCATGTGACCAGCACAGCGCATGCGTGTGATACTGACGCAAGACCCTGCCAATAATGAGCTGGTGTTCTGACGTAGAACCTGGAGTTGCTGCACTGTGTTTACCACGTCAACAGCATAGGAGAATGACAGGGAAGAGACAAAATAGTTTAATAAAGTTGCTATTTTTGTTTTGTTTTTGCACACAAAAAGTATTCTCGTCTCTTCGTAACATTAAGGTTGAACCATTGCAGTCAAGTAGACTGTTTTAACAATGTCTTTAGTACCTTTCTGGACCTTGAATGGGGTAATTTCATTGCTTCCTATGGGAGACAAAAAAAGCTCTCAGATTTCATCAAAAATATCTTAATTTGTGTTCTGAAAATGAACGAAGGTCTTATAGGTGTGGAACCACAAGAGGGTGAGTAATTAATTACAGAAATTTCATTTTCGGGTGAACTAACCCTTTAACTGTAAAATATACGAGACATGATTTCACTGTTCATTACTATGATTATTTCTTGTTGCCAGATGTTGTTTTTCATCACTGAAACCACTTAACTTGTTGACTGTCATACTTGATTTTAAATTTGTTCAACAAAGAATGGCCTTTGGCTGTACAAGCAACATGGTCAGGTGGTGTAACTGGTTTGTGTCCATTGGCGTAACCAGTATTTTTCATAAAAATATAATTATATACAGAAAAATGTATGTGGAATAAAATGTAATCATCTAGTTTAGTGTAATAACATGGTTTTTAACAATTTTTACATAATTTGTCAAAGATTATTTAGAAAACAGATGTGTTTTCAGCATATGTCCCACCAAATATTGCAAAAAACACATTAAAATTTACATTTAGAGATAACTCTAATAAAATTATTTTTTTAAAAGTATATATTTCTATGCTTACATGCCATCTAGGTGGATAAAATATTTAATATTTGTCATTCTTTGGCGGTTACACCGTTTGACATTTTCAGGTACATTCATTCTTAACTTTAGTAAAAAACTGTGCAAATGTCATTTTTATTAACATAAAATCAACAAATACACTATATACATTTTAACGTACCTGATGCACGCTTTTAAAACAGGTTTTTAAAAGTTTTTTTTAATTTCTCATCTTGCCACACCATATTTGTCACTGACCCAGATGCAGATGCGCCTTTCAGCGTTAAAGACGTTCAGGACAGTTGAAGGAACTGTCAATGAAAGTTTATAATTTTCACGCGTTTTCAAGCCTTGCCAATTTAAGACTTACAGCGAAAGAACTCGAGAGCACTTTGTGAGAATGCCCATGTTTGCGAGTATCCAAGTAAACATATTCAGTTATGGCTTAAGTAAACAGCAGAGAAAGAACACATGTGTATCATTATATTGGATCCATGCATTAGTCTTAAAGTGACAGCAGCCTAATATTCCTGCTGGTGTTTTTCATGTCAATCAAACTATAAAAGACAAATAAATCAATCCCTGCTCTTCACTGAATAATGCTTTTGTAACTTTAATAAGGATGAACCTTTATTTAATTTGTACAGTGAAGATTATTTGCAGTGTTATTTTACATTTGATTACTTTATTTAATTTCTGTACAAACTACTGTTAGAACTACCTGAAAAACCTTAAAAGCACTGATTATTTTATTTGTATCTTTGTTCTATTGTATTTATTTATTTATTTGTAACTTTTATTAATTTATTACTTTTTTTGTGGTGGGGCCGGTGAAAATAGAATCATTTAATTAACTGAATCGAACCGAAAATCAAGAATCGAATCGAATCGAATTGAGATCTTGTAAATCGAAATCGAATCATATCAGGACACCCGTGTCGATACCCAGCCCTAGCAGAAAGGCCTGAAAACAGACGCCGAGGTTGCATTTTTTTGTTCTTTGTTGTTGTTCCGTTTGTCATTTTCACTTTATTTTTTGCAAAGCTTTATTTTGCTTCACTTCTGCTATGATAAAGAGCTTTTTGGGGGGCGGAGCAATGAATGGGAGGGGTGTGTTTGTTTGGATTGATAGGCAACAGTGTTCAACAATGATTCTCAGAAATCACTTACTGCACCTTTAATTAAAAAAGGAAAAGCTACCCTTTAAGATGCTTTACTTATGTCCCTGAAAGGAAACAATAACCAAGTAAATTGTTGGTTATTTTTTCAGCATTATTTACTTGATTTAAGAATAATTTTTAATGGGAAGACTTAATGGAGTCAGGTTAGATAAGCAGAATTTTTGTTAAGCAGAACTCTGTGAAGCTTGAAATAAGGGCCAACAGAAGAAAAAAAATTCCCAGGATGTGAGGGACTTTATACAAAGATTTGAGGAGAGAAAGCAAAACCATGTACAAAACCATGTAAGTTTCATTAACTTGTGCTGAAAACTAGCTTATTACTAGATTCAATACTGGATAAAGCCTTTGCAAGTCATACAACTTTCCTCTGAAATGCAAAGAGCAAAGTTCATAGCTGCATTTCAAGTTTTACTGGCTCCTGGAGCTGATGTGATTGAAACTGCTGCTCTTTATTTTCGCATGAAGTTCATAGCGCCCTTGATGCTTCTGAAGGAGCGACAGGGCAGATGAGAATGTGAAGAGTGTAATGTCACTGGTATAAAGTGACCAAGGTAAATTTCTACACAGTAACAAGACAGCACATACCTCAGCGTCTGGGAGTCAAAGGACAAGGCCAGGCAATGAAACCATCACAGACCTTTGGATGCCTCTCACCGCATTAGAACAAATAAAGCCAGCCAACCCACGCAGAGCTGTGCCGACTCTAAACAATCTCCGCTTCAGACTGAATGAACGCTGAAAGAAATGCTGTCTCTTTCAAAAGATGCTGATTTCATAGATTCATTACATGATTGGCTTTCTGTGTGGGGGCTGTTTTTCTGCACTTGATTGAAAAGCCATTCACAATGGACAACATCTCTTCATTATTTCTCAGTGCCGCACCAACAACCTTGGGAATTATATGTTGAGTGAAAAACAGCCTTCGAAGCAATAGACTTCTGGTAAAACTTGGTCTGAGTCTTTGTGACATTAAAGTAAGAAAGTTTGATATTGAGTTACACTCAGTTGCACTTGAAGCCTAATTTAATAAGCGCACAAAGTGTGTTCCCTACTTGCCTAAGTTTTCTCAATACCACACACAGTTTTTTTTTTTCTTTTTTTTTTATCTGCGGTCACAATATGATAAAGGGAAAAGGCACAGGTCAATGAAAACACAGTATTTCATGCAGGTATTACAGACATGTATGAGTTTTAATTACATTTTAATTTTATTTCATAGTTTTTAGATAATTCACTTATTCACAATAAGCCACTAAAGCATTTTCTGATTTGGTTAACTAGTGTCTGTCTTTTTCTGTTTATTTTGTTATGGTAGAACATTCACTACTGTTTAAAACCGTTTTCTTTTCTTTTTTTTTAGGTATTTGAAACATTTTATGCTCATCAAGACTGCATTTATTTGATCAAAAATACAGTAAAAACACTAATATTGTGAAATATTATTACAAAAATTATATCAAAAATAAGATGTATTGCTGATAAAACAAGATATCCTTACATTTTGACAAGGAATCAGTTTATATTGCAGCACATCATATCATGAACGATTATCAATGCCTGAATCAAATTCACTCGGAATAAAGCATTTGTGACTTGGTTTCTCACACAATTTTTTTTATAGTAATTATATCCCTGTTTGTGAGCAGAGACATCATACAGAACAGGGAATTTTTTTTTTCTTTTACAGTAATTGCTTTTTAAGGACTACAACAAACAGTTGGTAGGGACTACAACGAGGCTCTTTCCTGGTTGGTGACATCACAAACCCCAAAATTTACATAAACCCTGTGCCCGAGAACACGCAATAAAAGGGGCGAGTCCATGTTGGGCTGCTTCAGAGAAGAGGAAGAGTTGCTGTAGTAGAGTATTGCCATTGTAACTTTACGCCACACTGCTTCACAAATGATGGTCAATTTAACGCTGAATTTGCATAAAAGATTAACATGACACATGCTAGTCAATGAGTTGAATCAACTCCACAGCAACTACATACATTTATCCACTAACTGTTCAGAAATGTCCAGATGCATTCTAAAAATTGTAACTTCTTCCTGAGTCTCTCCGTCAGTGTCCGACTCTGGTTTGAACAATGTAAGGCTGACTGTTACTGACAATCCTCACTTTGGCTGCGTGAGATTCTCCAGCTTTGTTGTTGTTGAACAACCGAAGCGCAAGCTGTTAAAGCTCTGCCCTCTTCTGGAAAGGGGGCCAGGAGCAGCGGCTCATTTGCATTTAACACTCAGAGGTCGGCTGTTTGTGCCGGCGATACCACCTCATTTATTTTCTTGCCAGTGTGAAAGAGACTAAAAATACTCCGGCAATTTTGGACGTACAAATAAGTTATATATCATTAAAAACTGTGGAACGTCTTCTTTTATTTGTATATACTCACAGTAAAAACAAAATGCTGTGCTTTTTGCAAAATAAAGAAAACAAACATGATGCGTGAGCCGCAGTCTCTCTCTGAATGAAGTCCGAGCCGCAGTCTCTCTCTGAATGAAGTCCAATCTGATACTCCCTCAGAAAATGAACTGTATCTTAGTGAATACTTATCACACAAAAATGAGACATTTGTCTAAAGAAACAGGTTAAATCAGGTTAAATCATGTCAGTCAAATCAAAAACTAATATTCTGTATATGTAATCTGTTTGAAAATGATGTCAGCCGTTCACGATTCAGCTCATTATCCGCTAATGCGGCCACGCCCACGGACCGCGCGCGCTATTAAAACCCAAATTCTGAGGCGATCAGTGCATCAGAGATTGAACGCCCACATCAGCTCGGAAAAATGCATCAAGCTTAGTGAGTTTCATGTACTTTTCATCGTTCTGAGATGTGGTAAAGAATAATTTTAAAAGGATCTACCTTAGTGGAAGAGCTGGTTTCACTTTCATTTCGAGGATCAACTTTATCAAGCCAATGGTTGTGAAAGGTACGTTTTTTTTTCTTTCTAATTGCGATAGTGCCTGTGAATATTAAACCACAAAAAAAAATGTTTAAATTTGAATCCTACAAGTTTTGTGCATCTCAGTGTGAATTAATGGGGCAGATACTACACATAACTACACATAACTTATATTAGTAAATTGCCATGGCTATTCCCAAACTATATTGCTATACTGAGATGAGTGAAATCGTCTGAAATACGTAATAAATACTGAAATAAAATGTGTTAGCAATGTATTTCACTGCACATTAACATTTAGGCTCTATAATATAACAAATATAGGAAATGCCATAGAGATAACATTAATTTTTAGACGCTTTGCATCACAGAAATGCATTATATTTTAAAGTATATTAAAATAGAAAACCATTATTTTAAATTGTAATAATATTTCACAGTTTTGCTGTTTTTTCCCCTGTATTTTTGACTTCTTTTAAAAACATTATAAATAGTAATGCATCCAATCTTTTGACTGGCACTGTCATTTAAAATATAGGCCTATACAGAAAAAAAATTCACATGATGTGCAATAATACGTGCATGCATAAGATCACAAAAAATCATATTTTCTGTTAAGAGTGGACATTATATTAATGTTAATACAATAGCTGATATATAGCTCACAGAGGGTTTTTTTATTTTATCCCACAGATTTGAGAATATCATAGTGAACAGATATTGGTCCATATTGGACTGCGTGAATTTGGTACTGAGATCACTGACTGGAAGCAGGAAAGTTTTTCTTCTTCTTTTTCCTCCATTGCAGAAACACCAAATGCCAGGTATGTAATGTTCACATATATCTTTGAACAGGATTTATTTCCAGGTATAACTGTGTACTCAAAATGTGTCTTTGACTCTCATTTATATATTTAACTATTTTAAATAAATTTCAAACAAAAAATGATATATGTCTTTTGTCATTGCATTCTTTCTTAGTTGACTCAGTCACATTCCTGACCTAATGGCTCATTATGCGGCTCTTTTTTGTTTTGTTTTACGTAATTCTTTCCAAAAAACAAACATGTACATACTTGTTGCTCACATATTATTGTAGCCTAGTTTGTGCTGAATACAGTGTAATGAGACTTTTGACATTAATATATGTTTATAAACAACTGAAAAAAGCACAAATGTCAGGGCATGTCAAAACTTCTCCAGGGCCCCAAATTAGCCTCAGACCCCAGAGGGTTAAAGGGACACAAAAACTGCGTGTTTTCGCTCACACCCAAACAGGGGCAAATTTGACAAGCTATAATAAATTATCTGTGGGATATTTTGAGCTGAACTTCACAGACACATTCTGGGGACACCGGAGACTTATATTACATCTAATGAAAATGGGCATAATAGGTCCCCTTTAATGTTGTCACCCTAATTGAGATTCATTCATTCAAAAATCCAAATAGATGGGAACATTTAAAAACCTTGTGACACCAAAATGGTGTGATATAATTCCAGGCTGCATCACAAGTCAGATTGTGGATTGGTATCATTCAAAATATTCATCCAGTTCCTTCTGCTTGAAGATTAGCTAATAAATACTAAAATATTATATAAGCAATACTAAAATTGTGCTAAAAATGGCAACCCTACACTGCAATACACCAGCACTGATCATTCACAGGGGCCGTTCACACAGAACACGTTTTTGCTTAAGATGCAGGCAGTAGAAAGTTGTTAAATGTTTTAAAAGTTTTTAGAACACAGTCATGCACGAGACACAGCAAAAGACATGAGAAGCACATGTAATAGTCAAAGACGTAGAAAAAAAAAAGTGAAAAAGAGGTGCAATGGAATGGAAAAATGTGTTCTGAACCAGCACATAATAAAGGCAAACAATCACAAAAATCACAGCAATATCCATTGTGACAAAAAGCGAAATGCTCCAGAGGAGCGTGTAAACACGGTAGCTCTGTAATTTAGCACAGTGAGTCATTGTTTTCATTTCAGTCGCATTTCGGGGTCAAAGTGAGAGGCGAGACTGAAGTGGGGCAGCCTGATGAGAGAAATCGGGTGAACTGATTAGCCCGAGAGCTCTGTTTCACAACCCTCCATCACAGGCAAATCAGTGTGACTGAGCTCTCTGTCCAAAAACCTGATGGCCTGAACACCTCGCTTAATTCTGATTGGAGCGCTGTTGGCAGGGCTGAGAGGGGACAGCAGGAGTGGCCGGTTACTGTAGCAATGGGCACGATCTGGAGAGGCTCTCTCATATGAACTGTACCTTTGGGTACATCGCATCACACAAAGTGTATAGAAACAGGAGGGAGAGAAAGCAGAGAGGTGATTACAGATGGCCCTTGTCTTTTAATTAAGTTAAATATTCCTGTTATTTGCTTTATCAGCTAGTGGCTGCTTTGAGGGCCATCTGTGACCCTCCATTCCCTACAATGAGATATTGTTTCCTTTTACCAGTGAGGGGAAAATAATTACTTAAACTAATTACTCTAACAATTGGATCAGCCAATTGTAACTTTTATTGAAGGTGGGTTTTGAAAAAATACCTATGCTATTTTTGCAACACTGGATTCTGAACTTCAGAATCCATCATGGGGGAGCTACATTTAACCCTATACATGTGAAAATGAAGCCCATAAGTCAATAATTCCTGGGGAGCATTATCAAAAGTAGAAGAACAGGCGACAGGAATTCAGAACAGCTATAGACTAAAGGTCAGCACAGTCGGCAGGACCAACATTCGACAGACCGATTCCTCTACGCTCATGGTGGAGACCACATCATGAATTCAGACAAGCAAACAGCTCTTTCAAACACAAAGGACTCTTTGCTCTCTCACTGCAGAACTTAATTTTGATAAATGATTGATTGTCCTTGGAATAATGTGCACAGATGAATTGTTAAAATGCCCCTATTATGCTATTTTAAAGATTCCTAATTTTGTTTTGCAGGTCTAAACCCCTCCTTTTCTGAGAGCCTACTCTTCTCTGATTGGTCAGATGGCTCAGTCTGTTGTCATTGGTCTTCCGCTTTGAGCGTGTTGGAAACAAAACGCCCATTACCACATCTGAACTTCATCTCCAGAAGCTTCCACAGCACTTGATACACAGTGAAATGAACAGCAGCGATGATGGCAGTTTTACAGTGTCCAATAATGAAACATTGGAACAAGTAACTAATCATCCCGAACAACCATCACATGCAAGACTTGAGCAGGTCTCTAAGTGATAAGTTTTTATTTAGCTTGTCATACATTGTAGATGAGATTTGAAGACCATAGGCGAACATTATGCAAATTTGTTACAAACTTACAGTTCATGCAGGAAGTTCATGCAGGAATAACTGATGACTCATTTCAGGCAGTTCAGAATAACTCATTTATCATGCACTATGATTTCTGAAAATTTGCAGACCTTTTATACCCACAAACAGCTATGTTACATTGCATGAAAGGTAATATTGGAAAAAGCATAATAGGGCCCTTAAACAATAAAACCAGTAGTAAGCAATGAGAAAGTACAACCCGAATTCCGGAAATGATGGGGCGTTTTTTAAATTTGAATAAAATGAAAATTAAAAGACTTTCAAATCACATGAGCTAATATGGTATTCACAATAGAACATAGATAACAAATGTTAAACTGAGAAATTTTACAATTTTATGCACAAAATTAGGTCATTTCAAATTTGATGCCCATTCTTGCCTGATATACGTTTCCAGCTGCTGAAGAGTTTGTGGTCGTCTGTGCCAAATGATGTGCCAAATGTTCTCTATAGGTGAAAGATCTGGACTGCAGGCAGGCCAATTCAACACCCGGACTCTTCTACAATGAAGCCATGCTGTTGTACTAGCTGCAGTATGTGGTTTTGCATTGTCCTGCTGAAATACACAAGGCCTTCCCTGAAATAGACGTCATCTGAAGGGGAGCATATGTTGCTCTAAAACCTTTATATACCTTTCAGCATTCATAGTGCCTTCCAAAACATGCAAGCTGCCCATACTGTATGCACTTATGCACCCTCATACCATCAGAGATGCTGGCTTTTGAACTGAACGCTGATAACGCACTGGAAGGTCTCCCTCCTCTTTAGCACGGAGGATATGGCGTCCGTGATTTCCAACAAGAATGTCAAATTTTGACTCGTCTGACCATAGAACACTTTTCCACTTTGAAACAGTCCATTTTAAATGAGCCTTGGCCCACAGGACATGAAGGCATTTCTGGACCATGTTCACACATGGCTTCCTTTTTGTGTGATAGAGCTTTAGTTGGCATCTGCAGATGGCACAGTGGATTGTGTTTACCAACAGTGGTTTCTGGAAGTATTCCTGAACCCATTTAGTAATGTCATTGACACAATCATGCCGATGAGTGATGCAGTGTTGTCTGAGGGCCCGAAGACGACAGGCATCTAAAAAAGGTCTTCGGCCTTGTCTCTTATGCACAGAGATTTCTCCAGTTTCTCTTAATCTTTTGATGATGTTATGTACTGTAGATGATGACATTTGCAAAGCCTTTGCAATTTGACATTGAGGAACATTGTTTTTAAAGTATTCCACAATCTTTTTACGTACTCTTTCACAGCTCTGCCCATCTTTACTTCTGATAGACTCTGCCTCTCTAAGACATCCCTTTTATAGCTAATCATGTTACAGACCTGATATCCATTAACTTTGAGACCTGTAGCAGGCATAACATTTGAAATGAGTTCATTTTGTGCATAAAATTGTACATTTTTTCAGTTTAAACATTCGTTAAGTTATCAATGTTCTACTGTGAATAAAATATTGGCTCATGTGATTTGAAAGTCTTTTAGTTTTCATTTTATTCAAATTTAAAGGGGTTTCTGCCAATCTTATGTTAATCTTGAGTACCTATAGAGTAGTATTGCATCCTTCATATCTCCGAAAAGTCTTTAGTTTTATCATATTTATAAAATATACATACGCTGTACCGAGTCTTTCCAAAAACAACCGAGCTCCTGGAGGCGTGTTGTGTGGGTGGAGCATTTTTAGAAAGCCATGTCATGCACGAGACACTGCAACCGGGATGGTTTTGCACATCAAACTAGTGCGTGTTTACATACAGTAGAAAAACAATGGAAAAGTAGCGCACTGGAATGGAGAAGTGCATTGTGTGATTGGCCCTTAGGTTTACTATGAAATAATTCATTTATTTCAGCATATTTTTCCACTCTTTGTGTATTGTTTGAGTGGTTTACAATAAACAAACAGACACCTATAGTGGTCAGCTAAACAAATGTATTTAAACAAACACCATACATCGTATGATCCCTCGATAAATTAACTATACGTTCATGTTGTTTACTTTACGCGCACTTACGCGCCGATAGCCAACAACACACAGACGTTGCTTTGAAGCAGTTTTACTCACCGCCTGCGGTTCGAACTCATGACCGCAAACCTTTATCGCTGGGACCGCTCTATCTTTCAGCGTTAGACGATCTGCAAAACTGGCATCGAACTGGGCCTTGTTAATAAAACAATCAATATGAAATGCAGGGAAAAAACCAAGACACTGGCGCAACTCCGTTGCTGCCCCGGAAAAACAACTTTGGTTGACTTGTGCGTGCGCGCCTTCTGGGAGAAGTGCTCTTACAAGGAGTTCCGACCATAATGACGTCACACAGGCACACACTCGAAAAAAAGAGTACAATGTTTATGGGGATTTGGAAGAGTATTTTTGTCTCCGTCATACGTCCAACTCGTGTTTTGAAACTTTGGCCATGTTTAGCATGAGAATCCAACTCTTTAACAGTGTAAGTAAGTCAGAATACATGGAATAGCATTGTACCCACCCCTTTAAAAAAATCTCAGAACATTTCCAGAATTCTGGTTGTAAAGAGGTTAAATATTGATTTAATGTAGATTTTAAAGTCCCCATCTTATTGGCTTTTAGTATGAATACGTCACCCTTCAGGTCATATATAATCTAGTGCGCTCCAAAACAGTGACAATTTGCATTTAGGAGATTTAAGGATTCAAAATTTACAATCTCTCTCTACCACCAATTGTTGATCAGTATTTTGCTAACATCCTGCACTTCAGCTTCTCATCAGATTTTTTTGTCCAATCAAATTCTATCACTAGAATCTGAATCTGCCCAACCCCCTATGTGATAAGACGACGCTAAAGCTGCATCTGAAATCAGTCATTTGTTTGCACATTTGCTATTTTCCATATGGCAAATGGCACATAAAGCACTAAAATAAAGTTGTTGTTTTTTTGTTTTGTTTTTTAATTTTTTTTTTTTTTTTTAATCGGCATTAATGGTTCCATGAAACCTTTCCATTATACAAGGGGTGTCCAGTCCTGCTCCTGGAGGGCCACTGTTCTGCAGAATTTAGCTCCAAATCCAATTAAACACACCTGAATCAGCTAATCAAGGTAATTCTAGGCATACTAGAAACTTCTAGTCAGGTGTATTGAGGCAAGTTGGAGCTAAACTCTGCAGGACAGTGGCCCTCCAGGAGCAGGATTGGACATCTCTGGTATAATGGAAAGGTTACATGGATGTTATCGGTTCTTCATGGAACCATTTATGCTAATTAAAAAACCTGGTTTACACCCCTGCATTACACAAAAAGTTCTTTGTAGTGGAAAATGGTTCTTTAGATTATTAAAATATTTTTATTAAATTTTGATTATTAAAATGGCTTTTTTTTTTTAAATACAGCTGAATAACGCTGGGAATTTCAAGGCACTTCAGTGGGACTTAAACAGATAAAGTGATTGTATATGATGTCTAAGGACAGGAACACTAAGGGAAGAAATTTAAAAATCTAATTCCACATCCCTGAGATATCGGAAAATCAAAATCACAGCTCAAAACAACAATCTCACATCAAAGAGACATCTATTTGAACAATAAGGCTCACAAAAAGTGTTCATCAAACAGCTAATCTTTCCTAAAGCTCAGAAGAAGTTTGGAAAGCTTTAATCTCCACAACAAGGTCTCAAGCAGGATTTACTGGCTCCTGAAGCACCCCACCTGGGCCTGTGATGTTGTTTGATTCCTGGGTTCAACAGGCTGGGCAAGAACAATAAAGCCAGACCCACTCAGGGGACAAACATACCTGCACATCTGAGGAAGATCTGAGGCTCTTCATAGGCAATGTTATATGAAAATAAACAACAGGAAGACATTTAACATGAAAGACTGATTGTAACAACACAGATATGACAGTCATTTCAGTCAATCAATCAATCAATCAGTAAATAAAAACAATAAAATAAATAAATAAAATAAAACAAAAATAAGCAATAAATAACAATAATAACATACAATAATAATAATTATTATTAATATTATTATTATCATTATTATTAACCTTTTTGGTAGCTCCCCCTTATGGCAGTACAAATCGTCTCAGGTTACGTATGTAACCATGGTTCCCTGAGAACAGGGAACGAGACACTGTGTTTTTTCAAGCTTCTTTTTCAAAGAAAAGAGGGTATCTTTAAGGGAAATGTAGCCAAGGGGGCCCAAGGGAACCCTAGCCAGTCACTTGTGTAACGAATTACAGGTATTACAACTATAACATTAGTTCAGGTGCTGTGGTTGCTCGCCTTTCTGTAGGAGTTTCCGTACACGTGGTTTGGGCAATTGGTCCTTTTCCAGGAATGTGCGTTCTTCGGCGGGGTTTTCGAACAAGGTTTTACTTAAGAGTAAGATAACCGGAAAAAAAAGAAGAGAGAGAGAGTCCGTCTCCTAGGTGATGAAGCATGACGAAGGCTTGAGAAAAAGAAAGAACTTGTGCAACGAAGAGACGCGTGTCATTGTGTTTTAAGGACAACAGACCAGCACGCCTCCTTGGGTACGTCTGCCAATGATGAGGGTGCAATTTAGGCGGGCAAACTTTTTTCTTTGTCTTCATTTATGACCTAATTTGCATGGTTTATGACGTTTCAGATCTGAGTACATTTTCTTCAAAATACCATTACAAATAGAAGAATACATTTTACAGTAATGTGACATGCATTTTCAGTTAGGGCATAACGACAGCTTTACGGTGAGACCAAACTTATATATATATATATATAAAAAATGCACCTTGGAATATAACAACAGGTACACTTTGGCACAGTCATATTTGGAGAAAAGCATGTACATACAAACTCCATGTACATTTGCATGTGTCTGTATGTGTGTGTGTGTGTGATGTGTATTGGGATTGTGGCCGGTGTCTGTGACTACATGACCCTTAGCCCCACCAGGGTGGCTCTTTGAAGTCCCTGGAGCTGGTGAGTATATCTTCTGTTTTTCTTCAATGAGGTAACAAAGGTGCCAATGGGGCAATCGGTCCCGGACTTGCCGGAACCGATTCGTGATTTATATGTACAGTTTGGGAGGTTAAAAGCATTCTGGAGATTGTAAAGTAGGCTCAGCTTAGTGCTTTCTACCCTTACCAGTGAGGGGAGTAAAACTTAGCTCAATCCTAGGATCTACTCAGCGCTTGATTAGCCTAGGGGCCGGTCTTCAACGGGGAGGCCTCAGAGAGGCCTTCAACCACTTAACCAGACTTAGGGAGCTAAGTACTATGCAGAACAACCCTCTAGACGAGGGGAGTACTGGGCTCAACCTAACAGGTAGACCATACTATAGGCAGAGAGCCTGCAACATGAAGTAATTCTACACAATGTAGAATATATCAGAGCAGCCTTGCGAAGGCCAGCCATGTGAAACTACATGCTTAATCTGCTAAAAAGACACCCAGATGTGGGGGATTCGCTTACAGGGCAGCCTGTGAAGGCCACACACCTAAAAGCAACTCAATTGCTGATAAAGCAAGAGCCCATAAAACATGGGAACTTGTTCTGATTGAAACCGAGTTTAACTAGCAGATAAGACTACAGAGTGCCCACATACAGTCTACCTCAACACATCCCAACAAGCAGTGTACTCAGTAAAAACACTTTTTACTCTTTAAGCAAGAGAAGTACAAACTTATGCTATCATGCTCTGAGGGAAGTCCAAACAGGGCCTGCGACCCCAGAAAGACACGTGGTGTCAGCTAGTGGCAGTGTCTAAGCTCTATGGGAGCCAATATGAGAACCAAACTATCCAGTGAGGTTAACTATTTAACTCAACCTGAGCTTGATTTATTCACACATTCCAACAGGCAATGTACTCAGTAAAAACACCAAACCCTTAAAATAGAGGGAGTACAAAGAAAATTACTCTACCATGTCCTGAGGGAGGCTGAAAAAAAACAAAAAAACAGGCCTACTACTTCAAATGAACACAGCATAAACCTGTGGCAGCGCTAGTTTCCAAGTGAGCAAACTCTAACTAAAAACACCTAACAACAGCTTATACATTCCAACAGGCAATATACTCAGTAAACAAACACTTTTTACCCTTTCACCAAGGGGAGCACAAACTATATCACCATAATCTTAAGGAGGCCAAAGTCAGGCCTACTACTCCAGAACACACGGGTGCTAGCCTGTGGCGGTATTTAGAGTTAACTGAGTTCACATAGTGTAGGGCAGGAATAAGAACTAAACTAATAAAGTACAACGACCTTTAATAACAAGGGAGTACTATTAAACCAACCCTGAAAAATACAGGGTGGGTACTTCACAACAGAAATTCTCAAAAACAGATACAATCTGTACTGAACCCTAGGGAACAGGAGCTTTCATAAAAAGCTACAACCATAACACTCAAGCTTGAACATAGTTCAAGGGTTTCAGGGGAAAGACTGATAGTTCTACTAGCTATCTACCACTAGATAGTTCTGGGGGAGCGGGGCCACAGCAACAAAATTTCTATTCACATAGTGAAAAGGGGCCTACACCGCCTGAGACAACAGCACCAGGGAGACTTAGCAATTGTCTGCTAACGGCACCAGGGTGACTTAGCAATTGTCTGCTACCTTAGCTGTTTTCTATTTTACACTTACACCAAGGGAACAATGGGCCTTGGCCTGACAACTCTGATAAGAGGAGGCCAGAACTAGGAAAAACTACACTCACATAACAGGGGTAGTGTAAAAGGGCGTAAAAAGCTTCTAGCAGACCGCCTAAACCCTAGTTCTACCCTAGGCCAGCTATAGCTGTGGGCCTATAAGGCCAACACATAAGCATAGATCTGCCTGGGGCTAAGAAGCAACAGCCTCTATCAACAACTCTCAATTAAGAGGAGGCAAACTCTAAGAATACTATATTTCTACAATAAAGCTCATAATGAAACTTCAGGGCCCTTAATTACCGAGGTTTTTGTAAACATAAGAGACCTACCAAGCCAATTTCAGCACGCCCAACTGATATGCTTACAAACAGACATTGTGTGTAAAGCAACACCAGCCTGACCTGCTGCCGCCTATAGAGTGTTGGAGCCTGCCTATATCACGAGATAGTTGCACCCATCTCGTCAGTAGGAGGCATCAACGTGTACCCATACTCACTCCATCAACACCAGTGAATTAACCTGCTGATGGTGATGAACGCGAGCTGAATACAGGTTCTTCCATGCCTTCTCAATCTCAATATGAAGATCAAGAAGGAATGGAAAGCTTACAGTAGCTGGAGGATTATGGCCAAAAACAGCTGTATATACGTGGGGGCAGGGTGGCTTTTTGAGGATTCAGGAGGCTCACCGCCTTCATCCTCATCAGCCATCACCTGCTTTCTTGTTTGGCTTAGAACAAGAAGAGCAATTGCTGCTGAATCTAACGATGTCAAATACGACACATCATAATCCCGCAGCGCTCTCCCATCAGTCGTCGAAGGTCGCTGGGAATTTCATCCTTCTCAACACTTCAACAAGCTCTAGCTGAGAACCCCATGATCCAGTCTCTACTCTACCTCAGCAAGAGTAAGACCCAAACCATTAGGTGCAGCTGCCGGTCCTCTTCCTCTCAAGGAGCATTTTTACAAGTAAAACACACTCACAATAACAACAGACAGATCCCAAAAGAACTGCCTGTACACGCTCTTTTGTTCTCATAAAAGACAACGTTATAAGTTATGTGTGATCAGATGTCAACACTAATGGGACACAGATGCACACACTTCCTGAAATGTTTGTCAGACATAATTTGTCTTACCTTAGTACCGGTTTGATTTCTCTTGCTTTCAAATAAATCAGTCCCTGTAGATGAAAAGATACTGACTGCTTCTCTAGGCACTCCTTATGTACTTCCGGGTCGCGCTATGATGACATCATAGGCTGTCGCCGGCCAATAGGATTGTCGTGAGTTGATAATTGTTTTCAGGCACCGGTTCACGAGGAGGCGTTCCCCCCAAAGTGTGTCAAACGCAGTTATGAGTTATCCTTTTGAAAAGGAACTACTGATATCATCATCTTTGGATAATAAAACTATCTCTTTTTAATTTTCTTTTTTGTGACTTAAGTATATGTTTACACGACAATGATGTACTTGAAAACGGAAACGTTTTCTCTTTGTGTTTTTGCAAAGTTTCGCATACAGATGACAACGTTGTCATAACAATCCCCGTGCACACAGATCTGTGAAAATGACTAAAAACGCTATATTATACATGCCAGGCCAGTAGTTAAAGAGGTCAGAATTAGAATTAGTTGGAAACGTTAGAATTTGTTTTTTGTTTACACGAAACTTGCACTTTGAAACCCGTTTTCAATAGTTTGCATTTTCAGGTTCCCAAAACGCTGCTGTCGTGTAAATGAACTGGCAAAACGCATACAAAGTTTTCAGTTTTTAGTTGAAAGCAGTGACACTGCATAATGTAGCCTATAGAATGCAGTTATATGCACCTAAAATTCAAAATATTGGGGCAAAAATGTTCCTGTATGAGTTTTTTCCTCATATTTATATCATATGATATAGGTATGCATCATCACACGAGCAACAAGTGCAATACAACATGAGTGCTGTTTTTGTCCTGAATAGCACGGGCGGAAATGTGATACTGATTTTATACAACAGTTCAATAAATAAAAATTTATATTGTATTATATTTTAGACACAATATTGTCTGTTTTCATTACCTATAAAAGCCATAGCAGAAAGATGTGCATCTTTTACAGCAGTGTTTCTGAATAAATCTGCATTTGAGCGAATCGGATGAACTAATGATTCAATGGCCCATTCATAAAGAGAGCCATTTACTTCATTCCTGAATGAATCAGCCGTTTGAAGGAATCGAATTAATGAATGTCTCAATGACTTACTCATTTAGACATTTACCGCCACCTACTGGCAGTTTCAGTTTCTTATTTAGAGTATTATTTTATATTATTATTTATAATATTATTTAAAAAAAAAAAAATTATCCATATTAATAAATAACCCAAACCCAAAAATGAAAATTCTGTCATCATTTATTCACTCTCATGGCCGTTGCAGCCTAAAAGTTTGTGTAATAAATTCTATGTTGAATCAAATATAATATTTCTTTCTAAAGCTACTTTTTGTAATGTCTATTTGATGCTTTTCTCATTTAACAAAATAATGACTTTAAATTCTTTTTGGGGGGTAATTTCTCAGCCAAATTTGATGTGCGATTATTTTGTGTATTTTAATCAATTGACAGCCCTAATTATAATATGTTCATTTATCATTTAATTTCAGCAGTTTTCCAGCATTATATAATATTGCCATCATATTGGCAATTGGTCACCCTCATCTTTAGATACTGGTATCAGTATCAGTAACTGAAAAGTCCATACTGGTTAACCTCTATTCCTGATCTTATTTCCCATCCCTTAAACAAATGATTTCCTGTCTTCTTTCTACTATTAAAAAGTGGCCAAAACAAGATAAATACACAGAAATTGCTCCAATTTCTTTCACATACAGCTAACACAAACACATGTTCACACCACACTCAGTTTGTGAGGTCTGACTCAACTCTGCCTCCTAAAACTCAGGCCTGTGGCTTTCAGCAGCAGCTGAACTTTGCTCACAACACCTCCTGCAGTGGTCACAGGTCACAATGACTCATCTGTGGTGACTCTGGTTCTTACTGTGTGGGTCACAGTAGGGTCCCGTCTGTCCTGGAGGCCTTCCGCCAGTTATCACTTTTCATCAGTGAGGCACAGGTCCTCGGGTACACGCCTGCACATGGTCTACAAGTACTGCTGAGAGATCCTCTCACGTCTTCAGTCCTGCTGGTGCCCCCACCAGTATGCAATTAACAAATGACTCATCAAACTGGGTGAGAAAAACAGCCTGTTTTACAAACACAGCAAAGATAAAGTTTCAACGACCGAATCTGCAATAAATGGGCTTAATTTGAATCACAGCCATGTGACCCTTGTTTATAATTTGCTAAACAATATGGTAATTGTACAATGGAGTACAGGGAAATGTATTAAATTCCAGGAATATGATGTTTTGGATAATTACATGTACATGTAAACTGGAGTTAATGTCTTAAATCAGTGGTTCTCAAACCTGTCATGGAGTACCACCAATCCTGCACATTTTGTATGTCTCTCTTATCTATCACACCTGATTCAACTCATGAGCTCATTAGAGACTGCAAGACTTGAAATTGGTGTTTCAGATATAGGGAGACATACAAAATGTGCAGGGCTGGTGGTACTCCAGGACAGTCTTAATTCATAAGGGGCTTTCGCACCGGGTAGTTATAGGAACTTAGTTATAGGAACTAGTCACCAAGGTGGTTCCAGAGAACTAAATGTTCCCCTAGGGCCATTTTCCTGGTTGCATTCGCACCGCCGGAAGGAACTCTGCACAACTGAAGTGGCATAAGCCGTGGTTGTTGTTGTGACTTATTTTGACGGCACGGAGGACATTTATTTTGATGGTGCTGAGAACGCCAAAGCCTGAGCACACAGCACTCCCATTCTTCATCTTTATTAGTTTACAATCTGTTTAACAGTCCTGACTAATATGTTATTAGATAGAACTGTTATATAAAGAAAGTAAAAAGTGTATGAAAAAGTATTAGCGTTTGCCGTGTGGTTGATGCCCAATGTGGCTAGCTAAACAGAAATACAGATTTTACAGAATATACAGAAATTAGATTTTCTCCTTAATGTAGAGGTTGAGAGGTCCATCTATCACTGTTTTCCATGTTCTTAGAGTTAGTTTGTAAAGTAAATATATAGGCTCTAAACTGTGTGTGTACACGGCTTTTCAAAAATGGCCGGTGCCAGTGTTTCACGTGCGTTCGGCCAATTAATGTACACTTACGTCATTGGTAGTTCTTATTGTGCTGGGTTAGACCCTACTCTGAAGTAGGAGCTAATTTAGTACAAAAGGCTTTCCTAGAACTAAAACCGTTCTTGTGGTGCGAACATGCCAAAAATGCGGTTACTTCCGCCATTAGTATTACTGAACAGACTGAACAGATTCTAAAAGTGCCAATTCATGCATCTTCTAAGAAAAAAAAAAACATAACCACTGCAATACACTGCCTAAAATTGCCTATTACTTTTATAAACCAGCAGAAGCACAAACATTTTTAAATGTATTCATATTTATAATTAAAATAAAATATTTCCTCCAAGTAATGTACAGTGTTCACAGCTGCTAACTCAGCCAACTCAGTGAAGATGTTTTAAATATCTTTAAAATTCTCATTACAAATTTGGAAGATGGTTGGCACATGCTACATTTTCACATGCACATGACTAAATACTTTCATGTTTAATGGGTTATTCCAATTTTTGGAGTGATAAAGTGTTTACAAGCTCTTTAATTCATGACATTTAATTAAAATGAAAACCAAATTAATTCATTAAAACTAAATTACCCATGGGATTTCTGCTCAATTCACCCTGTCTAACAACCAACCCCCCCAAAAAAATCTCCCCTATAGAATATTTCCTTAGAAACAACTGACCCAAATGATCTAAGTGATTTGTGTTGCATGGTCTCAGACACCAAAATAATACCTCCACTCTTGAAATGAAGCAAGTCATCCATCATTTATTCCTAGATTGACTACAATCATTTGAATGTTCTCTTGTGTGTGATTTTTCTGACCATGTTTGATAGGACTCTGTGTGATTTATAGAGGTCTAGTTGCTCAGATGGTTCTAAATGGTTCCATATGAAGCGCCTGACAGAACGCTTTAAGGTTCAATATAGAACCTTTTCTTCTAAGGCGGTGTATCCACCAAATCGCTTTTAGCCCGCTGAAAATGCCAGGTGCTCTTCTGAAAACATCTTAGCCTGATTCACAACGGTAAGCTTGTAATAATGTTTTAAAATAAAATCGTAACTGGTAGGTTTCAGTGGGAAATTTAAGCATGCATCCGTTCGTCTTTTCGTCATTACGCCACGTCTGTTTACATAAAGAAGGAGTCCCAGCTAGTAGGCTATATGGCATGTGAGGATGCTGCTGGTAGCGGATCATTTATAACCTTTCCTCACAGCATTTGGAACAATTAAACTTATCATTTTGATGGTGGATTGTAATCCAGAAAGGTCCAAATGACAATCATCAGTGACAACTGGAGATTCACCCGTAGTCAAAAGCAAAAGACTTTGGACTGCAGAATGGCTACAGAAACTGAAATCTACAGGTAACACTAATACACACTAAATACACATAGTCACGCAATGCTGATGTTGTTAACATTAACAGTTAACATTAACAATAATTTGCATGGTTTGACCTGATCCGAGCTAGGCGATCGTTAGATTTAATCACTACTGGCAGCGCAATTTATTGTAGGCCTAATGTTTTTTTTCTCAGTTGGTCAGATGACAATATCCGGTGAAAATTCTTATTTTGGTCATACTTCCAAGACGTAGAATCTGTGATTCCGAAGTACAGTATCCACAGCGATGTGACTGACAGCAAACATTAGATTCATCCGCGCAGAGGAGCCGTGCCGATGCGCAACCCACGTAAAGATGATAATTCTGCAAATAACTGCAATTGCAGGTTTCAAACAGAGATGGTGACAAAGAGGCAAAACTTATGGACTGCAGCTTTAACCCACAATATTGCTTTAATTAATTATTTTTTAAAATATTGTCTTTAGAAATGACAGCTAGCACTGCACTTTGATAAAAGCTTTTGCTCATAACCAAACCTGCTGGTCTGTCTCCGTGGGTCACAAGTGACTGCAAATCTGATTGATGTCTCTAGTGTGGCTGAACACATCCAGAACCCAATGAGATTAATTCTGCTGTTTGTGTCATAATGTCCCATTCATTAAATGCAGTTAATCACAGACAGGACCTGAGGGAAGCCTCCATTACAGGTCTCTAAGCAACTAGACCCCAATAAATCACACAGAGTCATATCAAACATGGTCAGAAAAATCACATTTGACAAAAACATTACAAAAGAAGGGGCGATATTATCACTGTTCACACATAATGAGCTCTTTGCTTGAGGTTAGGTACGATTCAAGACAAGAGAACCCAGAGAAATGGCAGACATTCAAATGAATGTAGTCAATCTATGATAAATGATGGATGACTTGCTTCATTTCAAGAGTGGAGGTATTATTTTGGTGTCTGAGACCATGCAACACAAATCACTTGGGTCATCACTTGGGTCAGTTCTTTCTAAGGAAATATTCTATAGGGGAGATTTTTTTGGGTTGGTTGTTAGGGTGAATTGTAACAATGTCAGTTTAACCACTGACAGCAAAAATCAGGTTCAATCTGAGCCACGGCCTTAAGGACAACGATCCAACATATCACAGAGTAACGATTCAGGTGAGTCCAAACTCAAGATCATTTCCTGATCCAGTTCCCTTCTTTCCATTTCTATCACTTGTTCTCTCTCAGTGTTGAGCAGTAATGCCTTTTACTCTAACGCATTACAGGAATAATATTACTTTTTGCAGTAACTAGTAGCGTAACTAATTACTAATAAGATTTCAGTAATAATATTAGTTACCATCCATAAAATGGCTAACCAGATCACATATTACAGTGAAAAAAAAAGAGAAGAAATTATGATTCTGTCTAAAGGAATACAAACTAAACATTTTATATATACCCTAACATTCACAGAGGCACATATGCCAATTCAGAATTTTGAGGAGAAAATACGCATTTACCATATCTGTGGGGTATAACAGAAAAGAAAAATATTATATATATATCTCAAAACAAAAATAACATTATTGGCTGGCTCCTGCGTCAGCATCACACCTACAGTATCTCACAGAAGTGAGCACACCCCTCACATTTTTGTAAATATTTCATTATATCTTTTCATGTGACAACACTGAAGAAATGACACTTTGCTACAATTTAAAGTAGTGAGTGTACAGCTTGTATAACAGTGTAAATTTGCTGTCCCCTCAAAATAACTCAACACACAGCCATTAATGTCTAAACCACTGGCCACAAAAGTGAGTACACCCCTAAGTGAAAATGTCCAAATTGGGCCCAATTAGCCATTTTCTCTCCTTGGTGTCATGTGACTCGTTAGTGTTACAAGGTCTCAAGTGTGAATGGGGAGCAGGTGTGTTAAATTTGGTGTTATCGCTCTCACTCTCTCATACTGGTCACTGGAAGTTTAACATGGCACTTTATGGCAAAGAACTCTGAGGATCTGAATAAAAGAATTGTTGCTCTACATAAAGATGGTGTAGGCTATAAGAAGATTGCCAAGACCTCGAAACTGAGCTGCAGCACAGTGGCCAAAACCATACAATGGTTTAACAGGACAGGTTCCACTCAGAACAGGCCTTGCCATGACCGACCAAAGAAGTTGAGGGCACGTGCTCAGCGTCATATCCAGAGGTTGTGTTTGGGAAACAGACGTATGAGTGCTGCCAGCATTGCTGCAGATGTTGAAGGGGTGGGGGGTCAGCCTGTCAGTGCTCAGACCATACGCCACACACTGCATCAAATTGGTCTGCATGGCTGTCATCCCAGAAGGAAGCCTCTTCTAAAGATGATGCACAAGAAAGCCCACAAACAGTTTGCTGAAGACAAGCAGACTAAGGACATGGATTACTAGAACCATGTCCTGTGGTCTGATGAGACTAAGATAAACTTATTCGGTTCAGATGGTGTCAAGCATGTGTGGCGGCAACCAGGTGAGGAGTACAAAGTGTGTCTTACCTACAGTCAAGCATGGTGGTGGGAGTGTCATGGTCTGGGGCTGCATGAATGCTGCCAGCACTAGAGGAGCTACAGTTCATTGGGGGAACCATGAATGCCAACATGTACTTTCAGAGACTGGGCTGCAGGGCAGTATTCCAACATGATAACGACCCCAAACACACCTCCAAGATAACCACTGCCTTGCTAAAGAATGTCTCCAGACCTAAACCCTATTGAGCATCTGTGGGGCATCCTCAAACGGAAGGTGGAGGAGTGCAAGGTCTCTAACATCCACCAGCTCCGTGATGTTGTCATGGAGGAGTGGAAGAGGACTCCAGTGGCAACCTGTGAAGCTCTGGTGAACTCCATGCCCAAGAGGGTTAAGGCAGTGCTGGAAAATAATGGTGGCCACACAAAAAACTGACACTTTGGGCCCAATTTGGACATTTTCACTTAGGGGTGTACTCACTTTTGTGGCCATAGGTTCAGACATTAATGGCTGTGTGTTGAGTTATTTTGAGGGGACAGCAAATTTACACTGTTATACAAGCTGTACACTTACTACTTTACATTGTAGCAAAGTGTCATTTCTTCAGTGTTGTCACATGAAAAGATATAATAAAATATTTACAAAAATGTGAGTGTTGTACTCACTTCTGTGAGATACTGTATGTGTCGTGGTGCTCACGTGTACAGCGTTGGCCAATACTGAGCTGGCGTTTGGATGTAAACACTGAAGCCTGCACTGCATTCACTACGTCAACTGCGTATGACAACAGTTCAAATTGTTAAATAAAGTCGTTATTTTTTTGTTTTTGCCCACAAGAAGTATTTTTGTCACTTCATAACATTAAGGTTGAACCACTGTAGTCACGTTGACTATTTTAACAATGTCTTTAATACCTTTCTGGACCTCAAAAGGTGCAATGACATTGCTGCCTATGTGTGGTTCAGAAATCCTCGGATTTCATAAAAAATATCTTACGGGTCTTACGGGTTTAGAATGACATGAGGGTAAGTATTTGTGTGTCCACCAAAGCGTTTTCTCCAGCGGCTAGCATACTTTTCCAATTGTTTTCAATGGGAGTGCAGTTGTTTTTTAAACACCATTAGCGCAATGAGGCGCCAAGTGTCTTTTTCACGCTCAAGCTCTGAGCGCTCAGTGTTTTTTACCGGTCGCCTCAAGTTGAAGAATGTTCAACTATGAGAAAAAGCTGCGCTCATTACTGTCACTTTTTAGCCAGTCACCCAATCAGAGTGGAGGAGGGGCGGGACAAATACAACACCGACCAACCGTCACAACATTCTTGCTGTACAACGAGATCAACAAGCAGAGAACGGAACAAAATGGATGAGAAATTAATATTGCTGGTCTCCAAACATAGCAAGTACTCTACATTGTGTCGACATTTTTAGTCTGAAACAAATTATCTGCGAAATCAGTTACAAGTAACAGTGTATTCCGGATATTCCGGATCATAGCAACAAAGTGAAAAGCTCTGTCAAGTGCTCACAGATAGGCGTTTTCAGCAGAGCCTAGCGACACGAGGCCTTAATGACAGAAATTCCATTTTTGGGTGAACTAACCCTTTAATGGATGTTAAATGACATTACGTGTGGCATCGGAATCAGCAGATTCTAAATGTTTAGATGTCTCACTTGTGAACTTTCTGCTTCAGGGCGCCCTCCAGCTATGAGTATGAATGAAACAGACATTACATTACATCTGTGTACTCACTCACTAATGCCCACAACACCATATTTGGGTAAAAAATAGAAAAATATATTACTACTCTCTAAAGAAATTTGAAGTAAACATACCGTATGTGAATCCATAAGTTTTTCTCAAGTGTAGAGAAGTGTACAGGAGTTTGTTTTTTTTTTTTTTCCTTTCAGTGGATAGATAAGATTTCCTGACAAAAACTAAGAAATTACCATCCCAGATTTTGTATCCTGTATGGAACATTAATGTCCTATTTCAGTCACATGCCTGTTTAAGTGATGAACTGCACATTTATAGAGAGATAATAGACATTTTATTCTTGTCCTACAAATGTGTAGCCTGTGCTACTAAACCTCTGTAGCACCAGTGCTATGTGCAAAATAGTTGATGTACAGCCCTGCACATATGACAAGCTGTTTTTTCAATGATGTTAATTTCATTCCACACACAGAGCAACAACCTTGAAACGGTTAGAGATCAAACATCTGTTATTAGAGAACCCTCACAAGGTGAAAACGGCAACACACACACACACTCTTACATGCACATACACACGCAATCCTAAATCTCTTTTGTGTTGACAGCTGTACTGATGAAAGGAGTACTGGGAGCGTTCATCAGTCATCCACTGTCCAGGACGACAGATTTCCTCAAGATGTCAATATCCCCAGCTACTGACAACGGCAACCATCCGTCATAGTGAGCATTTATCCACTCCTGCTGTCAAACACACCTAAAGCTACTCAAGACATGAAAACAAGGACAAGAACAATATCAGCTTCACTCTGTTTATTCAGTAGCATACTGTATGTGAATCTGAGGACCCTATGTAGATGTCCTGCCAGCTACTACGGATATGATACACATATAGCTGGCTGAAGAATCCTATTTCTTAGGAAGGCCATTTCACATTTCTTGATTCTACCTCAAAGGTAATAAATCAGGATGTATAAAAGCAGAAAATGTTTTGCATTTGCATTCTTATGCTAATGCACCAGTATCTTGAATGATTTTCATGTGACTTTTAATGTAAGTATGAAAAAATGAGAGACTGACTGAAATTAAGTGAATGAGTGACCATGTTTATACTACTGTACCGTTCAAAAGATTTTTTTTGGAAAGAAATTACTTTTATTGAGCAAGGATGCATTAAATTGATCAAAAGAAACAGTGAAGATGCTTAAAGTTTTTTAATTCAAATAAATGCTGTTCTTGCAAAAATGCATCAGGTAGGTTTCCACACACACAAAAAAAAAGCAGCAGCACAACAGTTTTCAACATGAGAAGAAATATTTGAGCAGCAAATCAGCATATTAGAATGATTTCTGAAGGATCATGTGACACTGAAGACTCGAGTAATGATGCTGAAAATTCAGCTTTGCATCACAGGAATAAATTACATTTTAAAATATATTGATATAGAAAAAGGTTATTTTAATTTGTAATAATATTTCACAACAATATAATAATACCACTGTTTTTACTGTACATTTGGTCAAACAAATACAGCATTAAATACTTATTTCAAAAAAGTTCTAAAAATCTTACCAACCCCAAATGGTAGCATGCAGTATTTAGTCATATTTTGAAGAAGTAATTTCCTTGCTTTAAATATCCACTGTAATATTTATTTTATCTGTGTGTGACCATAAAAAGCCTGAAAACTCTTGCACTATGTCAAACACACATTTCTGGAGTGAGGAGGACATGAAATGAAAAGAAATGAACATGAATCAATATACAGACAGGCGAAAGCACGGCAACACTTTCACAGTTGAAATGGTTTCTGGCCTACATTTTCCAATTCATCCTTCAGCCTCTCATCTGCTACTGTTGAGGACATAATAGTCAGAGAGGTCATAATAGACGGAGAACTGGGAATAGAAAGTGCACGACTTAGTTTATTCAGAATATGATTACCATGTATACAGGAATATTCAAATAGCTGTGCACTCTATGAATCAAGTGGACCTCTTACTGAAATGAAGACTTAACGAGAAAAAGGACCTGTGCACTTAAAACATGGTCAATGAATGAATCTTACATTGATTATGAAAATCAACCACTAATTAGGTTAATGAGGGCAAGAAATGGTAAAGGGCCAATGACATCACCATCTGTACATTATTAACATTCATTATTACAATAATCATCATCACATTCATAATAATCAGTTAATAGTCCATCTAATATCTCAATTAAAATGTTAAGAATTTTTCTCCTTGTCTTTTGTTAAGTAAGCAAGAAAGCTTTCTTGGCATATTTTTAGAAATAGATTCCATTTACACTAAGTGCAAAAACTATAACCAAAAAAAAAAAAGTAAATAGTGATAGATGCCATTTATACATTATAGTGCAAACAGTCACAGATACTTGCACCTCAGTGTATTGTAGTATATTATAAAATGATATGCAAAAATATTTATTAAAAACATAAATTGATGCTGCTTTATTTTAGTTTGTAATAATAAAAGCCCTCACCTACACCTAACCTTACCTTTTTAACACTTAATTCCCACTATTAAATATCCGTTGGACAATTTATTTCCTCTCTTCCAATATTTTCTTCATTTTTATTTAACATAAACACCTCTCAGAGCGGATTTGTGTTGGTAAAAGAGAGCAAAATGAGTTCGGAAAAAGACGGATTCAAAATCAGATCCTTTGTGTCAAAAGCTACCACCATCCGCCTTACTCTCCATGCCACTGATCCTGTTATCAGCGGAATTTTTTTTGTAATTTTGTCCGGCCCAATCAGACAATAATGGGCGGAGTTAATGAAAATAGCCTCTGCCAACAATGCAGGCTATTTGCACTTGGTGTAAACAGACACTTAATTTTAGATATGTTAGGAAGGCAATCATGGCAATTACACGCCAAAATCATCTTCAGTCAGGTAAATGTAACTGTTTAAGGTGCACTATGTAACATTGACAGCTAGCGGGTGAACTGGGTACTGCAGTCCAAATTCAAAATACTGGAGAGAGATTTTTTGCCCGCCCCCTCCTGTTTAAGACTTGATGCTCATGCGGGTTGCCAGGATTGCGGACACGCAACAGAAACAAGCGGAATTGACAATGGAAAGCAATGAGCTTTACAATATAAGATGACCAATTAATGTATATGTTTACAATGTTTTTAATGCTGAAGCTTTTTAGGTTGGGTAAAATTCGCGATCTTTGACCAAATTCGTTTGCTGGCTTCCATCGCTATGTTTTCTGCAAACTGGCAACCCGGGGTGTCAAAATACTATTGGGTAAATTTGCAGTGGGTGCGATCAAACAGACCAAAACAAAAACAGATATTCCAAAAAGAAATGCACATTTCAAAGTAGAATAACTGGCTCCAGCATTGTTTTTCAGAGAAACGAGCATGGTTTCTACATCTCTGCAAACATATTATGATATTTTTATTCTTTAGTACAATAATAAAGTAGTTAGTAGTTTTGTTTTTGGATGCATTAATGTGCATGTAAACTGACATTTTCACTGGACTGCAGCATTTAGGCTAAGATGTGTCAGTTGTGTCTTGGAAACAGTATTCACTACCCACCTGCCTCCCTGAATAAATCTCTATTACACAGTGAAGCCTCAAACTGTATGCATTGTATACATTCCATACCCAATTTACAGTCATCTCAAATGTCAAAAACTGACCCATTTTACCTGAATCCACCCAATTAAATTAAGCATTTCTACTCAAAATAGCAGTGGTGGGTAAAGTGTGCCAGATGCTTTCAGGGTAAAATGTCACTTGGCTCTACTAATACCGAAAGTGAACTTGACCTCCAAATGCAGGAAATACTACTACAAGAAATAATTGCTTCAATGCATTCAAATATTCACTACATTCAAATATTCCACAAACATACAGTATTAAGCAGCACAGCCATTTTCAAACATTAAGATTGGAATAGTAAGGAATGTTTCTTGAGCAGCAAATCAGCATGATTTCTAAATGATCATGTGACACTGAAGACTGGAGTAATGATGCTGAAAATTCAGCTTTATCATCACAGAAGTAAATTACATTTTTTAATATATTAAAATAGTAAGAATATTTCACAATATTACTATTTTTACTGTATTTTTAATCAAATAAATGCAGCCTTGGTGAGCATAAGAGACTTTTCAAAAAAAGTTTTATAGTCTTATCGACTTTTGAATGGTAGTGTATATTCATATTTGTATTTAAAATTAATATAATTTGAGTATTCCAAAGGATTTAAAGACCACATGTGGTAATGTGGTCATTAAATAATGTTTTTAATGTTGTTTATATGTCTATGTGGTGTTTTTAATATGCTTTGAGACAAACCATGTGCAATTCCATAAGTTAACACCATTGCTGAGTAGTTTCTCTTTAAAACTGCAGTGACCGGTGTTTCACATGTCACAAATGACCTTGTAACCAATCACGTCAACGTGGAGCGGGCTTTGGCATATCATTACTATGCTCTGAAGCAGGAAGAGAGCTATGCTCTCAAGAGAAGCCACATTTAGGCATATAGCAGGTGAACTATGTATATGATGTATATTACAATGTTATGATGAACTATATGCCTTTCTCCACTTACATTCTAAGCTGTTCAAAGCATTTCTAAGGATGCAGATTTTTAGAAGGCAGACTGAGATGGTGAACTGGAACATGGTTTGTGTAACATTAGCAACACATTATTAGCTCTTTGATAATGTAGTCAAGCAAAAGGCTAATCATATATATTACTGTTATGTGTCCAACATTGTTGCGGCTGATACATAAAACTAGGGGTGGAACAACATATCATGCCACAATATATTGCAATACAAAAATGCAACAATATGTATTGTGGATAGTGACAATATGTATTGTGTATAGGTCACCCAAAATGAAAATTACTGTGAGAGAAAAAAATTCAGGTTTACAGGGTTTTAGTGTTAGTACTACATTAAACTACTTTATATAATGTTTAATATAATGTATAATAATGCAATCGTGGAATATTTGTGGGTCCTGATAATGCCAAATGTCTTATGTTACCAGTAAAAAGTGGCTTACATTATTTTAAATATATCTAGTCAGTGACAGTGTGCAAGCATATTTGTCTAAAATAATTCTGTATTTTCAGCTCCAGAATTATATATTAATATCAATATTTTTATTCTGGTGTCACCATTGTCCTGTGCATTGGGTTACCAGCACCAAATCCAAGCCTATTCATTTCCACCCCCAATATAATACCGAATTTAGCATTTTAACCAACAGTACATTTTTTGTTAACCATTTACCATGTCTTTGAGTATCGCAATAATATCGTATCGTGAGTTTAGTATTGTGATATGTATCGAATCGTGACATGAGGGTATCGTTACACAAACATAAAACGCATTACCATTCTGATAAATCAACTTGTATACGAGCCGGTATAATTCGCTCTTCCTCTTCTTCTTTTGAATCAGTTTCTGGTTCAAACATACGGCTGAATTAAACCAGTATTTCCACTTGTGGATCAGGTATTCTGAGCTAGTGTGAGTGAGTGGAGGAGGGGTTAATTTGCATAGTCATAGTCCGTGTATACTAAATGAAGCAAGGGTGTAGAGTTACATTCAAGCTATTTTAAGGCATGAATAAAAAATAAAAAAATTTCCAGAGGAAAAAATGTTTAAATATGGCTTTTGGTGATCAAATATGGGTTTTAAGGGATAAAATTACTGACTACAGGGGGACTTTAACTTCATCCTTTTCATGGCACAGCTTACCACTAACGTGGCAACTGGACTGAATTGAATTAAAATCTCTTAAAATCTGTGCATGTAAACTTAAGGTGAGGATTATCTCGAAAACAAATTTAATCAAAATAAAGAACGACCCAGCTGTCCTTGAACAAAATCCCTGAGCGTTACACATTATCAGATGAGGTGCATCCGATTGGATACCACTGCATCATAGGCCACATGATTGGTCAGGACTTGTGCTCTCAGGGCCAACTGATATCAGATAAGCAGCCTTACATCTGCTTTCTTCAGTTCATGAATAACATAACCCCTCTTGACTAAGTGTTAGGTCTATGAGCCTACTAAGCAATCTAAAGCGCAAGCATTCAAATCCCACGATAAACCCTCACAGCAAATGGATACATCTATACAGCAATACATCTCTCTAATTGCAAAAGTGGTCTCCAGCATACCCCAGTGCTGATGTCTTTTCAGAGAAAACGTAACTTTAAAATTCACGGCCTATGCAAGAAATTTCATGCAAATGCAATTGATTTAATATTTATAGGCATTGCAAATAAAAGTATAAGAGTTTAAATAAGACCTACTGAACATACCATGATACTCCTGCTCCATGTTGACGAGATCTTTGCAGATGGACCTGGTATCTCATAAAAGATTAAATGACGAAGATATGCACTCCACACTGACCTTGCAACTGCCTTTATTTATAGCTACTGAAATTCAGAAATGTGAAGATGCAATCTAAATAAGTTGTAGTTGCTGAATGGCTCCCGACAGCCTCGCTCATAGAAATTAGTTAGTGTTCTGAGTGATATCAATTGTAGATGGATGTGTTACCAGCTACCTGGTTGGTTAAAAGAATAAAAAGGCTTTTAAACAAAAGCTCCACCAGCTGCACCTTATACAGTATATGATGCAATAACAGAACAATTATGAACACCTGCAAAGCTGGTCAGAGAACATTTACTGACAGAATTGATAGATGGTCTGTTCAGGTTTAATGTTTGGATGTTTTGACCAATGCTTATTCTTTGTGAGTTATTCTTACTTTGAGTATCATAAACAGAGTCTGTAATGAATCCCCTCCAGCAACTTCACTAGATAAACGATGGAAATTATTTGTATTTTATTTCTCTAGAACATGATTTATGAGTTGAAAAGAGGCCTGGTGGGTAGCTCATGTTTTCCAACATGTTGCACGGCACCACTTACGTGCGGGTGACCAGAGTTTGAAATTGGGTCACTGGATGAATACCATTTCCCTATTTTTTTATGACGGTTCATCACTACTGTCTGAATGAAGGCAAAAAGAAGAAGAAGAAAAAAAAAGATCTTTCCAAAACAACAACAACAACAATAATAATAATAATAATAACAATAATAATAAATTATTGTTTTTAACTAATGTTAACTAAATTATTTTTTAAATAATTAAAAATCACACATTTTTTGTGAAATCACATTAATTATTAACTAAAATATTACATTTTGTATTCATACCTTTTCTTACATATTAAATCTTCAAAAAAATTATAATAAACTTTAATGTATATAACAATTGTCACATGAACCCATTCTAATGTCACATATACTATAGCTTTGCCTTTATTCACTGTGAGAGGTCTCTGTCTCTGCTCTGTTTAGGTTTGTTTGTTTACTTTTTCACTTCACAGCCCTTTCACGCTTTTTACATCTTTTTTACTCATTTTTATTGGTAACAACTGAACAATTAACAATTACTAAACATACTTAATATGAAAGTTTGTATGTGAGAATCAATCCTCCCAATGCAACATCAAAAGCAGTATAAAAGGTATGACCTGTCAGAGCCATAGCCTTGTGGGCAGTGCTCCTACATATAGTGCAACCTGATCCTGTGTCCCTCTCTTCTGTCCTATCGCTTCCTGTCTCTTCTTGACTGATTGTATAAAGGCAAAAATGTCCTGACGAATATGATGCTTGGCAACAATTCACTGCTTGATGTAGCCTCTAGAATGCAGCTAGAATGTCCCTAAAATTCAATATGGGGGCAAAAATACCCATCTGAGTTTTTGTCTTATATTTACATCATATAATATAGTTAAGCGCAATATCACACAAGTGTTTTTCTGTCTTGAACAGCACGAGTGCAAATGTGACACTCATTTTATACAACAGTTAAGAAGTTAATATTGTGTTATTTTAGACAATATTTTCTATTTTGCTCAATTTTGCCAACAAAAACGTCAAGACAAAGCAGAACTGTTTGTCTCCGAGCAACACTCAGCAGTGTTTCATTTCTGAATACACGTTTTGAACGAATCTGGTGAACCAATGATTCATTGGACTATTTATAAAGAGAGCCATTTACTTCACTCCTAAATGAATCAGCCGTTTGAATGAATCAAATGAATGAATCAAATGAATCAATCAATCAATTATTAAGATATTCAAAAGAGTATGTGTAATAAATTATATGCTGAATAAAATAAAATATTTCTTGCTGAAGCTACTTTTTGTGATGTCTATTTGATGCTTTACACATAATGACTTTAAATTATCTTTTGGGAGTAATTTCCCCACCAAATAGATTAATTAATCACCATATCATGTAATTAGATAAAAAAATTTAATAGCTTGACAGTATATTTATAATTGTTGTTGTTTTAGCAATGGTATAATGACCATATATAATTATTTCTCAGTGTCTTTATTAGAATATAACCAGAAAAGTCATTTGTAAGCAGTATTAAAAAAAAAAAAAAAAAAACGACATCTATAGGCTAAAGTGTCAAGTGTTTAGTGACCTCCCCTTACACTTGAGCAATAGCAGGAACCGACTCTCTTAAACATAAATGTGATGGAAAAGGACAGGAAGGCCAAGAAAACTTTCAAAAACTTCTCAGTTTCTCAGAGTTTCTTCTTTGAGAAACTGGAAGAAGTCCAGGAGGTCACACTAAATACTGATTTTTGCTTAAAATAGCCAACTATTTAGCAGCAACTATTTTAGTATATCTTCTCAAGGGACAATACTATAAAATATATAGTTTAATTTCTAAAGTAGTGAATGTGCTGCTTGTATAGTAGTACAGATTTACTTTCTTCTGAAAATAACTCAACATACAGCCATTATTGTCTAAATAGCTGGCAACAAAAGTGAGTACACCCTAAGTGATAACAGCTCTACGTCTTTTAACCATGCAAAGCCACATGTCCTATTCATCATGTTCATGTTTTTGTCTGCTTGATAGGACCATACAAATTTGTGTATCTTGTATTGTATTTACATTTTATTATATCTTTTCAGGTGACAACACTGAAAAAAAAAAAAAAAAAAAAAAATGACACTTTGCTACAATTTAAAGTAGTGAGTGTACAGCTTGTATAACAGTGTAAATTTGCTGTCCCCTCAAAATAACTCAACACACAGCCATTAATGTCTAAACCACTGGCCACAAAAGTACACCCCTAAGTGAAAATGTCCAAATTGGGCCCAGTTAGCCATTTTCTCTCCCCGGTGTCATGTGACTCGTTAGTGTTACAAGGTCTCAAGTGTGAATGGGGAGCATGTGTGTTAAATTTGGTGTTATCGCTCTCACTCTCTCATACTGGTCACTGGAAGTTCAACATGGCACTTTATGGCAAAGAACTCTGAGGATCTGAAAAAAAGAATTGTTGCTCTACATAAAAGATGCGTAAACTATAAGAAGATTGCCAAGAGCCTGAAACTGAGCTGCAGCACGGTGGCCAAAACCATACAGCGGTTTAACAGTACAGGTTCCACTTAGAACAGGCCTCGCCATGGTCGACCAAAGAAGTTGAGGGCACGTGCTCAGCATCATATCCAGAGGTTGTGTTTGGGAAATAGACGTATGAGTGCTGCCAGCATTGCTGCAGATGTTGAAGGGGTCAGGGGTCAGCCTGTCAGTGCTCAGACCATACGCCGCACACTGCATCAAATTGGTCTGCATGGCTGTCGTCCCAGAAGGAAGCCTCTTCTAAAGATGATGTACAAGATAGCCCGCAAACAGTTTGCTGAAGACAAGCAGATTAAGGACATGGATTACTAGAACCATGTCCTGTGGTCTGATGAGACCGTGTGTGTGGCGGCAACCAGGTGAGGAGTACAAAGACAAGTGTGTCTTGCCTACAGTCAAGCATGGTGGTGGGAGTGTCATGGTCTAGGGCTGCATGAGTGCTGCCGGCACTGGGGAGCTACAGTTCATTGAGGGAACCATGAATGCCAACATGTACTGTGACATACTGAAGCAGAGCATGATCCCCACCCTTTGGAGACTGGGCTACAGGGCAATATTCCAACATGATAAACCCCAAACACACCTCCAAGACGACCACTGCCTTGCTAAAGAAGCTGAGGGTAAAGGTGATGGACTGGCCAAGCATGTCTCCAGACCTAAACCCTATTGAGCATCTGTGGGGCATCCTCAAATGGAAGGTGGAGGAGTGCAAGGTCTCTAACATCCACCAGCTCCGTGATGTTGTCATGGAGGAGTGGAAGAGGACTCCAGTGGCAACCTGTGAAGCTCTGGTGAACTCCATGCCCAAGAGGGTTAAGGCAGTGCTGGAAAATAATGGTGGCCACACAAAATATTGACACTTTGGGCCCAATTTGGACATTTTCACTTAGGGGTGTACTCACTTTTGTGACTAGTGGTTTAGACATTAATGGCTGTGTGTTGAGTTATTTTGAGGGGACAGCAAATTTACACTGTTATACAAGCTGTACACTCACTACTTTACATTGTAGCAAAGTGTCATTTCTTCAGTGTTGTCACATGAAAAGATATAAAATATTAAAAAAAAAAATTGTGGGATGTACTCACTTCTGTGAGATACTGTATGTGTGTATATATATCATGATCTGCCCACCCTTACTAATTTGATTTCATGAGCCATTCACAGTTTCACTCTACCATGTGTTGTTACACCTGTGTGGCTTAATCTTAGTCTCTGATATAAAAGCACATGGCAGGATCAACCAAGCAGCCAGATGGAGACTGTAATGTGATCTAATAGAACTCTAAAATAATAATAATAAATCACAGTTCTCCTTCACTAACCCCCAGAAAAACTCAACATCTCCCCCCAAGAGAATAACAAATATGAAGCGGTGTCACTTAATTTCCCTCTGCACACCATTCCAGCTAAATGACTGGTCTGGGCCTCTCCCATCACAATAATGTAGTGGGATCAAAGGATCCTCAAGCAGCCCCTCATCACCAGAGAGAGCGACACATAAAAAGCTGTGGGTCGGGGGTTAAGCATCCTGTCTCTCGTTAGCATTTTATCCAGCCTGATCGTTGACAAGCCACTTCCCCTGATGATATTTAATAGAAGAACATGGTGGTTGAAAATATTGGCTGTGAATGTTTTTCATTTAAAAACCGGCATGATAAAAATGCATTTACTGGGTACTATGTGGATTAAAGTCGATATATTGAAGAGTCAGAACCCTGGGAGATGATAGTAATCTTCCTCAAATTTAGTGTATTAAAAGGGTGATGATATGAGGAAACAAATGCTCCTTGATCTTTTGATATAAAAGTGTGTATGAAAACATGCTGTAACTTTTAAAACTCTTTGGATATAATGGGTGGAGAGAGTGGGGTAAGATGTGTCTTGGACATATTTGGAAAGGGCTCATTATATACAGCTATCTGTGATAAGCATTTAATCTAAAAACAGCCTTAATTTATTAAATATTATTAAAATATTAATTATGTCTTAAAATGAATTATGTCAAAGAAAACTTAATCAGGTTTAACAATATGCTACACAAAGAGCACATCATTGATGCATATAATGCCAGGTCTGAGCAGAAGATTTTTCTGCATTAGGTAAGGCAGTGGTTATTATTTATTATTCATGTTGGTTGCCATTCTAATGGAAAAACAATTCACGCATATGCATGCATATATTCTTGCTCTTGAGTAGCTTACATAACTATCAACATGACATGAGTAATAGCATATGATTGTAGCCATGTAAATTACCAATAATAGCAAATAATCATATTCTGAAGAAACTGTGACAGGTGCTTTCTATGGAGGGACTCAATGGTACAATGTCACAATCTTATAATTTCCCCCATTTACTATGTACGGCAAATAGGCCTCAAAATGCTGCCCCAAGTCAAACCATGTAACTATGGCTGGCTCATGTAACTATATGGTTGCTAGGGTGATTTGGATAGTTGCTAGCATGTGACTAGGCAGTTAGAAGTGTGATACTTAATAGCTGCTTGTTAGCCCGAATCAAATGAGCCCAATCCCTTGTCTCTATGATGTTCTGATCCTGAGACCTCCATTTGATCCCTTTTCTATGTAAGGTTTCTAGGGTCCTCTAGGTGCTCTAATTAAAATATATACGAAGAAGAGGATGAGGAGGAAGGATTAAGGAGAAGAATTTAACATGGATTGTTTTATGAATTTATCACAAATGTAATGCTTTCTCTGTGAAGAGGCTGTTCTTGAAGTATGAGGCAGTATGAGGCAAACTATACTGAGTCAGAGTGCAGTGATAAATGCTCATCTCATGTATGAAGGAACAACAGCAGAAACAGAATGTTCAATTCTAAGGGCCAGAGAGACGGTGGAAAATGGTCATTAAAAAAAAAAAAAAAAAAAAATACGACAACTTTTGGCATAAAAATTTCTACATTATAAGTAGACTTTAGATGGAAATGGATGGAAAAAAATAAACATAAAATGACCACTTTAAAGTCAGAAAGCATGTTAACGGATTTGTTCAGTTTCTCATTACAGTACAAACTAATTTATAGCAAATATTTTAATTACATTACAGTAGACATGCTAATGCACCGAAGAGACCTATTATTACTCTAAAACACTGCCTGACAGGGCGTATCTGAGGGTATTTCAGGTGACAACTCTGTCAGAGCTCAGCCTGATTTAATGAGTGTTTAGGTTCAGCCTGTTTGCAGCCATCAAAGACATGTTGCTTATAGCAGGTTAGAGCTAAACTTCCTCTCTCCCGCTGAGGGCGAAGACGACACCGGATCCACTCCAGTCACCTCCTCATCCAGCATGCACGGCCTGTCTGCAGCTAATCAGAAGAGACTAGAGTCATTAATTATGGGCGCAGAATGAAACTTCCCCCTTCCCTTTCTCCCTTAACAAAATGACAGTAGTTTCCCACTGATCAGATGCTTTACGGTTATATTAGCTGCCTGTCTAGTTATCTCCCTGTTGTGTTCTTGTACTCTGAATGGATTGTGGGCGTTGCTGCGGGATTGTTAGTGGGGTCCTGATGAGGCAGCCGCTCTGTCATGGCTTTGAAAGGAGGGAATGATTTAATTGATTCGATTTTTAATGCATGAATCATGCGGATGAGTCTCGCGCAGGGGGCAGTCTTTCTGAGCAGCCTGGTCTTGCAGGAGAATCATTCATCTTGCTTAGAGTGTCATGAAGCCCTTCATCTCAGCATAGGTCAGTTCTTATCACAGTTTTGAAAAATGTGAAACAAGAAGGTGTAGAACGTGTCAGAGTGGAGGGAGGTTAGGGATGATGGGTAGGGTAAGAACAAATATAAACCTTATTAGCATGGCTTATGAATATTAATCAGGGGTCATAATGTTTGCCCAGTTGTCAGGGGATATATTTACCTCTTTGGATTTGTTAATCTAAATAAAGGTTCTAGCATGATGCAATTCACAACTGTGCAAGTATTACATTTATTTATTGTATTATATTAAATTGTATTATATAAGCAGTACATGGAACAGTTTTGACTATATTGATTGTTTATGTCGCTAAGGGTGGTTGCTAAGGCAGTGAGATACAGATCTGTTCGGTGAAGCGGTCAACCATGCTTTATCATAAATAAAACACGGATATTGACCAGCATCAAGGACTGGAACTATCTGTTTTATAAATTATTATATTATACCATAATATACATTATACTTTTTAATAAATTTAATGAATCTTGTAAGATCACAATACATTACAAATAAACATTTTATCTATAGCTTAAGGCACAAATACATGCTGAGCCGTTTGAAGATGTATTTATTGCATTATATTATTATATCATATTGTATGACATTTTTATTACATTACACATTTACTATATATTATACCTTTTAATAAACTTAATGCATCTTGCAAGATCACAAAACATTACAAATACACATGTATGTTTTATCTGTAATGTAATGCATAAATATTCTGAGCTTTTTGCATTTGTAAAAATCACTCTCAGAAAAAAAAAAAAAAAAAAAAAAAAAGGTACGGTACATCTTTGTACCTTTTCTTAGCCCTAAGTGGTATGTATTAGTACCTTAAAGTTGCATATTAGTACCTTTTTACTTTTGTACTTCAGGATACTGCCCCAGTGACAAGAGCTGTACCTTTTTTTTTCTGACAGTGATGTATATTCAAAAAATATTGCATTTTTAATAATTTGTGATTGCTTTTCCACAGTGATGATTCACAAATATAAGTTGATCAATTTGCTACCACGCTCAGAGTAAGGATGGATGAATGGGAGTTTACGTGCAAGACAATCAGTGTCATGCCAAACGATCCTGTCATGATCTCCATAAATCAAGAAACCTAATTTGTTGCACACAAATATTTGAAAGGTTTTTGTCACTGATTGAAAGGCTGCTGCTCTATCAGCATCAGGGAAGACGCACAACATCTTACCATTTGTATTTTTACCTTGTAGATCAGTGGTTCTCAACGTTTTTTTGGTCCAGCGCCCCCTAACCATTATGCAGGTCCCTCAACGTGGTCCGTGTAACGCTTCACAGTTCAGTTTTCAGACCATACAATGCAAATGCAAAAATGAAAAATTGATTGAAAATTCTTCTTGTTTTTCGTGTACTTCTTTAATAGATACTTCTGCTAAATGATGACTTTAGAAACAATCATTTGAATAAATATTTTTCCATTTTTTTTGTCTTGTAATTTGCGCCGTGGGCTGTACCATTAGCACGGGGGTGTGGCCGCGGACTACTATCATTTCATTGATGTAGGCTACCTGCTTTATTTACACTTATATGCACGTTGAGGAGTAGTTTAAAAGACTGAACACAGAGGATGACCTTTTTCACCCGAAGTGCTATAATTTTTATTATTAATATAGTAACTGTGCTAAATATAAGGCAGTCTCGGTCTGGCAATTGCGAGCTGCCAGGAAAAGTGAAATCCCGGTGGCCTGCCCAGCTTGTTTGTATTTGCCTACTTATTCATTATTACTTTATTTTATTTATATACCTTATACTCTTGGTCAGGGGGGTGCATTTTTTTGGGATGCATCACCTTGACCAAGAGTAGGCTATATTAATAAAAAGTAATAACGAATAAGTAAGTACACAGGCTACAAACAAGCTGGGCAATGTGGCAAATCAGCCAGGCCACCGGGATTTCTTTTTCCCGGCTGCTCAAGATGGCCAGTCTGCCTATATTTAGCACAGTTATCATATTAATAATAAAAATGATAGTACATGATAGCACTTAGAAATAAATTAGATTTAATTTATTTAAACGATCGTTTCCAAAGTAATAATTTTGCAAAAGTAAAATTGAAAAAAGGGGAAAATTTGGCAAATATCCACTGATGATGTAACCGAAAAACAAGAAAAACACCTGGTTTCAATTTTTCATTTTTGCATTTGCATTGTATGGTCTGTATTTTATTTTGATAATGAACAGGCTGCAATGTGAAGTATGCAATGCTAGAATATGTTGCGTGCGCACGCGAGGCGCCGGCGCGATTACTTCAACTGATTCCTTATACCAGCAGAAACAACTTAAATACTCCATCATTTACAGATATGAGTAGGCCATCATTCGATACTGCAAAGTTTACTTTTATTTGTGTACACTCAACACTAAAAAAAGAACATTGTGCTTTTACAAAATAAAGAAAACAGGATGAGCTTTTTGTCATCTCAGTTTCCTTTCCGTGAACTTGTTTGTGGAGCGCCACGCCTCACAAAAATGAATCAAACTCAGTAGCATGTAGGCTACTATTTGTCATTTGAGTTTTTTCTTTCGCTTTGTTAATCAATTAAGTCAAATATATTTGGCATATTTATTTATTTTCGACTATTATTTTATTAAAACAAATCTAGTTATTTTAATTTTATTTTTAATATTGGCTACAAACTATCTTGTCAACCCATTTTTTTTAAGTCTCATGACACAGGGTTTGAAAACCTGTGATATAAAGAATACATATAAACTTAATGTTATATATAAACTATACATATAAACTTCAATGACGTGCAAGTCGCATGCCTTGCATTATATCTTGAAGGGAACTTGTCGTGATGGAGACCTTAAAGAGAGCTAGCCTATTTGTGTTGTTGGACATCATTTTATTAAAATTCTATGAGACGTAGAAGAACTGATGAAATACGGATGATTAAACGCTTATGCCCATACACTGGCAACCTCAACTGGCAACGCGCTCGTGCACAAAATGACTATGAGTTTAAACATCTGAATTGTTGAGGGCTGTGTTTGTCAGACTTTGTTGGGCTTAATGCCATGGTGTTTTACACACAAATGGTCACAAGACACCATGAGTATGCCAATAAATTGTTTCCATCACCTTAACGCGCATTTGAACTATAACGCAAAACTCAAGATAATCTGCGTCAGCGTACTGAATTTCTTTGATAATTTTGACATTATTTAGTTTAACTCATTCATGAGTAGCAGACTCACCCGAGTGAATGGAAACATGATGTACTGAAAATATAAGTGGTTCTTAAGTCAATACTTTTTTTAATGGCTTGTCAACTTTCCATTCCTCCGCTACGATTCTAGTCGGCGCTGGATTCTAGCCACCACCGGATTGTTGTCAGCATGAAACACATTTTTGTGCACGTGAATGCTGATTCTTGTCAGAGCTGGATTCTAGTCAGAGCTTGAGCGCTGGTCTATGACTGAAATAATAAGTCGTTGCAAAAGAAACGATACATAGCTAACATGTCGCATTAAACTGGCAGATTTTAGAATGTTGTAGGCAATTCTTTTGCAAGTAATTACAAGTTTAATCTTGTCTTGCCTGGATCTTTGGTGTAAACTCATGAAAGCCCCCCCAAAAACACCTGAACACCCACCTTTCAAAAATCCAATGTATCCAAACGCCAATGTAGATGAACACCAAGGAATCAACTCACTGTTTGAACTATCTGCCTTAGGAAAAGGTCACAAGGTGTCATGAATAATTATGAGACCGCGTCTTCTCATACATTATTAATAATTACAAAACATAGCTGATGTATACTAGTACTATATTGGATGAAAACATCCCTTCCTGATCCAACATCACATCAATGCTGAAGACAAAAACAGTTCAAAAATACTGCCTTTAAAAATAATATGCTAGTGTCTAATGTCGGTCACACTTTATTTTAGGGTCCAGTTCTCACTATTAACTAACTATTAACTTCAACTTTTCCCTCAATAAACTCCTAATTACTGCTTATGAATGGTTAGTAAAGTAATTGTTAAGTTTAGGTATGGGTAGGATTAAGGGATGTAGAATATGGTCATGCAGAATAAGGCATTAATATGTGCTTTATAAGTACTAATAAACAGCCAATAACCTAGTAATGTGCATGCTAATAAGCAACTAGTTAATAGTGAGAATTGGACCCTAAACTAAAGTGGTACCCTAATGTCTTTTAAGCAAGACAAGGGAGCATCTTAAGCTGCTGCCTGAAGGCTCTGGAAGGCAGCAGGTATCTTTGGCAGCAAGATGCGCCATCATATGCTTCTGGAGGCCAAAATTTGCTAAGATAACCTCAGACCTTGTGTTGGTATCAGAAATAGTGAAGACAAAACATCACACTAGAGTTAGTTCCAACTAAAGACGCTCTGTTCCAGACACAATGTCAGTTTGATGCTTTGGCTTGGAAACCAATTTTCATCGCCGGAGAACATACAAGCTAACTGGCCAATTTTTGTCTTAAACATAAATTATTCAAAATTATCCTCTTGTTTATTGCACTTTTATATAAAAGCAATATCCTCACAGTCTGTGTTGTTGGTCTAAATGTCAGCATGTCCTAAGGCCGAATCACAGCCATGCTGATAGTGTACTGAGAAGCCCTACAAGTGGATGACCTAGTTAGTGACTAACACAGTCAAGGCTGGAAAGGAAGGTTTTTGGCACTGGAAGTGGGATGCAGAAGCTTCGCAGGAATATCCCTTTTGGTGGAATTCGGCATTACAGGAGAGAAGAGGAGAAGAGCCATCTACAGCACTACAGAGGCTCCAGCAAGAGCATCTAGATAGCTTTGGTTCAAGACAGCAGATCTGTGGAGTATTACTGCTAGAGCACAATCGCAGACTTATCATCCTCAACTGGGTGCCCCACATATCCGTTTTATCCCCCATGTCAAAGCAATACTAAAACAAAGAAATGTGAAGTGGATTGGGATGTATTGTGAATTAAAAGATTAGTTCACTTCAGAACTAAAATTTCCTGATAATTTACTCACCCCGATGTCAGATGTTTGTCTTTCTCTCTTCAGTCGAAAATAAATTAAGGTTTTTGAGGAAAACATTCCAGTACACAAAAGTATATACATTTGTATATTTTTTTTTTTAGAAAATGACTGATCGTTTCGCTAGATTCCTTATTCCTCGTCTGGGATTGTGTAGAGCACTTTGAAGCTGCACTGAAACTGAAATATGGAGAAAAATCCTGGAATGTTTTCCTCAAAAACCTTAATTACTTTTTGACTGAAGATAGAAAGACAAATATCCTAGCTGACATGGGGGTGAGTACATTATCAGGAAATTTTAATTCTAAGTGAGAGTTACATGATGGCAAATGTACTCTAAATTAAAAAAAAACAAACGAAAGCACAATAAAATATCCAATATCGGCCATTAACAAAGAATTTCCGCACATAACTGATACACAGGTAGTACAAAACATATTGCACACCTCTAGTTACTGTTACTAAATGTATTGAACTGACATTAAAGTTATGGGGACAATATTTTTTTTTAAAAGCACTATTCAACAATATAACTTCATTTAATCAGAGACATATTTCTGCCACAAAAACGAGTGCAAAAACAATTATTGCATTTAGGTTTATCTCAATTACTACTTAGAGTATTAAAAAAAAGAAAAAAAGAAATGTACATCTATCTACTGTGGAAGTTTTAGGACCAAAACATTTTCGTCCAATCATAGCATTAGGTCTGAATGCAATCATTGATGTCCTACCTGCCTGTCAACATTTGTATTTGCGTACCTCCTCACACCCTGCTCGCGCAGACATCACACGTCATCAGTGCGTTCCGTAAGGAAGGACATGCAGAATTGTAGACACAGTCACTGAGCACCACAAACGAACAGCAGACAAATTTTAGAGTTCCTCCTGAACCAAAACAATGAGCTTATGCTGTGTTCACACCATGTATTAATTACCATAATTACGAGATGGCAATCTATGACGTTCTACCCGGAGCTGTTCACGTCCTCTGACTTGGAATTATGCATTTCTCTGGCAACACTATCAATGCAGAAATTAATCTGCAGCAGTCAGGTTGTACAAGTAAAAGATCCTTAGGTTGTGTACATTCATTATTATTGTAATGTTATGTGCTTTGAGACATGAGTTAATTCAACAATGACACTTTGTAGACTCTGCTCTGGCTATGCGCATTCATATCTTTAGGAGGAGGTGTGGCTTTGCAGAGTACTCTGAAGGGAGAGTAGGATCTTATACTAATGTATGAACGCTGGGAGACAGAAATTCACTTCTTGCTGGCAAGCTGAGCTCAAACAGCCACCAGCCAGAGAAAGAATGCATGAGAGTCAAGTGAGTTAAAAACTGAAGAGAAAAATCACTCAAGGTTTGACAACATGGATAAAAAAAAAAGTATAATTTTCATAAAACTCTGAGTGCAATGTTTAGCCATGCAGAAATGAATGTTTCCCTTTCACCATGAATCCCACTGATCATTCATCACTTTTTTAAAATTCACATTCACTGCCAATACGCATAGTTCTTTTGTGCATCTACATAGAAATATTAGAGAGAGATTACGCTCAGTTGAGCCAAGGATGATGAACCCAGAAGAACGCAAGCAGCTAAGTGGGAAGGAAAATGAAAAGAATCAAATGCAGAAATTTCAAGGTAGACTAAATGAAGTGACATGATGGGTGGGCGGTGAAGAATGGCTTTAGGAGTCAGGGCAGATGAAGAGTTATTGAGGCCGTTTCAAATCTAAGATAAACTCAATCAATTGAGAATTCAATGCCACAGCTATATATGCTTCTTTGAATGGCTACATTCACACAGTGTTTGACACTGAGCATCTTATTTACTCCTGAATCGCCTGGTTATACAGGAGCAGATCAGTAAGACCTTCGTTCATCTTCGGAAAACAAATTAAGATATTTTTGATAAAGTCTGATGGCTCAGTGAGGCCTGCATTGCCAGAAAGATAATTAACACTTTCAGATGGCCAGAAAGCTACTAAAGATATTTAAAACAGTTCATGTGACTACAGTGGTTCAACCTTATTGTTATGAAATGACAAGAATACTTTTTGTGTGCCAAAAAACAAAACAAAATAACTTTATTCAATAATATCTAGTGATGGGTGATTTCAAAACACTGCTTCATGAAGCTTCGAAGCTTTATGAATCTTTTGTTTCTAATCAGTGGTTCGGAGCGTGTATTAAACTGCCAAAGTCACGTGATTTCAGTAAACGAGGCTTCGTTACATCATAAGTATTTCAAAATTTCAATGGTTCACCACTGGGGGGCACTCTGAACCACTGATTCGAAACAAGATTTGTAAAGCTTCGAAGCTTCATTAAGCAGTGTTTTGAAATCGCCCATCACTAGATATTATTGAATAAAGTCGTTATTTTGTTTTTGTGGTGCACAAAAAGTATTCTTGTCGCTTCATAACATTAAGGTTGAACCACTGTAGTCACATTAACTGTTTTAAATATGTCTTTAGTAGCTTTCCGGGCATCTGAAAGTGTTAATTATCTTGCTGGCAATGGAGGTCTCACTGAGCCATCGGATTTTTTCAAAAATATCTTAATTTGTGTTCCGAAGATGAACAAAGGTCTTACGGGTGTGAAACGACATGAGGCTGAGTAATTAATGACAATTTTAATTTTTGGGGGAGCTAACCCTTTAAGTTTTTAAGTTGAAATAGTTGGACATTTTTTACAGTGTGGTCTGTAAAAGCACACCAAGAAACCGAAGTCAAGCTTCTTTTCTATCCTTGTGATACACATTAACCCCATAGTGATGGTGACAAGTAGGTGCAGCTGACATGTGAGAGTGCAGTATATAGTTGCTGTATGATATCAGCTAATACAATTACGAGTCCTAAAAATTTAAGGGAGTCAGTTCACTTATAAAACTTTGTGTGAACCGAGCTGTATTTATCACTTTTCTCTCTATGCCCTTACCCCACATGGCTTATTCTTTCATTATAATAATTTAATAGTAAATTGCCAAATTTCACATTTAAATACTAAACACACTTAAATACTCATCACATGGAAAACATGAAAAACATGGAAGACTTGGGTTTCTACGGAAAATTATCCTAATGTACAGAAACATTAATCACCACAAGCAGAATAATAAAGTGATACTATAAGACCCTACATGAGGCAACAAAGTTGTGCACCTGATAATTTAGATTCAGGTTCATAGGAATTCCCTTTCACCATTTATATGTCGACTATTATGAAGGAGTATCCTTGAACCTGAAATTATTATTATAACTTGATGAGGGAGAAATAACCTTGTGTCATTTCATCTGTGTGCTTTTCCTGTTAAATCCGTATTTTACACTAAATATGCTCTTTGTGGAAACCAGAAGAATAAGGTAGCAAAATGAACTACTTTACAAAATTTTTTATTATATCGTTGTTTTAAATAATATGCATTGTGTACATCTCTGTGAAGATCTAAAAAAATATGTTTGATGTTTTCATGACCCTTAAACAAGCAGGAAATCATCTGAATTATGTCTGGTTAATACACCCACTTAAAAATGGTGTGTATGAATGGTGTATTTAACTGGCATTTAAAAAACACAATATCTGAGTCGCTGAGATGTTGAGAACTAATATTTATACTTATTGTTCAGCAGACCATCCTGTCATAGCGCCTATAAAAATGTGCGTGTTGTGACAATTACATCAGCAGATAATTACATCACAGCTATTCTGAGAGAGATGTAATTTGCCCATTCGCAAGAAAAAAAAAAATCCGAAACTATATTCTCAGTAAAGCTTTAAATATCATATCTATCTTTCTTGAATTTACAATCATTTTAAAGACAATGATGTTATGAAGATAATCGAAACAAAACAAATCAGCCCAGAGGGAAATAGACTGGACACATGGCACATTAGCAGAGAGCTGAAAAAAATGGAGAGAAGAGGGGATTGGGGTCATTTCTGTCATCTCAGTGCCTCTATTACAATGTGTTGCTGGTGCTTGTTTACAGAGAGCTTTTACATGTCAGAGGAGAGCAGAGGAATTGGCCATCCAATTATAAGCCAGTGTAAATCATTTGACATTTCAGATTTATCATGCGTTGTGATAAAAGCTGTTAGATCCTAAAATACTGGGGGCTGTTTGAAGAAAGCATCAACAATTTTAGAAATACATTTATTATGGGAGTTAATGTGTCACCAATCAAGAGAATAGTTTTTGAAAGTCTCTGCTCACTAAGGATGCGTTTATTATATTGAAAATACAGTAAAACAGTGAAGATAACTTTTTTATTTAATATATTTTAAAATGTAATTTATTCCTGTGATGGCAAAGCTGAATTTCCATTTCATTAGCATCATTAATCCAGTCTTCATTGTCAGACGATCATTCTAGATTTTCCGCTCAAGAACATTTCTTATTATCAATGATAATCAATAAGAAGGTTCAAAACAGTGTTAAATTTGTTAATAATGTATAATTATTTTCGTCAACAACATTTTTTCACACATGAAAACGAGATAACTAAATAAAAACCAGTTGAATCTACTGACATTTTCATCAACGAATAAAAACTAGACAAAAATGAAAACGAGCAACAACTAATAGGAGTGAAGACTGTCAGTGGAGCTCACATCACCATCCCAAGAGCAGGCAAGACAGACCGGACATAGTTCCGGAACGATTCCACTGTTTTATATGATTTGACTGTAACCACATACATGGACATAATAAAATGATGCATGGAAAAGAAACTGTCGGCAGTCTTAGTGAGTTTGATTCATAAATTGATAGTTTGTGTGTTGTTAATTATATGATGCAGTGAGCAGTTTACTGCTGCAGTTCATATTAGCATACTGTTTCCCCTGAATTATGCTGATTATTAAGGACAACCAAATTGATTATTTGTCAAATTCAAATGACATTTTAGTCATTTTTGATAGTATGAGTGAGTTTAATTCGTTGCTTGATCGATTGTTAATCTATTTAATGGCTGAATGCATTGAGCACTGCTATATCACAACACTCTCCAACACCATAATGTTACTTTTAATTCTTTTTAATTCCTATGATATGAAGAATGATATCTTAGTTTATATATTACTTGTGATTGCATTTTCTATAGATATGGCCAGACGTGCAGCCTACCAATAACATTAGAGCGACAGCACTAGGAACGCCCACAAGCGACTTCACAGTACAGAGACTATAGTGACATGGAGGTGTGAACAGGGCTTAAAACTAAATGGCATTTTAGTCAAAAGTCTATGGCCTTGTCCCAAATGGCACATCATATGCACTTACGGTGTTGTGGACTTACAATGGCTGTCACATGTGCGTGTCCATTAAGTCCACGTGACCGTAGGGTGTCCCATTTGTCATTTTAGGTTTCAGAAGCACCCTCGATGAGCACTTTTACTGAGCACGCACTAAAGGGAGCTTCGCAGCAGACTTCTTCCTGACAGTCAAAGCGCCGTTACATCATGAAAGTGCGGACTTGTAGGAAGACCATGAGTGTTTAGGGTGCCATTTGGGACAGGGCCTATGACTAAAACTAAAAAACATTTGCTGTCAAAACACTGGTTCAAACAAAAAACACACAGGCCTGACCTTGGATGAGAGAACACACTGGTTTAAAATACAACATTTTTAAGAAGAACACTCAAATAGAAATTTTTTATTTATTTTACAATGTGTATGACTTGCTTTCTTCTCTGGAACACAAAAAGATATCAGATAATCAGAAGAGCGTGTGGGCAGTCTCTCTTTGCAAGAAATTTGCAATTTAATCAAATTCATAAATGTTACACCATTTTAAAATGCATACTAAGTGACTGAAACAATCTTTGTCATAGAACAGACTTGTCGGATTAGACTGAGTTTGCAGTTTTAACATTCCTCTTTTGTTTAATTAATGTACAAGATCTGAGGTAAATTTTCCATTGTCACTTTCAGTACAGCTATAAAGATCACGATGATATTCAAACCCACATTAGGCACTTTTAACCTTAAATAAAGCACACAAACAGTACCAGAGATTATCATTGTCATACCTAGTTTGTTGTTGTTCCAGCCGCGACATCGCAGAAAAATAGAAATCATTTCTAAAACAGAATCATCACGTATTGCCATTGTGTCTGGTTAGGACAAAAACTGTCATTAACACGAAAAAGATACATTTTATCGCGTATTGTGGCGTCACGTCTGGTTAGGGCAGGGTGTTAGTCTGAACATCATGTAAAAAATCGTGTTTTACAGACTGCACAAGGAGAACAAATAAAAACACCCATTCTCACCAACTCAAGAGGAAGAGAGAAAGAAAAAGAAGGATTTTGCTTTTAAACATAATGGTTTAAAAGTTTAAAGCAAAAGAAAAATTCTGGGGACTGCCATAGACTCCCAGCCAGAAGAATAATAATAAAAAAAAAGAATGGCAACAAAAATAGCAGGGACACACAACTTCAGTGCCTGGCCCATAACTAAGACAGTAAAAGGCTTTGTTTCCTTTATATTGTTCAATGACATTTGTACATTTTATCATTAACACAGAGGGCAGAAAGAAAGACTGCCTCATGCTATGCTTGCAGAAGCCTGTGAAGAGGAAACGTAGGGATGAGTTCTTATCTCTGAAAGTGAGCGGTACAAATTAGAGAGCTCGAGCAAGTCCCACAATATCATTGGAATAATGAGGGCTATTCGTTTTGGGGGTTTTTTATACCAGTGAAAATGGGAATTTAGTTTCCTTTAGGAGACAGAGAACAGAGATACAGAGGTGGACAATGAAAGCAGCTAATAATGACAGATCTAACCTATGACAAGGGTCATACTATGGGCACATAAGAGCCACAGAGGATTCCTAAACATCTTAGAAAGACCATTAAGTTAAAAAATAAATGTTAAAAAAAATAATGGGGTTTTTTGTTTTGTTTTTTTTAAATGCAGAAAATTTTGTGTTACAGTTAAGGCGGGCGTACACTGTGCGAGTTTGGACACTCAGGAGGTCCTGAGGCACTGCACACATTACGAGTCAGTTAACCTAATAAACGTGTCAAAGCAGCTGGTACAAGGCACGAGTGTACTGCATGGCGAACTGGAGGCAATCGCATGAGGTTGAGCTAAACACAGAGACTGGAGCTTTCATTGTTGCTCCTATAGCTTCAGATAGAAAAAAGAAAGAAAATTATGGACAAGTGTGCAAATGATTTGGTGAAAAGCAGAAAACAACACAGCCATTCCTATCAACAAAAACAACTAGAGAATGTATTTGTGTGTGTGTGTGTGTGTGTGTGTGTGTGTGTGTGTGTGTACATGTGTCAGTGTATGCGCATACTGTAGGGTTGCAGCCACTGGGCTATAATAATATTCATAGATCTATCCTATGTGACATGGTTGTGTATGATTTGGCAATAGAGGAACAGCCTATACAATGGTCAAACTCGGGCCGACTCCCCGAATTTTTAAAAAATGTTAAAAAAAAATATATAGAAGTCTATAGAACGTCCCTATTTAGATAGCCAAGTAAATGTGTGTGCGGCCACTCACTTGGTAAGGGTCGACTATGGTCCATAGCGTCTTCCTCCAGACCCGGGTTGAGACTGCTGCTGCTTAGCTCGCTAACCAAGTTGGAAGGGCTTTCCATGTGAAAGCTGGTTGGAGTTGGACTGGTAATGCTGGACTGCAGGGGTGTTTGCACTTGGCCTCCACTCGATTCTGAGTACAAAGAGTTTCTCAATTAAAAAATCCAAAGTTTAAGGTTTTTTTTTTTTGAAAATCTATATGGAAACAGTAATCTTTTTTTTTTTGCTTTACACAAAGCAGTTATAAAAGCAAGCTTTTGTTCAACTTAGTGGGCTTTTATTCCAAAAAAAAATAAAAAATAAATAAGTGTATATATTGTTTATACACAAGCTGTAAAACAATACTGATCTTTAGGGGCGACTGCGTTTTCTGTGAAACATGGTAGATCTAAAAGATGGAGTTGTATAAGTTTGTACAAGTTTGTGTGGGTGGGAGAGTTTGTGTATATTTGCCAGTCAATTTTCAGGAAGTGTGTATTACCGGAATCTCTTCTTTGATCGGTCTCAGACGTGAAGGTCTTCCTGTCACTGCTGTATTCACTGAGCTCGCCATCACTGCCATCGCTTTCACTCACGTAAACTTTATAGAGAGAGAGCGAGAGAGAGAGAGAGAGAAAGAGAGAGAGACAGAGACAGAAAGACAACATGTAAGAAAGTTAATAAGACAAAAGTAAAAAGCAACAGAGGGTAATGCAGGATAAAAAGCATGGCGTTGTACATACACCAGGATACACAGAGGTCTGTATGAACATTAATAGGAGTAGTAGTCAAAGATAAAAATTCTTTCATCATTTACTCAAGTTGTTTCAAACCTATATGAATTTCTTTCTTCTGTTGAACACAAGATATTTTGAAGAATATAGGTAACCAAACAGTTGATGGACCCCACTGACTTCCATTGTATGGGGAAAAAAAATGCTACAGAAGTCAATGGGTTCCATCAACTGTTTGGTTACCCATATTCTTCAAAATATCTTGTGTTCAGCAGAAGAAAGAAATTCATTCAGGTTTGGAACAACTTGAGGGTGTGTAAATGATGACAGAATTTTCATTTTTTGGGTGAACTATTCCTTTAAACACAGACCAAAGGACACTGTCTCTAACACTGATGAATGAACAGTATAAGGTAAGGCTATTAAATAGCAGTCCCAAACTAGTTTTAAAGTTAGTAAAATGGTATGAGCCACCACAGTCATTACAAATATAGAAAATAACAGTGAAAATAAAGTGTTTTTTGGGTTAAGGTTACAAAAACTACCATGGTAAATAACAATACTAACATGATCTGTTAATGAAACATATGGACACTGATCCTGATGAATGAACATGCAAAATCCTTCCCATCACACACGACTTACTTGTTATGTAATTTATTGGTACTTTTATGGTAATTTCCTGACTTACTAATTGACAACATAACTACAAAGTTGCATACTCTTAATTTCATTTATTCCTGCATATTTGCATGAGCAATTGAAGATTGAGTGCCGTGACCACAGTACAACATCTGACAGGACAGGAAAGTTTGTTTTCTGAGGTGAGAGACTTTTTATTTCGTTTTTATTTAAATTTACAAAAATGTCAGAATAATGACACTGATATATAGGCTGACAGCATCTCATCTGACCACAGATACTGATTCAGGACAAAATGTTTTTCTCAGACACAGAGACATATATATATTTACTTAAATTACGTCTGAAAGAAGTTTCAACAGTGTTCACGTGTATCTTTCAAAATAAAAGTCTTGCATCAACATTTAGAATTATGTTTTTTGTTTCTTTGACTAAACACTCCACGACCCACCACTTGAGAAACACTGTTCTACAGCACAGTAACATCAAATACATGAATGCATTCATTCTTAACCAAACTGTAAAATGGCAACGCAAGAAGGTAACTTGGAAAATAAAAAGTAGAACAGAAGCATGAGGACAGAGAGACAAAAAATGAGTGTGCCTCTACAATATTATCATTCACTTCTTCATTCCACTGTTTCTCCTTTCATTTTCTGAACAGAGGCAGGTAAGAATACTGTGAGGAAATTCTGAGTGGCTTCAAGTGGACATGGACCTTTTGGCTGTCTTTCCAAAGCCTTCATCATCTCAGCAGAACACGCTTGCCCCCGATCAGCGACGTGAGCCCAAGCTAAAATTTATATTTTTATCGGAGAGAGAAAAGGCAAGCTTCGGATCAGCACCGTTCTGCCTTCCAATTTGCTGCACCCCATCTGCCATGGTTTCAATCAGAGAAAGTAGGATGGAGGTGCAGTGTTGTGGTGCGTGTGAGCAAGTCAGAGAGAGAGAGAGAGAGAGAGAGAGTGAGAGAGTCCTGTCTCCTGTCCTGTCACAGACTCTCTCTCTCTCATTCTCTATACCACCCGTCTGATACCACCCACCTCTCCAATCTGGCTTGATGAAAACAGCTATAAAGCAGCAAATTCTGTCGTCATGCTGAATCATTGTTACACACATGGGATGGTTTGCCCTAATCTACTGTATGAACCATCAAAACACTTTTCATGTGTTTAGTGTGTATGTGCGTGCATTTTCATGTTTTCCAAGAAACAAAATGTGTGAGAGACATGGAAACGAGGCTAAATATATTTTACAAAAGTACTTCTGAGACAAATCGAACAAATAGATTAAATCATGTGTAAAGCTTCAGTTGATACCAAGTCAAAACTGACCTGCAACACAATAGGTGTTACAATGTCAACTGGTTGTATCTCTAAAATACTTTTTAAAAAAATCTGGGAAAAAAAAACAAAAACAAAAAACAAAAAAAACAAATTGCTTTTATTTCTTAACCCATTTACCAAGTTTCATTCTTGTACTAAAAAAAAACTATAGCTGTGTCCGAAATCGCCCCCTAACCTATATCCTCATTCACTATTCCCTACATTACTAGTATACTTGAAGGAGTTAATTAAAATGAGTAAGCGAAGTCAGACACTGAGTGCACCGGAAGGGCTGCCGCTTTTGCATAGTTTGGGCTTGCCGTTTAATACTCATTTGAAACTTAGCAAACTGGCAGGTCCAGTATAACTCTGTCATGGAAACTAGCATGTATAAACCTTAATTAAACAATTTAATAATCAATTAAAAAGGAATTTATACCTGTATAATATTACGCTGTACCCACATTGGATCAGCGGTTTGGAAATTGGATGGATGATTCAGGGAATTCATTCAGCACGAACCTCACAGTGCATTATGGGTATACTCTAGCTGTTGAGTGTACATCAGTGGCACACTCGTTATTGAGGTGAATTATGGGACTGAATGAGTGAATAAGCGGATAACGTCCACTATGGTTTCAGACACCATTACAAATGGCTGTCCCCTCAAATAGTGCCCTATTTAAGGGTATAGGGGGCGATTTTGGACACAGCCTATGATTTTTTTTTATTTTTTTATTTTTTACATCTTCTGGGTCAAAACTTACCTAAATGCAATAGGGAGGTTTTCTACAAACAATAAATTAAGATATTTTAAATACCTGGTTCTTAATTGGTTTTGATTAAAGACCCACACATGGTGTCAAATCCAATAACAGAACTGTTTATTGTACTTTAAAAATCTATGAAATAAAAAAAAATCAAATTTCAGTTAAAAATCACTTATTAAAAAGTTTCAATTATTAAAAAAAATGTAACATGCTAGTCTTTTTGTCACGAAATCGTGGGTTGTCATCCACTATAAGACACGAGATGAAACGATAATTTTTTGTGTCCCGACACTCATTGTCATTTATGAATCAACATGACTCCCTACGTCAAACGGTAGTCTGAACCTGGCATAAGAGTGCTGTGCTCTTCAAAAATCCCTTGGTGCAGGAAACTAAACGTCTTAAACCGTAAGAACCAGACTAAGGTGATTGCTTGTTTAAAGTCGGCATGAAACAGAAGTTGTGATAGTCTTTTCTTTTAAATTGAGACGTATATCCAAGTGAAATGGCTTCTCGAACAAGAAAAAAAATGTAAGGTGAGACTTGATTTTGTCCATCAGGAATTGATTGGATGGTTGTGGTTTGCTATTTGCTGTGATGTCATGTGAGTGTCAGGTTGCCCCGCCCTCATGCCAGTAAACACACCATCAGAGAAGAAAAGAGAGAAGAGAAGAGGGAGGTGAAGTTATTTTAAATAAAGAATACGAGGGCACATGAATAATTTTGTTTTTTAAAAATGACGTGCATTTAATTTATAGATAGATTATATATATATATATATATATATATATATATATATATATATATATATATATATATATATATATATATATATATATATATATATATATATATATATATATATAATCTATCTATAAATTGCAGTGTTTATATATATATATATATAAACACTGCAATATTTCATACAAAAATGTTTGATTTCATGGTGACTTTAAACTGCCTGCATATGGTCTGTCTGAAAACAAAGTTGTGTTTATAAGATATCGGGTTGACACAGCAAATGCTTATGAGGATATCACTTTACATGTCAGCCCATTTGCTTATCCTGCCATCAGAATAAACTGCCTTCAGAATAAACCTTGAGGTCCATTCAAAGGTCTGGCTACACAAGACTTGAATAAAAGTAAGTTGGTTTAGTGGGTCAGCTAAGTGATCTCCCACCCTGACCAGCTATGTGGAAAAAATAACAAATTATCCTGCTGATGAATCAATTATATTATACCATTATATAGTTTCGCGTAGCCAGACCTTTAGACTGACCGCCAAAGGTCTGGACTCCAGCAGCTTTCATTAGCCAAGAAACCGCCCAAAGGCCATCTGACTGACATGTAGTTAGGGGTGTGAAAATGTAACATAGATGTCCCTACAATAACAGACTGGTGTGTAAAACTCTTGGAGGTATGCTATAGTCTATGCTGCAAATTTCACATACTTCATATACTTTTGAAAATCCAGCGCTTAGTTGATTCTAATAAGTGCTCACTGTCACAGTTGTAAACACAACGGCTTTCTTCTTCCATGAGGGGGTTTGGCATCACCCCAGCTTTGTTTCCAGGCGGACTGTTAAAGAACGCAACACACACGTCTCTCAGAAATCCTGTAGAATTCAACTAATCAGATGATGACTGAAACTCCTGAAGTGTTTCCAATTTTGCCTGCCAACTTTACTTAACATCCACTAGAGTTTCCTGGCAATTATTCATTATTAATAGCAAAGGAGGAAAAAAAACAAAAAAAAAACACCACCAAGCTAATTTGTAAACTGAAATCTGTGAAAATGTTAAAAATGAGTTCTGACTTCTTGGCTATTTTAACTGAACCATCAAAACTTAAATAAAATAGCATAGTACTATTATCTCTACCTAGACACCATCTGTAACTGACCCGTACAGAGAATTGTAATTTTCCTCAGTCTGTTATTTACAGTTGCTCCTGATATTCAGAAACGTTCAGTCACATTACCAGCAATGACAGCAGAGGCCATACAACAGAATGAAGAATAACTAACCTCTGCTAGGGCCAGAGTACTTCAGTTGACTGTACCTCAGCAGCCAACTGAAATGTCACTAGACTAACAGTTAAAGGTCTCTGCAAATATGAAGTGATTGTTTACTTTCGGTCAATCAGAGAGAGGCATCCACAGGGCTTCAGTCATGAAGCAGATGTGTGGAGCAGATCAAATTATGTATCCTTATCATTAACAAATGGTTTACAGACACCATTTGATTAGGGATACCTTTTTTTGTACTTGCAGTGTTTATACTTGTCGCACCACTGGACCATGATGTTTTTGGGTCAGATCCAATATCATTTTTAAAAAAAATCTAGACACATGTGCCAAGTTAAAAATGTAATTCTGTTTATGTTGGATTTGTACATTTTTATTTGTACATCATGTACATAAAAAAAGATTTACACACCACATATAAAATATTACATACTTAATCTAAAAAGTATTTCCAAAAAATGTTGTCGTCTTGGGATTATACCATTAAAAATATTAAACTATCCTTACCGTGTCATAAAAAGATTTTATTTTAAAGAGATCTGACCTTGACACACATGATCTATAAGAGTCCTTTCTGTAATATAAATTTCCATTTTATGGTTTTCTTGTCACATGACAACAAATTGGCTTCCTGCATATTAGTTACATGAATAGTTTCTACATTGGAACATATACAGCGTTTAAGTAAATCATATAAGGGCCCTGATGACACTGAAAAGCTTGCAGAGATTTACAACAGCCAGTGACCTTTGTTGGAGACAACAGAAAGGATTGCATAGTGTCGTAAATGAAATGCCTGATTTTGAGCCAACCATGCAACCACATTTTCCTCGGCAGACTTTAGGTGCGTCCCAGTTTGAGTACTTATGCACTATTCTATGCCATTTTGTAGTATAAATAGTGCGAGTAGTGCATTCACACCGAAAATTACAAATAAAAAAAAAAAAAGTACAGTTTAAATGCCCGGATGATGCAGTACCGAAAAAATGAAGTGTGGAATGTTGGACGCTTCACACACTTAACTGTCACAAGAGGAGGGGCCTCAGTCTCTGATGTTGAATGACAAAATAAGCTTCTAAATTTATACAATACATAGTTGTTTGCATAGTAGGGGTGCAACGGTACGGTTTGTATCACCGTTTCGGTACATTTCGGTATGTCAAATAAAAATAAAGAAAATAAGAACATAATCAAACAGCACAAATAAATTCAGTAAAGCAAAGATACAAATAAATAAAGCTTATCAGGTTTTTCATGTATCCAGTTTTAAGGTACAGAAATTGAATAAAGTAGCTAATAAAATGTAAAACAACATTGTATGTAATCTTCACTGTATAAATTAAATAAAGATCAATCATTATTAATTATTAAGTTACTATTCAGTCATGAGTAATGAGTGATTTCCTTGTCTTTTGTTGTTTGATTAACATTAAAAACACATTTAGACAGCAGGAATGCAAGGGCTGCTGTCTCATTAATACAAGGATCAGAACACTGATACTGAACACATGCGTTCTTTCTAGAGTGTTTAAGTTCAGTTAAGACATAACCAACTATGCTTGCTAGGATACTCGCCAAGACGGGCATGTTGACATAATTTTGTGTGAATTTGTCCGTTCAAACACAAGACTTGAAAGAGACATCAATATTTGCGAGCTGTATACGGTACTCGCATTGAACAAAGTTTAGGGGAAGCCAGAATGCATATCCATCGACAGAAACATACATTAGCCTAACTCTGTTTGTCTGTTTTATTTATTTTCTACAAACCATATTCTAGATTCGTATGCGTTGTCAGATATGAGATGAACCGCGGTGCAAGTGCGTGCCGAACCAAGTGTGCAGAACAGTACGGTTTTTTACCGAGAATCATTTCACCCCTAGTGCGTCATTTGGGGCTCAACTTTTTGATTAGCTAGACATAATCAGCGCTAGACAAAATGTCTGTTGTCAGCTCTATCAATAAGCTAGAATATTTACCAAAAACTTTTGTTCCGCAATGACAAAAAGTGTATTAACTACATGTAAATGCTCACCTTGGTACAAGCTGCTCACAGAAACAATGACCAGCTCTGAGGTTAACCTGCTTGAGCCCAAGGTACAAACCATCACGATGACCTTTTGAACTTACAGTGTATAAATATTCTTAAAGCCAAACAATGCATTAATAACAGCTGAACCATCTGAACTTTGAATCATAAGTTTAAAAATTCTTAAAGTTTGAATTGTTGTTGTTTTTCCCTGTAAGGTTAAACATTCTCACCCCCACATGCCCTCAGGTTGAGGTTTCAGTATATACTGAAGAGCACTATATACTCTCAGTACCCAGCAAAAACTGTGTACCTTATTTAACCATAAGGGGTGCAGATTAGACATATGCACTACCATTCAGAGGTTTGGGATTTCATGGTTCATGTTTTTGAAAAAAAGTCTCGTGCTCACTAAGGCTGCATTTATTTGGTCAAAAATACAGTAAAACGGTAATATTGTGAATTATTATTATAACTTTTCTATACGAGTATATTTTAAAATTAAAATTCCTGTGATATCAAAGCTGAATACTCAGCAGCTATTAATTCAGTTTTCAGTGTCACATGATCTTTTACCTTCCGAAATCATTCTAATATGCTGATTTGCTGCTCAAGAAACATTTCTTATAATTATCATTGTTGAAAACAATTGTGCTGCTTAAAGTGCCCCATTATGCTTTTTCAGAAATAGTGTGTAATATAGCCATTTGTGAATGTAAAAGGTCTAACAAAGCTTCAAAGATCAAAGTGTACGACAAATAGAGTTATTGCTTGACAAAACACTTACTGACTGTTAAAAAAAACACTTACTCACCCCAAACTTTTGAACGGTAGTGTTAGTACCTTTACCGCCATGGTAGATGTTGTGCCATTTTTCAGAGAGTGTATAGTCTATTGTTTTAACACATGTTGTGCACCTCCGCACAGGAAATAAAAAGGCATTACAGATACACATAAATGTGACCGTACTAATATATGAGGAAGCAGGAAACAAGAAGCTTCTTTTGAACTGATTTAGGGGAATAATTTAATTCTCTAATTTGGTACAATAAATTAAATTCTAGAATCAAAATGTGCTTAAGTGAAGAACAGTGTGCTTCTATAGTGTGACTAAAGTATTTACAGCCTTAAACACTTCAACACAAGACACTGGACCAAATATATGTTTACAAGCAATAATCCTTTTGCTATGATGAGAAGAACTTGTTAATAAACTAAAAGCTCCCCAAAGGCCTTGCCCAATAATATCTAGCATGCAGTAGTGTTCTGGACAATTTCTAATATCATCTAAAGAATAGCTGTAATAATGATCCCTTTTTAGGTCTTTTATTTCTAAAAAGCAGAAAAACAATCTACTACATATCTTACTTGAGCCATCTTTTGCTTGATTGCAGCTTTTCACTAACAGGTGTTACCTCCCAACAAAGCAACCAAAAATTAGGGATGGGTCACGTTGGTCGACAAGTCTATTAATGTGGTGGACTACGGTACTTTATCTAAATTTTGTGTTGTTGTATTGATAAATTTAGCAATGATTATTTAGTTATTGTGCTAACAGAATGCTGTTTTAGACTTTCAGCATTGTAAAACTGTGTTATGAAAGTTGTTTTTTTTATTCTCAAGAACCCTGCATTTTGTTCCATTGCAAACAACGTGTTTTATAAAAACACCCTCTGCAAAATGCATCCAATCAGGTTCAACTGATCCTGAAATCAGGCAAATTATACATGATCTCAGTTATTCAGGCAACCATATGACTAGCTGATTTTGAGAATATTTAGTTAATAATATTCATACAAAGCATTCACTTGAGCTAAATATATTTACTCTTTTTCAAACTCTGTCACCAACATAAACGTTACTAGAAACACATTTATGGGAAACTCTCAGAGCCCATCAATTCAAGACGTTCCTCAAAAGTTTTATTCTTCTCAGACAAAATGGGATTCGCCACTGTCAAAGACTCCCTCGTGATCAGACATTCTAAATAAGAGCTCATTACCCATCCGACCAGCGCATTATCATACCAAATCTGTTATGGCTGCCAGATGCTGGATTTTCATGAAATTCCAATGAGTTGTATTTTACAAATTTACATACGTTTAGCCTGATTAACCCACTAGCATTAATTCATGAGTATACAGAAATGACTCTGGGTGGCAGAGTCCAGAGAAGCATCAATGAGCACGTTTACAGGCACACCAGTACGCTGATAGCTCACAAAAATCAGCTTATTGAAATAAACTGTTGTCTGGGCTTACATGCAAACAAACCAGTAGCCCGACAACGCAAGCAAACCGCGTTTACAAGACTTTATTAATAAATCAGGTTATTTCCCAGTAGTGACATCAAAACAATAATTTGCATATCTGACTCTGTGTATTTCATTTATGTCATGTCGGTTGTGATGTTAAATAAAGGATTAAAAACCAAAGAGGAGTATTGCAACATGTCAGCGGGAAACTTATGGCTCATATATTTTATTCTCTCATGCAGTTACAGATGCAGCATTTTCACTGTACCACTCATGCTACTTCTGCTGCATGAGATGAGAACACATTTTTATAATTCTTTGGGTCAAGAAAGTGTCTGAGTTTGCGATATTTCCTCCTCCCTTACTGCAAAATGCTCGCTCTTTCTGGATGCGTTTAAATCTGCAATAAGGACGCGTTCCTGTCACATATCACACATGTGCACTTCAATAAGCCAACAGAAAGCAGGTTAATGGGTTTACATGCTGGGCGAAATAGGCGTAAGGGGCAAAACTCTAGCTGTTACTATCGGTTTATGCTTAAGCTGTTTATGACCTTACTCCGATAAAGGAAAACAGGTAAATGCATTTACATGATCACACTCATTTTCAGCTTAATAAACATAATCGGGTTAACGCACTCAATTTTGATGGAGAAATAAGCAGCTGAAGTTGTAGATGTAGATGTGTTAACTGAATTTTCGGCAGTAGTTTCTGTAGCACTTAGCGTGTTTAATCATTTAAGGTTTCTGGCAGATAAGATGTACTGTACAGTAATTATTGGAAGATCAAGTCAAATCAAGTCACCTTTATTTATATAGTGCTTTATATAATACAGGTTGCTTCAAAGCAGCTTCAATAAACAGGAAAATAACATTCCAAATTTGTACTAAAATGGATGACTGAGTCCTGTAAAACAACTTTACCAAACAGAAATTTAATTTGTGAAATCACTGCTTAAATCTGAAAGCATCTGAGCAGAATGTTTAGATAATCATCACTCTCCTTTCTGTCGTGTCCCCCAGAGCATCTGGGACGGGAAGAGCTTCACCTGCATGTCCAATCACATCAGAGTGAGTGAAACTATATCCAGTCTAACCATCACAGGAACAGAAAGATTTTCAGTCGAAGGTCTATCTGTATCGCTCTGTTACAGTTGTTGAGATCTGATGATTTTAACCTGTCAACATTAAAAGATGTTCCAGCGTAAATACAAGTTAAGCTCTATCGACAGCATCTGTAACGAGCTGACGGATCCCCAGAGGGTTTAACTGCAGAAATCTCAAGCTTGCATTTTGTTAAATCACTTTTCTTAATTCCAATCCAATGTTTTCCCATGCACTTACAAACTGGGGGATGAGTGAGAATAATATTGTGGTATTTAATTTACAGTAAGCCAAAAATGATGACTTTAATTAAACCTGTCACATTTCTTATATGTTTCTTATATTTCTAAATCAATTCTTCTCTGTCTCTACATTTTTTTTGTAATACCCTCTGAAAACAAGTTTTTCAACTACTGGCTTCAAAATACCAGAGCAAACATGCTCTGTTTAATCATATTTCAACTAGATCAATACAGATTTATTATTATTTTATCAACATTATTGCGCTTGTTCACAAAAAGCCTTGGAAACGTTTACTCTCAGCTTGCTGAGTCAATACTACTAAAAAAAGACAGATGATGTATAAAATGAAATAACTGCACAAATTTAGGGATTATTTTTGTCTTTTCATTATTCCACAAAGAAGTTCCACAAAGTTTTATTATAGATAATATATATAGTTAACATCTAGGTGCTGCAGATTTAACCATTCTCTTCTGTGGTTCTGTGGACACCACAAGCCTAAGAGCCACAATCTGCTGACAGTGACAGTAAAGCATTTTATATTCACATTTTTAAATCATATCCGTGGAAGATGTTTCAGGTTGAAAACCCGTGTTAAAGGAATAGCTTGCTCTGTCATCATTCTGTCATTTACTCACCCATACACACCCTCTTTGTGTGATAATATTTAAATAATTATTCATAGAATATATTCCCCTCCAATTAGATGTTGTAACAGTCTTAGTCAGTGAGCTGAATTTGGGAACCGAATGGTTCAGATTAGAATCCTTCTAACCAATTTTGCACACTGGATTAGCTGATTCACTGAAAAACCTGACTCAAAAGAATGATTTGTTCACTGCTTCTCTCATGAACGCAGTAGGGCAGATGTAAAGATTTTCAGAACAATTACTTAAGTTTTACACAAAGCTATATGGCTTCAGAAACCTGGAATACACTACATGACTTTGAAAGTCTGAACATAAAACACTAGGCAACATCCACTGACAAAAATAGGGATCATACACTAATTGACTGAGGATCACACATCACCAGACTTTGAAACTGGCAACAGTTACAGCCCAAAATCTGCAGACTGTCTCTGACTTGCTGCAAATAGCAACGACTCCTCCAGACTGAAAGACGAGTAAAAAAAAAAGAACTGTTGTAGTGTATTCCAGCAAAAAAAAAAAAAAAAAAAAAATTATGTACATAATTTGTTTGCCTTTAAGAGTCACATCACCTGACAGCTGTCCCCCTCACTTTTAAAATGACTGCTACGCCCCAGGCTACAGTTATGCCTGGCATCTATGTTTTTAGTTTGAAAACTCAGGGGTTGCATTTCAGTGTAAATGGACCAAAATGGAGACTTTGGAAAACATAGGCATGGCTGCCCACATTACGCTACCGGAACACAACAATAACAGACATCTCTCTCAATGGCTCTGTAACAGACCAGCCTCGACGGCCGTGTACACAATAACATGGAGATGGAACAGCAAGTTTTGCAGACTTGTTGTCCTTTTTAGCAGCCATTGTGCAGTTACACTCTGCATTTTATAATACTGCAGCTCCACGAACATGGAAAACAGCAATAACCTTTACGGGGGACTGCCCTGGTGGCTAGATCCTATAACCAAGTTCCTACAACTACCTGGTGCAAAAGCCTCTAATGAGACTGAGGCTATGTTCACACTGCAGGTAAATGTGGCCCAAATCTGACTTTTTTTGCCCACATGTGACTCCTATCCATTTTCCCCATGACAGTGTGAACAGCACAAACCACATGGAATCTGATATTTTTAATTCCAATTTGTGCCACTTCCATATGTGGTACTAAATCCGATACAGGTCAGATGTTTTGTAATGTGACCGCAGTGTGAACAGTCATATCGGAATGAATGCGATTTTTACGTCACTCGAGATCAACATTTGTCATGATTCTGCGCTCATGGGAGTCTATTCAAAGATTTTACATACCTAACGTTATCAAGACAGTTGCGAAAGGTAGTCAGTAGAAGGGCAGTGATGTGTCAGAACTCGTAAGTATTACAAAGACAGCTCTATAATACAAGCAAAATATAAGGGCTCGTATCAAAAGTTCCAAAACTGCTCTCATCACATCGTTGTCTTTATTCTTCATACTGAATGTGCATCATTTCGCTGGCTTCTGTGGCAGATCACACTATAAATAAACGCATTACTTTAATGCGTTGCCATGTCCGCGAATTTCCTGCTGAATTGGGTTACTTTTTCACTGTTGCCGCAGTTTGTTTGCAACTCCGTGGGTTGAAGCGACTGCACTAATGCGGTATGTAACCCCCGGAACGCGAATTTTACCGGGATACCCCACAGAACACGATTGGGCTAATTTTGTACTAGTTTTGAGAAGAAATTGAGTGGATTTTGTTGTAAAAACCTGGCAACCCAATTGTTCTTTTGAGCATTCAGGTCAGTTCAGAACCATGATCTGTTCACACTGGAAATCTGATATTGACCACATTTAAAACAATTTGAACAGCTATTAAAAAAAAAAAAAAAAAAAAACAGATCTGAGCAAAAGATCTGTAGCCTGATTGAATGGACTTAAAGTGACAGTTTACCCAAAAATGAAAATTCTGGCCCCGGTAAAACGGTAAAAGGCTGCTACGATGAAAAACAGTTCATTGGTCTATAGAACGTTTCTGTATTATATACGGTGAATAACTGTGATAGATCTAATGGTACCTTTAATGCAATTTTACAGTAAAATACCATTAAATTTACAGTTTTTGAAGTGAAAATAAAAAGTCATTGTATAATTTACAGTGAAAAAACGTAAATTGACACCTCAAATTTGATGTTTTTACATTGAAATAACCTTTTTTTTCTAATCAGTTATTTACATTATGGTTCTATGTTACATCTAATGTTGTTAAAATAATGTTTATTGCATTTTTAAAATGTCATGTGTGTTACCATGATGGTGTTTAGTGTTTGTGTGAATGACACTGTGTGCACCTTCTACATATTAGTATTGTCCTTCTCAGCTTGTGATGAACTTTGATTCATCATGTGAAGGTACAAAACAGATATTAGTACTTCAATAGGTTGGTAAATTAACATTATATCAGTTAATGAAATACATTTTTTTACCGTAAATTTAACAGATTTTTTTTTTTTTTTTTTTTTTTTTTTTTTACAGTGTGTAAAATAAACAGTTATGAACCATAATTATTACAATATAAACCTTTAAATTATACAGTTTTGAACTGTAAAATCTAAGCGCGGTCCCGTAAAACCTAAAACGTTGCTACCGTATTTTTTACGGTAAAGTTCTGGCAACCACAGCTGCCGTTTTTTTACCGTACATTTTACAGTTTTTTTTTGTTTTTTTTTTAACAGTGTACAATGTAATAAAGACATTTTTAATCTGCAAGGAGCATATAACCAAGTCAAGAACTCTACATAGCCAAATATGGTTCTTGATGAGAACAAAATTCTTTTGTTGAGCCTAAAATGCTACAAAAACCTCTGAAGAACCCTTGTAAGAGTGTATGTTATCGAAGGGTCAGGAAGGGGAAATTCCTAAATCAATGTGCACTTTTATCTGGCTTTATTCAGCAACAGCCTCTGATTTGCTCATGCATAATAGCAGCAGGTGGTATGGAGGAATTATCTATGTTAGTCCAACCACAAGCCTTTCAGACCTCATTTATTCAATCATCCTTTAAAAGGATACAGTCAGAAATGGTGTCCACCCCTACGACACTAATGCACCTCATACACCTCTCACTCTCAAGCATGTGTGGATAGTACCAAGCCACATTTGTTATTCTAAGGCTGGTTTAACAAAAAAGGAAAAGACAAATTGTATGTCAACCACATATGAATAACAGTCTAGGAACATATGAACAGATGTGCTCCTGCCAATGTGAACCATTCCATCGATACATCTTCGTAGGCTATAAAGAAGCCCCATATGTGGAATTGATGAACGTTCCTGAACATCTTATTTGCATGTCAGAGATAATCAAATGCATGAGAAACCGTGTGACTGTAAACTCTGATGGGCCACAAGCTTTATTATATGTAATAAAATGATGATATATTGGTCCTCGGAGTGTCCTTACCGAGAGACGCCACAGGGCTTGAGGGCCGTTGGTTCACATGCTGTAGAACTGCCTAATTCTTCTGATAAGTAAGCTTATCACACACTGCAGATGGGTCCATTTAATTCATGCCATGGCAAGTTTATTTTTACATATATTTCACTTTTCATCCTGCCTTAAATGCATTTCTGCAAGGTTAAGCAGAACTGTGCCTAGAAGCTAGAAGCGTTTTAGCCTGAAATGGATGTGAGAGTGAATGTTTATTTGGAGAAAGGTTAAATGGGGTCACCTCAAGATGGCTGAGCTCATTAATAGCACCACTGGTAGAGAATGGGACATCCCATCTAAAGTACAGAAATGACTAAGGGGTATATTAATAAGCTAACTGACCTTTAGATCTAGCATCACCAGTATAATTAGATAACTGCTATAATAACCTAATTACAGACAAAATCAAGTAAAGTGTGGATGTATAATAGCAAAGTATATCTAACATTTTACCATTTTAAACGTAACAAACTTCTTTTTGTGAACTGGTTATGTTGAAAAGTGTGGTTATGCTACCTTGGTTATCTAATGCAATGGCATTTATACATTTTATATGTCCAAAAAATGTCCAAATGTTGCAAGTTCAGTTCTAATTAAGCTAATTGACAGCAATTTTGATGACTCCATTTTCTTAAAAAAACCCCATTGGAAGGATTTAAAAGCAGAAATGTATTCTTCTGTTCGTTGTGTACATTTATTGTTCTGTTCGTTGTGTATTATTCACATAATTGTTATGGTCATTTTAGGGTTTTAGGTAGGGATACCAAGCTCACGTACTTGTACTCATACTTGTAAAAATACCCCCGATACCAAAGACCGATACCTCACGTGACGTAAATGACAGAATTTTCCGTGCACAGAGACACCGGCGGCAGCAGCATAAACAATGTCAGCCTCAGAGGTGTCGAAATACTTCAAATTTAATGATGACAACACACACATTGCGAACTGCATGCTTTCAATCACAATTCGTTATCAATTAGTGAAGGCGGGATAGGCAGAATCTCGCTGAATGACAGACCAGAAGCGCTCTCTCTCTTTCTTGCGCGCGATCCCAGTTCTCTCAGACAGCACGCGACCGGTTCTCCTTGCGCCTGAATAGTGAAATGCACACATAGTTGTCAAAATGTCCATCGTGTGGAGTATCTCACATAAATACAGTCGGTTATGGCTTAAGTGGACGTAAACATTTGGGTAAAAACAGGATGTGTCAGTATCCATGGATTCGGTCTTAAAGGGACCGTAGCCTATATTTGTCATTAATGTTAATAAAACAACAAAATATGTTAAATAAATGTATACATGGTAAATAAACCTGTATCTGAAAAAAAAGTTTATTTAATTTTTATCTCTATAGTATTTGTTGTATTGTTTGTAATTTGTTTGTAAATTTCTTTTTATATAACAACAATTATATATATTGGTAATTATGAAGTTATAAAATTGGATATAAATTCAATACAACCAACACAGAAACAATAAGTGATTTCCTCACACTAAAATCACATTAATATACATTGTCTACATCTTACGTCTATTGAAATGATGAGTATTGCCTTTCTTTAAAGAAAAGGAGGGAGAAGTGGAAATTACATTTTTGTAATAAGCTCTTTCAAAATAATTTTTGTCAAACTTTAACTTGTATTGGACACAGATTATTCCTTTAAGGCCATTGTTTTTTTGTTTTTGTTTTGATCTTTGCCATTAATTTTAGGGAAAGTGAAGTCCAGACAGAAAAGTAATGGGAGAAAGAAGAGGAATGGAATATGACACAGATTCCCCTTGAGCACAACAGACTTTTTTTATGGCCCAAGTATAAGACTAAGTTTTTAAAGTTCTGTGCATTTAGCTTAGCATAGCATAGCATAGCATAGAATAGAACAGAATAGAATAGAATAGAAGCATTAGCATCTAACCTTTGCTTTGAGCCCATGTGTAGGTGATTGGTGCACTCCTGGCCACTGGCAGCTGCTCTCCTCTTTCTATTACTGACTTCCTGTTATCTAGAATTGAATCCTTAATGGGACGAATATGCTTCGGCAGGGCTTTGTAGAACCAGGCTCCAGAACGTTTCCACACCTTTGAAGAGCAGGGAAAGAAAAACAAATTAAACACATCTCAGTATAGAGTGATTAGAGCAGGTACTCAAAGGAATAAAGTAACCTCATGTGGCCAAAGACATGGAGTTATAACAAAACGCTCATCTGGAGAGAATTGAGCACTGCTTTTAAACTATAAATTACATTTAACCCAAAACATTACAGCTGTCTGTCCAGCTAGCCAACATGCTCTCAAAACTTGGTGTGTAATGTTTTTAATGTTAAAATACTGTTAAAAATCTCCTATTATATTATATGAGCAATATCACAGGAGAAGCCGTGCAATGTCACTCTTTATACAACAATTCATTCTGGTTCTCGAATATGATTGGCTGAGAGGTCTTTCCAGCCATGCGATATTCTACCAGTATCTCTACGCTTTCAGCATTCTCACAACGAGTGTAATGGCAGACGAGCAAACCCACCATATTTTTATAGATACTACTGTTATTTTGTAACAGAATGTAGTTTTAATAGCTTTTTAGGCAAAAAATGTACTTGTGTAGACCTCAGATATGCGTAATTATGCGTATTATATGTAAACACAACGCCTACTTGAAAATTTGTTTAGACAGTTTCAGAGATGCGAGCTCCAGGCCCATCAGCGACCATTCAGCACTCACGTACCTACAGTGAACAGCTTCATCTTGGCCAGTCCTTCAGGAATTTGCCGCTGGCTCTTATGTAGATAGTGTTTAAACATGGAGGTATAATTCATTTTGGGTATATCAAACAGGCAATCTCTGGTTTTAGTAATCTATTACTTGTTCCAGAGCTAATAGATTTGGCTTAAGGGCTATATTAAGTTTCATAACTTTATATTTGCATTGAAAGTAAATCCTGTACTAACTAGAGCGCTGCTTTTGTACGCTTAACTAAACTGTTTGCTTGTGTTTATTTCTTATTGTACAAACTTCTTATACTGTTATAATGGCTATATTGTTCATTTAAATATTATTGTTCAATAATTATTATTTTATATAACTACGGCCAAATCACAGCCATGCTGATATAGAGTGATATCACATGGCTACTTGCTTATATTGCTTATATATCAGCATGGCTTTGATAAATAGAATATAATAGGATAAACAGAAATCTTTACAAAAATAATAATAATGACAAAAGCACAAACAAAATTACTAAAATATAAATGAAAATGAAAAATGGTAGTAAAAAAAAAAAAAAAGCTGCTTGATATTACCTTTAAATACCTGAAAGAACTGCTGAAGGCACTGCTTATTTCATTTGTACCTTTGATATATTGTTTTTCTTCTACTGCAATTTTTTTTCTTTGTTCTTTATCTTATTACTGACTGCTGTTTTGAATATTTACTTGAAAGAAATATGTGAAGGCTACATGCCATTGTTTTAATGCCACTGCTTTCAAAAATTTAAACATGAATTGTAAAGTGTGTCCATTTCTGTGATATTGAATACAGATACTGTTAACAACTACTGGAATTTTGCTCGGTCACAACACCACCAATCAGAACAATGGCCGACAGGGCCGAGCGGAGTGGGTGGAGAACATTTGGAATCTTTCACTATCTTGGCAATTTCATTTGGTGCCTTAATGAAGGTCTACTCAATACAGATGAAAAATGGTTATGCTCATTCATGTTCATACCTCAGAACCCAGGAGACAAACAACTGCAGAGCCATCATTTTCAAGTCAGTGGCACTTAATCAGTTGACACACACCAAAAATTCAAACAGTTCTTTCAAAACACATTACTCCTCTAAAACAAACACCGCAATGCTCTAGAGGTGTCCTGAGCACACTACAGTCTAGTGCCAGTCACTCTCATGATGATATAACATCAAGAGACTGATGCTCGCCAGGCCAGGCCCCGCTGCAGCCAGGAAGACAATTAAGAAGTGATGGACAGCAGGCTCTGAAATGTCAGGACTGACAGCAGCTGCCGGAGTCTTGGCAAACACCTTCTCCCAGCTGTACCTGCTCAGTTACAACTCCATTTGCACAAACACTGGCCAGACAAAATAATGCAAATCTAGCTTGCAGGGTCAAGTCTTGAATAGCCTTCCTTGTTTTGACTGGTCTTCACCTGAGACAGTTTTTGTGCGGGAATAAATGTTAAATATTCTTTGAGCTTAGATGATGAAGGTTTTGTGTTTAGTGCAGAAGCCAAAGGCATGCAGGAAGCAACTTTATTTTATTCCCCAGGGTACCAATTTCTGCTACCCAGCAAGGGTACATTTTAAACTACTAGTACAATCAGTTCATTCACAGTGGAAAAAAATAACTTATACAAATCATGAAAAATGGGTGTGAATAGTAATTTTCCCAGAACTGAGTTTTATCGGTGGAAGATAACGTGTAATTTAGAAAAACGATCCAATTTGAATGACATGAAAACCAGCCTGGAACGTCTGTTTTTGCCCCCTTATGAGTGTATAGCCCTCTATACTTCTTATAGTAGCCTACATAAGCAGAATCTTGTTGCTATACTATCAGTGTATAGTCAGTTTCTGAGTGAAATTAATGACTAGCTACTAATTACATCTTTAACAGTGTAACTAGATTACTGTACCAATTACTCTTTCTAAAAAGTACTGCATTACTTTCTAAATCCCATATCAAGCTTAAAGATGCAATAGGTGATTCTCTACAGAAACAGTTTTTGTTATACTTGTTCAAAGTCTCCTCATATCATGATAGCAATCACTATGTTAAACGGTCCAAATGTATTATTATAAATATTTATCATCTGTGGAAGGCAAAGGACCATAAAATGTTCATCCAATTATTATATTTGGTCCGAACGAAAAAAATAAGATGTCCTTCCTGCCTGTCAATGTATGTTTTTACATTCCCTCATGCACCCTATTCGAGCAGACAACATATCAGTGCGTTTTATGCTATGCAGTTTATGTAGACAAACGTCAGTCACGGAGCACCGTAAACAAACAGCAGCCAACTTTTACAGTTTCTACCGAATCAAAACCATGAGCTTATGCTGCGTTCACACCATAACCACCTTAATTAAAAGATGGCAACCCGTGACGTTCTAACCGGAGCTGATCTCAGACTTGGAGTTATGCGTTTCCATGTCAACAGTATCAACACCGAAATTAATCTGCAGCAGTCAGGTACAAGCTCTCTGTTGTTTACGTTCATTATTATTGTAATGTTACGTGCTTTGAGACATGAGGTAGTTTAACGCCATTTCTTGTGATGCTTTGCCTAAAGCAGCTGTGTGTGTGTGTGTGTGTGTGTGCGTGCGTGCATGTGTTTTGGAGGAGGCGTGGCTTTGGACAGCAATTTCCAGGAAGGGTGGGATTGTATGCTTTTTAACCAGCTGAACAACACAAGGATAGAAATGAAACTGCTCTTTTAATTACTTTAAATAAATAATATAAAATTGCACAAATTATTCTTGAACTGACCAAAGTATTTAAATGGAGGAGGTGACATTAAAAGGTTAGTTCACACAAAATTGCAATTAATTACTCACCCTCATGTCGTTCCACATCCGTAAGACCTTCGTTCATCTTCAGAATACAAATTAAGATATTGTTGATGAAATCTCAGAGTTTGTTTTTTTATCCCCCATAGAGAGCAACATAATTACCACATTCAAGGTCCAGAAAGCAAAGACACTGTTAAAATAGTTAATGTGATTACAGTGGTTCAACCTTAATGTTATGAAGCAATGAGGGGGAAAAAAAAAAAAAAAAAAAAAAAAAAAAAAAAAAGTGTACAGCGTCACCCAATACAGAGTCTGCATTCTGACGTAGAACATGGAAGCGCTGCACTGTCTATACAACGTAAACAGCCTAGGAGAATGACAGGGGAGAGACAAAATTGTTGAATAAAGTCGTTATTTTTGTTTTGTTTTGCGCACAAAAAGTATTCATAACTTTACGGTTGAACAGGACCTGTAGTCACGTTGACAGGACCTGTAGTCACGTTGAACTACTGTAGTCACGTTGACTATTTTAATGTCTTTAAATAACTAACTAACTCTAAATAACATAACTAACGTCGATTCATAACTTTACGGTTGAACCACTGTAGTCACATTGACTATTTTAACGTCTTTACTATTTTTCTGGACCTTGAATGTGGTAATTATGTTGCTATCTATGGCGGATAAAAAAAACCTCTCGGATTTCATCAAAAATATCTTAATTTGTGTTCCGAAGATGAACGAAGGTCTTACAGGTTTGAAACGACATGAGGGTGAGTAATTAATGACAGAAATTGCATTTTTGGGTGAACTAACCTTTTAAACACATACATTTTAACATTAGACGTTAAATTGAGATGTTAAATCCACTATTGGTTTATACTGGATTGTTATATAGTCTATACAGTATTTAATGCAATTATACCAGAACTATTTAAATTACAGAACAATTAAGAGTAATCCCGTACTTTACTTGTTTAAGGGAATTAAATTACAGTAATTAATTAACAATGCATTACACCCAACACTGGCAATAACACAACACAAACCCTCTGAAAATAAAATATTGTTTTTTCTTTTAAAATTGCAAGATTAGGGAGAAGTAGCTGTAAACTGTACTAACAAAATCACACTCTTTCCTTTAATACTAAAGTGGTACCATTCTCCTACATCCGTTCCACTATTATAAGCTCAAAACCTTCATTGACAATGAAATGAAAGACATTATAAATGTACATTATGCATTAACATTTGCAATAAAGGCCATGGGGGGAAAATGTAAATGTACCAGTAGGCTTCCTGTGAACAATGAAATAAAATTGACTAGACATTTGCCAGACTTCAATAAGAAAGATTTTATCTTCCAAATGACTATTCTATATCTATATCTACCAGAGGAGTCAAGCGTATATTTTTTTTGTTTAAAATACTTGCTCCTTTTGCAGCCTAATGTGCAGAGACAACTGTGTCACTCAGTGTTTTGACTTATAAATAAATGAACAAACAAACAAATATAAGTTATATAAATATATAAAGTAAATCCATTAGTACACTGATTTCCACAAAAAGGTGGAACTCTGTGACTCTGTGGTAGTATAAAAACAATGCTTTGGTTTTTTCCAAACAAGCCCAACATTTGCTCAACCAATTATGTGAAGTTGGGCCGAGACTATCTGTTACAACAGCCAAATGGCAAATGCGGTAAGTGTTTAGGAAACAAATATTTTGTAGACTCTGTTTGGTGTCACTAGAGGCCCAGAAATTACACACTTCAGATTTAAATTTAAGCTCAAGTCCATTTAATGATGACGGACAAGCATTCAATTAAAAAGTATTGTATCTAATGCATCTCTGCCACTTAAACCATTACATTAAGACAAATCATTTGGTGAACTGCAGTTCTTATTCCCAGAATTGGCGGGGGGAGAAGCAGTGATTAAGGGAACATTTGGGAAATGTGTTGGTGTTATTTCAAGATCAGTGAGGAGTAGGAGAAGATAAAATACAGAGGTAACCGTGTCTCTGTGTACATAAATATCTAGAGACTCATTATCTCCAGCCATTTACCACAGGGAATGAATCTCTCTTCTTCAACAAACACACACACAGCATTCCATCATATCATGCTCACCTAATGTAAACACACACAAGCTTAAACATAATGTCACATTTTTCATTGGAACTTCTGTTGCATTTATATTCCTATTTTCTCTATAGGAATAGAAATAGAAATTTTCTCTATATTTCACTCCATTTTAATATACTCTTTTACAGCTGGGAATGGAACTTAAACCAGATTGAATCCATCTATACACCCACATTTAATTAAAAAACAAACAGTATGTAAATCAATGTCTCCCAAGTTGTAGGTTCAATTTGGGATAGACAGCATGAGAAAGAAAACTAAGCATCTAATCATGACTAGTTAGGAAAATATTAGAAATATGCTTATTTATTTTTAAAGAGGTGAAGAAAACACTTCCCAAATCTTTTATGGTGGACACATGTATGTTATATCTAAGGGTCAATTACAAATAAGAGTGTCCAAGATGAATAAAAATGACGAAAAATCTATTTAAAAAACAAGGTTTATTCAAGTGAGGGGGGAGAGGAGGATCTAAAGAAATTAAATATTAGATTAAACAATTTAAATTTCTTAATGAGGCCTTTATTGAATGTGCATTCAACTCGTATATATGAATTGGATTTTGAATGCATTTTTGAATTAATAGATTCAGAAAAAAAAAGAAAAAAGACCTATGAAACATCAAGCTTACAGTAGAACCTTTGGCAGATTCTTGGCAAACTATGCTTTCTATATAAATGACTGTTGCAGACCTTGAATGAGACAAATCGAATTGCATTGATAGAACGCAATATTTATGGGAAATATAAAATTGTTTTGGTCACATGACTGTGCAACATGTTAATGTGCATGGCTATAAGAGGAAAGCAAATCGTCCTTGTCATACAACACAAATTATGGCACAGACCTGGATCAGATCTAATCCCATTGGCTAGAATGAGGAACAGGGGTGTGGCCAGTAATAGCAACCCATACTGCATCTCTGCTCTTTTCATTCTGTACCACAGGATCAGAGCTCAGGGGTGTTAAATGACTGAATATCTCAAGATGCACCTGATAAACATACTATTGTCTTTAGCAATTACAGCAAGCATCACAATCCTCATCACACATCGTGCTAGCTAGCAATTTATTTATTTCAATATCTGACAAATTTGGGATATAATGAATGAAAGGCAAATCGCACTGAACAATTTCCTCTTGGCATTTTAATTAGTCTTCTGATAGCATCGCTAATTTGAATGGGGAGGCAGCGTCTCGTGAAATTAGTTTTTGTAGCTGGTGGGTGAGCAACCACTGGTGACCAAAAGCACCATTTGAGCCCTGCGCCCCGGGACAAATCAGCCAGAACTTCATTAGTCCACCCAGAACCAGAAAGTGTCATGTGGACAAAGGCTTGTGGCACAGAGATTTGGTGCTTGTGAATGTCAGTCAAAGCTGGGCCAGGTGTATTTGACCCCAGAAAAGTCCATTCCACCAAAGCTTCAAAAAAGACATTGTAAAAGTAATCCATATGAATCAAGCAGTTTAATCCAAGTCCTCTGAAGGACAATAATTTTATGATGAACAGATTTAATTTAGGGCTTTATTAGTTCTTGCTCAAAGATGCTTGAATGACATTCGAAAACAAACCTTAAAGAGGAGCTATAACGCCCTTTTTATAAGATGTAATATAAGTCTTTGGTGTCCCCAGAATGTGTCTGAATTTTCAGCTCAAAATACCCCACAGATCATTTATTATAGCTAGTCAGATTTGCCCCTATTTGGGTGTGAGTGTCCCTTTAAATGCAAATTAACTCCCGGCCAACTTTCCAGAAGAGGGCGGAGCTTTAACAGCTCACGCTTCAGTTGCTGAACAACAACAAAGCTGGAGAATCTCACGCAGCTAAAATGACGATTGTCAGTAAAGGTGTTCAGCTTTACATTGTTCTAACCGGAGTCGGACACTGATGGAGAGACTCAGGAAGAAGTTACAACTTAGAATGAAACTGGACGTTTCTGAATGGTTAGTGAATACATTTATGTAGTTGCTGTGGAGTTGAGTCAACTCATCGACCAGCATGTGCCGCCATGTTAACCTTTTGTGCAAATCCAGCGTTGAATTGACCCTCGTTTGTGAAGCAGTCCGCCATAAAAGATGACAGCATGGCAACAACACTCTACTACAACAACTCTTTCTCTTCTCTAAAGCAGTCCAACATGGCCTCACCCCCCTTGACATTTGACTTGACATTTGATATTCAACAGTGCTTTGATCTGCCTGCATTGACACTATTCTTTAAGAGCTAGAACGTAAAGCTGCTTTGACACAATCTACATTGTAAAAAGCGCTATATAAATAAAGGTGACTTGACTTGACTTTGCTGTGTGTTCTTGGGGGCAGGGTTTATGTAAATTATAGGGTTAGTGATGTCACCAACCTAGGAACAAGCTTGTTGCAGTCCCAACCAGCCGTTAGTTGTAGTCCTTAAACAGCTAATTCTTTAAAAGAAAATATCTCCCTTTGCGTTGAACTTTGAGTATCCTTGATGAATAAAAAGTATTCATTTCTTTAAAGAAATCTTAATTTAATTCTCAAACACAAGCACAAAGACTTGGAATAAAGCATGATACCTGTGATACTTTCATGATTTTATTTTTGTCAGCAGAAACCTCCATCTACTTTCATTATGGAAAAGAGTGGCCAGGACAGTCTTTTCTGAAATTCACCATTTTGTGTTACACGTAAACAATAACAGAATTTTCAATTTTGAGCAAACAATCCCAGAAGAGGTGCATTTTAAATCTCAAAGCACCAGCACTTTTCCATTTTCCCTCTAACAGAGATTCCGTATCCTGCAGAAATAAACCAGCTCTGTGTCCAAGCTTTGAGTATAAATAAATAAATAAATACAAAAGAAAAAAAGTGTGACACTGTTTATGCCTCAGGGCCAGCTCTTCCGGGTCCACAACATAAGGTGTAAGTGCTGTGGATAGGAAGACGCGCTCAAGCGGCGGCCAGCTGATAACACATTCTGCTGCGACCACCGCTTGACTGACAGCTGCATCCTTAAGCCTTTTGTTAGTTCAGAGTTTCACCAGGAATATAGTTAACAAGGAGCTTCCAAAAGGTCAAACAAATTCTCCAACAGTTCAGTTCTCTAAACATACAGTTCAGATAGAGTCACTGCTCATTATAATCGCTAAAATGGGTTCTTGATGAACATTGTTCAGCAGTGTAATTTGGAGTAATGAATCATTTAATCGAATTCTTTCATAGTTAATTATAATCACTTTTGTTCAATGAATAACAACTTTCATTATTCATATTCAATGTGATTTCTGTTTTGATTATAAACAAACAGAAAGCCCAAAAACATCCAATTCTGACATAAAATTATCAAGATAAGTCTGAATAATTGTGCATTAGTCATCATGAGCATGGCATTGTTGGGTTATTTCCGTAATAGCAGGTTACATGCCACCATGCAGATCATGAATGAAGGCAATTACTGAATTAATGATTTGTAAGACTCCATTTCAACACAGCAAGGCAGAGAGTAATTCTGCTACCTGTCAAATAGCTACAATAAGTATGATTACAGACACAGTGTCACTTAATGTTTTTTTCCCTATATATATTTTCAATACAAAGTGCTTTGAGATTACCAAACTTCAGAGCTTGACTGGTTGATTCAAACTTTACTACCACGGCGTTGATATCAAACAAACATACAAAAAAAAAAAAAAAAAAAACACACACACACACACATATATATACATATACATACACATACATACACACACACACACACACATGTATATACACACACACATACATACACACACACACACACACACATACAAACACACAAGTTTTTTATTTTTTTTTATTTTTTTTAAGATGCTCTATTAAAAGCTGTTGTAACTCATTATTTACCTCTATTATTTTTTTTTTCTACATATGTGAAATACTCCATGTATTAAGTCAGGAAATTTTTTTTTGTTTATGCCCTTATGCTCAACTTGTGAAACACTATTACAATTTAAAATAACTGTTTAGTATTTTAATATATTGTAATCCTGTGATTTCAAAGCTGAGTTTTCGACAGCCATTACTCCAGTCTTCGGTGTCACATGATCCTTTAGAAACTGTGAAACATTTTCTGTATTCTTTGATGAAAAGGAAGTTATTTAAACCAGAAATCTTTGGTAACATTATAAATGTTTTAATGTCAATTTTGATCAATTTAATGCATCCTAGTATTACTTTTTAACAAAAACATTTTACTGAGCAGTAGTATAAATATTTAAAAATAATAATAATAATAATAATAATAATAAAATGTAATAATAATAAAATAATTTGGGATTGATTCATATGGGACAAAATATATACAAAAAATAAATAAATACAGATTTACAAAAAAAATGTTTATTTACTGGCCACTGGGAAGTGGGACAAAAAGATCAAATACATTCGACCGATGCTTTTATCCAACGTCACTAAGATTTAATTCAAGGTACCGTAAACTTTTTACCACTTCCCTAGGAATCAAACCCATGACCTTGACAAAATGCCCCTGTATGAGTTTGTCTCATATTTATATCATATGATATAGTTAAAATATCACGAGTAACAAACGCAATACCACACAAGTGCTGTTTTGTTCCTGTTCAATAAATAAGAAGTTAATATTGTGTTATATTTAAGACACAATATTGTCTGTTTTTGTTACACATAAAGCCATTGCAGAACGATTGTGCATCTCTGAGCAACACAGCAATGTTTGAGTAAATTTGCGTTTTGAACTAATCGGATTTTAATTAATTAATCGCCACATCATGTAATTCAGGGGTGGGGAACGTTGATCCTGGAGGGCCATTGTCCTGGAGGGCTATTGTCCTGCAGAGTTTAGCTCCAACCCTGAAAAAGGTTGGAGCTAAACTCTGCAGGACAATGGCCCTGCAGGATCAACGTTCCCCACTACTGATGTAATTAATGGCATTTAAAATTTTAATATTTATAATAATATATAAATATTTAACACACACACACACACACACACACACACACACACACACACACACACCTGCATTTGATGCTATATTGACAGATGTCCTCACTCAGGGCATTCACATTCGTACAACCCAATACTTCTACAGAGACTGTAAAAATAAGTGAACTCTGACAAATCTGCTCAACACTTCTCCAACTGTCAGCCCCTTTTCACTCTGGCACTGACTAATCAAATGAACTAAACTATTTGTTTCACTGGCATGAAGGATCCAGCCTCTGGGCAGTCTTTGTTCCCTGGAGACCTGAGCAGATCAATCCAATCCCACACTCAGTATAGATTTAGACGGCAGGAGATTTCAGGGCCTATCCTATCTGTTACCCAACAAGCCTGTTAATTTGCATGAGCACTTTCTGCACTTGGCAGCATTATGACTCCAACTGAAGTGATATTTCTCATCATATAGTACTACTTGCCAAGCAGAATTATTGGCTTTGAATCATACTGGTTGCAATTTGTGCTCCATTTCAGCACAGTGTATTACGGCAAGTTTAAAGCAGACATTGTGGATGATATAGGACCGCACTAATTCCTTCTGGCTAAAGAAAGAAAACGTGAAGTATTTAGTGTGGAACAGAGCTGAATTTATATATGAAGGTCTGGCAAAGACATTTAGGAAATTGTCAACAGTGTCTATAATGATAGAAATTTACAAATGTTTTAGCAAACTTGTTTCTTTGAATTATGACAAACATTTTCCCATGATACACTGTGATAAGCGTTATGATGTGGCACAGTTATCTTTTGTGCTTAGAAGTACATTATAGTATATCTAGATTCATCAGAAAATAATTTGCGCAGCTTTAGTATCTCACCTTCCATCCAGTGAATTAAGACTTTATCAAAGGAATAAAAATATGCAGTTGAGATCAAATTCCTTAAAGGGCTCGCTCAAATACTATCAACTCTCTTGTCATTTTAAACCTATATGACTTCATTATTTTCTCAACGATATGATGCTCATTTTATCAAAACTCGAGTCAATCCTGCATGACTCGAGGAAATTATATCATAAAGAGAAGGTCTGCAGACCATTAGTTCAGTTTCTAAAATTTTGTAGCTCCCAAAAAAAATCTTATATTTATGAAAAATCATTAAAAAAAATTTGTTTAAAAAGGTTTTAATTTGTTTAAAATATGTGAAAAATATGTGAAACCTTAAAATTAAGATGTGTACACCAGTGTTATTTTAGTATGATTCAGTTTTGATTCATTTTTATTTCAGTTTTAGTTTTAGTTATTTTAGTACATCAAGTTAAACTAAGTGAAAATGAGATTGTGAATATGCACATCGCAACAGCTTGCATTAACTGCATGATTTTAATACTCCAAAAGATTACAAAAAGTCCAAGTTTTAGGTCGACGCAGAGAGTAGATGGGACACATAACGGTTATGTACGAGTGACATGCTTAATGTTATTAAATGCAATAAGTGAAGTAGGGCCTACTCACGCGCACAGGAAGCCGCCTCTCAGACAGTGCGTAATTCCAATTCACGTAAACAGTCAGTTATGTCTTTAGTGGACTACACAGTTGAGAAAGAAAGCACGTGTGTAACAATATATTGTATTATTTACAGAGTTATTGCATATTTCTTCAATATTGTGTAGCCATAATAAAAAAAAAAAATCTCAAGAGTTCTACCTGAGAAAAATCTCAGGGGAGTGCTATAAGCATATATGGATGTACTTATGACCATATTTTTTAAATGTGGATAGTTTTTTTAAAAGGGTGTGAATGTTGCTTTCACATTTTGTGTCTTGGAGCATGCTGTGAATCTCTCTCCTGTGTTGGTAAGCTATTTCCTGTTGATAAAAAAGCATCTCAAACGGAGCTGACTTGTAGTTCAGCCCCCTGGGACAGGTTCAGCGGGCCTCTAGCCATCTGTGTTTATTTGTGGCTGTGTGTTTAACCTGAGAGGGCAGGGGCTGCACTGGCAGAGGGGCTCTGTAACACTGACAGTCTCTGATAAAACTGCAGGTCCTGAGAAAAGAGCAAGAAGTAATCTGATAGCAGCACAGGCCGAACGGATGGATGCAGTATTGTTGCGGGGGATGCTCTGTGCGCCTTGTGCTTTCCAGATCAGAAGAAAGACTAAACTAGCATTCGTTCCCTCTAAAAAAGAAAGCACCTAAAGTCCATCCACATTTTTGTTTTAATGCGTCCTGTGTTTAAGCAAACTTGCGTTTTTAATAGCATGTTCTGGCAGAAGAACTTTTTACATGTATATTACAGGTTAGTGAAAGTCTGAAAATCAGCCAATGGATTGCTTATAGTAGTCTCTGCCTATTATGCTAGTAGAAAACTATGCTAGCATTAACAAAATGACAATGTTAACTCAACTCAATGACCCTTTGAAATTGAGTTTCTACAAGCAAGCACAAAAAACATGGGCAGCCGCAGTGATTGAATGACAGTCTCAAGTATTCACTACATGCCTTCCTCCCTGAATTAACATCTGTACTACACCATGATGCCCGACAGGTGCAGTATGTAGGATTTTTGTCCGCTAGAGGTCTATTCAAAACAAAAGGCGTAGCTTGATGACGGCAAGTTTGAGTGCGGAATCTTGGGACATGTGGTCTTCACCTCAACGGACTGTGCAAAAGAATAGGGATAGGACTCGGGAAGAAATCATGTTCATGTATGCGATTATTAACATTATTGTAGTATGAAGCAGAGCAGGACCGAGTGTTGTGGGAGCTGAACGAGGCCGCTGGAGCCATGGCACAACACGCCTCACGGAGCAGTGGAACTTTTATTATGCCACAGTCGCCGGCGCCGCTTTTCCTGTCATGAGTATGAGGTAACGCAGCTCTGTTTATCATATTAAATACATTTGAGATTGTTGAAAATTATGTTGTAACGTTATTCTGTGCGTTCACTCAGCGGCTGCTGTGAGACATTTGTTGCACACTGCAGTAAGCTAGATTGATTTTAGAATATTACTAAATGCTGGATGCCTTGTGTTGATAAATGGCATGCGATTTATTTTAAAACGTATTGTATGATGGAGAAAATTCTGTATTACTGTTACTAAAAATAAAGCTGCATCTGATTATGCCATGTTACCTACTTCACAAAATAGTGTTTTTCTCTGAGGCATAGTAAAGCATGGTACTCAATATATATAACAACAATTAGTTTTCTGTCTATAAATATATCAAAACAGTTGTTCCCTTGTCGATTAAAATGTGTAATATATTAAAGCGTCTTTTTATTATAGCTTGTCAAAATAAAACCAGAAACCGTAATTGACAGGCGACGTCCTGGAGCCTTAGTTAAAATTGCAATTTTCCTCACAATTTACAAATAGCTGGAAACATTTGGGATATTGTAAGTACTCAAGTGAACAAAATATATAACACTGGCCTAGTTGTTTTTGGATATTTTACTGCAAAATTATTACATATTGCACCTTTAACAACTAGCTGAAACATTCTAAGACTGAACTCAACACACTTAAAGACTATTTTCATCGACTGGAGCAGATTTCAGAAACGTATAGTTCTAAAGTTTGTAACTGCTTCCTGAGTCTCTCCATCAGTGTCCGACGGTTTGAACAACGCAAGGCTGAACAGTTACAGACAATCGCCATTTTGGCTGCGTGAGATTGTTCAGCTTTGTTGTTGTTGAGCAACCAAAGCGTGAGCTGTTAAAGCTCCGCCCTCTTTTGGAAAACAGGCCAGGAGCAGCAGCTCATTTGCATTTAAAGGGACGCACAAAAACGGCATGTTTTTGCTCACACCCAAATAGGGGCAAATTTGACAAGCTATAATAAATGATCTGTGGGGTATTTTGAGTTGAAATATATTACATCTTGTGAAAAGGGGCATAATAGGTCCTCTCTAAACACTGAGCACAAACAGAACAAACTCGGTACGTTTGAGCATGATCATATGTAACGACTAAATTACATTCATAATCGGCCTGATAGTCTTGTAGTGTGTTCCCGGCTTTAAAATGATTTCTGAAGGATCGGGTGACATTGAAGACTGGAGTAAATTCAGCTTTGCATCACAGGAATCAATTACATTTTAAAATATTTTAAGATAGAAAACAGTTATTCTAAATTGTAATAATATTTCACAATATTACCGTTTTTCTTGCATTTTTGATCAAATAAATGCAGCTTAGGTGAGACTTCTTTCAAAAACATATCTTACAGACCCCAAACTTTTAAACAGTAGGGTATGTTCAGCTTGAATCAGGATCCTTCCAATGCCACCACGCTCTTGACACAAATTCAGAAACTCCCCCTATCAGTGATGTGTAACAGAAGGCTTTTCAGGACACCATGAACCAAAATGAGACCCTGAAGCTTATAAGTGATCTCACATGAAGCCCATCACTGTCCAACTCTTTCTTTACCCATCGTTCTTATCTGTCGTTCACTGCTCAATAGTACCTGCTGGGCTTTAAATACAGAGGGAGTGATGAAGGAGCATCTGACAACACTCATCTGCGGCTAATTGCGCTGTGATGCGCTGTGATTAGCGCTGAAGGTTAGTGTGTTTAAGCGGGCTGTGACAGGAGATGGGTTCACTGAGGGCAGCACTGAAGCTGAGCTTTGCGCTGGAGGGCAATGTGTTATTTCTGTGACATTGGTAATGAGGACAAGGTGCACATCAGTGTAGAGTGAGTGAGTGAGTGAGTGAGTGAGTGAGTGAGTGAGTGAGTGAGTGAGTGAGTGAGTGAGTGTGTGAGTGTGTGAGTGTGTGAGTGTGTGTATGTATGTGTGTGGTCATGGCAAATTGGGTAACAATTTATTTAGATAGTCCAATTTAGACTAACTAAAAGTAACTTTGCAACTACATGTCAACTTATTCTACTAACCCTAACTCCTAAACCTAACAGTCTATTACAGTCTACTAATGCTCGAATGAGAGTTAGCTGACAGGTAGTTGCAAAGTTACTTATAGTTAGTAGAATGTCTAAAGTGGATCATTGAAATAAAGTGTAACCCAAAAATGACACATTTGACATACAACACTACAAGGGTGAGCAAATAATTAAATGTGAACTTTAATTCCTTTTTTTAAATATATATATATATATATATATATATATATATATATATATATATATATATATACTGTGCATTACTGCTTAATATTTTTAAGCTTTATGCACGGAAGCTCTTGCAAAAAGATGAAACTATTGACTATGTGATTGCGCAGTTGGAAGAGACAGAAATCCTATCAAACCCTAAACACACATTTCATTACTTCTTTAAATGAATCTTTCTTTGACCTTTACAGAATCTAATGGAAACATACATGGGAAGCGCCAGATCAGTTTGTTTTCTTACAAATGAAACAGAAAGCAACTTTTTAATTCTGTTCTTATTTGCAGTAGAAAATAACATGACGATAATGTGCATGGTGTCCATTCAAAACTGGTTTCAAGGACACTACTAGGTACATGGATACTAAGCTGTTGTGAGTGATTTGTTCAAGTTGCTATGTGGTTGCCAGGTTGTTCTGGGTCATGGCTACATGGCTGCTTATTGGTCCACTCCCAAGTCTCTATTCTGGTCTCCAGATATTGCTCACTCAATTTAAAGTC